>CM053761.1:937071-1045708 GCA_028658305.1 Pachyuromys duprasi
CGATGTATCAGAGCAGATATTAAGACTCGAGATCAAGCCTCTGACAAAGGGCGAGAGTAATGATAGATCTGGGGGAGGTTGTTGAGACTTGGGGAGAACAAGAGCTCCACAAAGACCAAACTGAGCCGGGCACAGGGGTCTTGTAAGAGACGGTTTCTACAATCAAGGACCATGTGTGGATGTGGACTGGAACCCCCGCGCGGATGGGGCCCATGATAACTTGGTGTAGGGCTGAAGACCCTATTTAGGGAAACAGGGACTGTTTCAGTCATGATCTTGATGGCTGACTCTTTGACCCTCCCCCATATAAGCCGGGGAGTGACAGACGGGCTAGATCCCAGGGGAGGACTTTGCAGCCAGCCCTGAGGAGACAGGATAAGCTGGGGTTGGATTATCCTGGGATTCAAAGTACCTAACCTGTGATTGAGATAAAAATAAATAAATTAAAAAAAAAAAGAAAATGAAAGGGTGAAGATGAGACTAACATATCCTTACCCAGGGAGGTAGCTCCATCCATCTCAAGAACTTCCCTCATGCTGCTCACAGACCCGTTTGATTTTTCCTCTCTCATCTGTGTTACATTCTTCCTTCAGTCTCTTCACAGAAAGGGCAGACATCTTTATGCCAATCAAAGATGGTCAAATCTCTCTCAACACACATGGGTGGACATATACAAAGGCACAGGGAAGACCATGAAACCATTTGAATCTGTATTTATACACATATGTCATTGCCAAATGGATTTGGAGCAGATTAGAAAAAAATGCCTTTGGAAAAGTAGAATCAACTGTTTTGTGCCCAGAATCAAGCAGAAGACATTTGGTGTTGTCAAGGCGACACTGTGTATGGATCTGATGGTTAGATGCTTATCAGTTTTCTTGGCAGACAGGTTATTTTGTTATTCTTTTGATTTTCAGAAGAATTTATTGTGGAACACTTTAGGCTAAATACCGTGCTGTGAGGTTTAAAATAAAATCGTTACTTAGAGTATAAATATTTGTGTAGTAGTAGTTCTAGAATGTTTTTTTAGAACTATTTTCTATTTTCTGGCCTGCATTCCTCTCTTTCAGTCTTACTATGTTAGACCCAACTCTTATTCTGGATATGGGGAAGTATATTTGCAAGGATGCTTTACAGGCATAGCTTACATAGCCCTACGTCACTCATACCTGTGTTCTGCCATGGCACCACTGTGCTCCTACAGAAAGCTTGTCTGTTGGATTCAGCCATGGGCACCGCCAATTGGCTGCTCAGTCAGGCCTCTAAGCCGATACCTAACAACTACACCTCCTGGTCCAGATTCAGCGGATGTTCCCACTTGGCCACCTTACCATTGATGTAATGATTTTCTACTATTTAGTTAACATTTTCCTACTTGATGTCTATGGCATTTTCCAATGCTGAGATTATTTTATTTTTAAAATATTTATTTATTTATTCATTCATTCACTTTACATCCCAACCATAGCCCCCTTACTCCTCTCCTCCTCATTCCACCTTCCACCCCTCTTCTCCATCCCCTCTCTCCTATTCCTCAGATAAAGGGAGTACCCTACCCCCCACCCCAGCTTATTAAATAGCATAAGGATTGAGTGAGTCCTGTTCCCCTGTGGCCTGGCAAGGCAACTTTGCCAGGGGTAATCGTCAGACAGCTGGCAACAGAGTACATGTTAGAGACAGTCCCCACTCCCCTTACTAGGGAGCCCACATGAAGCTGCCCATCTGCTGGCTCTGTGTAGAGGGCCTGGGTAAACCATCATTCCTCTAGGGCTGTTTGATTCCATACTGCAGAACACAGAACACAGGCTGGCACCATGTCTTAAAAACAAACAAACAAACAAATGTTAAGATTTTACTCCATTTCCCCAACTCTAATAATGTTTAGGCCATTGCTTTTTTGTGTGAAGCATTTATCACTCACCTACAGTAACTGTCACTTCCTGTAGTGTTTCACTTAAAGTCAATGGTCATGGCGCTCATGTGGGCTCCTGGACTGCAGCGATTATCTGGCCTCACAACCACGGTGCATTGTCTCCCTAATTCTTTTCTAAAAGATGTATGTTTATTATTTTAAAATTATCTACATATGAGTGTGTCTGCATGTGAGAACGTGCGCCCTGGGAGGCGGGAGGAGGGTGTCAGGCCCTTTGGAGCTGGAGTTGTAGGCAGTTGTGAGCAGATGCCCGAGAAGGGTGCTGCTAAGCACACTGGGTTTCTCCGAAAGAGCAGAGCTTGTGGTAAGCTGCGGGGTCGCCTCTGCACGTTCCCTAGCTCCGGCACACACTTGCCACGCCTGCTCTGCCAGTTTCCAGCATGCATTACGCTCAGCTAACAATTCTGCTTTCTTTTTCAGTAAAATCATAAAGAATTAGAACAGAGCATCATGCTTTCGGCACCATGCCTTCCACCTCCCTGTCTTTTTATGCGGCATGACTCACTTATGTCACAGTCATACGTGTATTTAAATGAATCACTGCCAAGTGTGCTGTCATGGTTTTCACTGGTAGCTCCCCGACGCCCCAGCCTCACATCTCCCTGTAACTACCACGTCATGGCTAGTTTTACAGAAAAGCTTCACACAGCAGCTCACTGTGACCTGCCTGTGACTGGAGCGTTCTCTGGGCATCTCTCTGAAGGAGCCTCCCTGCGATGACATTCCGTCAGTCCCCTCATTTCTCTTTCCTGTGAAGAGTCTTCTCACTGTGGCTCTCAGCCTGGTGTTTGCCTCACGGACGGCTGTCACCAGAACTGTCCTCATTCCTCTGCTAAATAGCTCAGTGCCTGAGAGTACGCCCACAGACTGCCATCTGGATGGTTTACGTCTTTAATGGCACCTGCCTGGTGTTTGCCTGAACACTTAGCCTGGCCTTCTCCCCCGAGCCCCTCACAGGTGACTGTCCAATTATGCTTTCTGTTAGCTCTTTCAATTATTGCATGTCCAAGCTAAAGTGACCCCCAAGCTTGTGTCCTAGCCTTTCTATCCAGGGCCCAGAGCCCAGATACACCTTTCAGACTCCAGATTTGAGCTTGCTGTAGTCTCTTGTTGCACTTATTTAACCCATTGGAAACCCTCTTTCCCTAAAATGCATGTACTCTTTCAGTCTCCCTCCAAGCCATCTCCTGTAAGGAACAATTTTCTAAAATGGCTGATTCATTTTGCATTTCCATAGCATTTAGGGAGTTTTCTCTAAAGCTTAGTCAATATTTGCTTTTATGAGTCATTTAAAAACTTAAACCCATATTGCGTGAAGCACTGCCTTGGTGTTACGGTAATTTCCATTATCACTGATGGCAGTGATCTGGTTGGTCATCATGTCTAATTGCAATCCATTCTAGCTCTATTTTTATAACACCACTTTCTAACACAATGCAGAACTTACTTATTGCGTTTGCTTATTATCCAGTTCCTGAAAGTCTCTTTTCCCTGGTAGGAAGTCATCAGGGACTTTTTTCTGCTGTGCTGCTGTATCCCAGAGAGTCTGAGGAGTGTGCTGTACCCTTGGTTCTGGGCCATGTGCTTGGACGAAGGAGTGGTTCTTCATCGCTGGCACCAGCGTCCCTGAGAACTGACCCACAGGAAAGCAGAGCAGTGATGGTTCTCTCTGCTGTCATCTCCCCTCCCACATTCCCTGCCTTTCCGTCTGTCTGACTGGCAGGTGGTGAAAATATGCACGCCTGTGTGTACTGAACCATTTGCTGACCCTCGCTTGGAGAATAGAAACAAACCAACCATAAATGCAACAAATAATTGAAATCAAGCAGAACAGATTTCCCAGAGTGGGATGGGGTGGGGGTGTGGGGACGTGGGGGTGAGGCAATACTTCTTCAAGGAGAAGCATGAACACGGTGGAGTAGAGACAGACAGTCTACTGAGCACGGCATGTGCAGACATCAGACCCAGGAACTGTTGCGAGGAGCCGCCTGCCTCCTTCCATTTAATTCACCTCTCAGAGCTGTGACCTAATGTGCCATGCTCCCCAGGACTGTCTCTCTGTCATTTACTTCAAGTCCATTTCATGAGAAACATCGGGGTCCTTCCAACCTGAACCCGGCTAGCTCTTCACTCTCAGTTCTTATCTCCCCAACATTTGTCCAATCTTACAGCAACATAGGAACAAAGTTCCAGAGAATATGATCTTTCCTGCACAGTCTTTTGATAGATTTTTTTAAAAAGTCAATATTACTACTACAGTTCTTGCCCTCTGTGAAAGTGGGGGGCGGGCAGGAGGCGAGAGGAGTGAGCCTGGCGTTCTCTTCGTTCTGTCCTGGAGAGACCCCGTGCTGCGAACACCCTGCTGCAGGAGAAGTGGTCTGTTTAGAGACAATCATTTTGCACGCAGCAAGTCTCTGAGGAGAATGCCAACTGCTTGGTGTGGTATAAGCCATCTGCCCCAGGCCTGTTTGGCAAGCGCTCTCTTCCGGGCATCTTTAGAGACAGCATACATTTTTCCCAACACACAGACTTTGTAACAGAGTTTCAAGACTGGTTTGAATCTGTGTGATTTTGCTTTGTTTCCTCACTTTTGAACTCGGCTTCCACAGCAGATCACAGTCTAGCACGAAGGTAATGATCATGTCCAGTTTCCAGGGATGTGGCTAGCATATACGTCTAACTCAGAAAAGCAAATATTCTGTGACCTTCCCTATGTGTGGAATGTAAAGAGGTTTATTTTAGAAGCAAAATTAGAAAAGCGCTGAAGGGTGGACATGAAAAAGGAAGATGTCAATCAAATATCAGAGTGGAGGGAGAAGAAAAGGGAAGCTGTCAATCAAATACTGGAGTGGAGGGGTGGATATGGAAAGGGAAGATGCTAACCAAATACTGTAGAGTGCTCAAATCTAAAGAGATAAGTCTCTTGTGATCTGTCACACTGTGTGGTGACTGTAGTTAATAATAACATGCTGCACAGTTTTACATTGCTAAGGTAAACTGTCTGTAGGCTTGTAATCTCAGCTACCCGAGAGGCTGAAGCAGAAGAGCTGAATGTTCAGGGTAGCTTCAGCTGCAGAATGAGTTCAAGGCTAGCCTGGTCAGCCATGGTAGTCTGAGTTTTTAAGAGGAAGAATCCTGGCAGGTTTAATATATTAAAAGTGGACTTATTGGCTAGGCTTACATACACACACCAGGTCACCCAACAAGGGCTGTCTTCATGCTCCAGAGGCCTCAGATCAAAAGTCTGGGCATTTCAGGGGCTCGCATCTCACACTGAAGGTCTGGAGAACTGCTGGTCTCGAGTCCATGCTAGAAGCTAGAAGAACCTGGGTGTCTATATCAGTGAAGGAATTCCGCAGCCATGGCAACAGCAGTGTAGGTAGACTTGCCAGAGAGGCCCAACGGAAGGACAACCCTGAGCCTTCCCCTCAGATCAACTTTATCCTGCTGCTGTCAGAGCGTGTCATCACAGTTAGCATGGTCTCCCTCAGACTCCAGCGACAACCACAAGGAACTGTGGCCATGCAGTCTCCTAGTGATTCCAACCCAGTCAGGGTGACAACCATGATTAACTCCAACAACCACTTAGACCTTGCCTCAAAACAAAGGGTTAAAAATGTGCTTGAGCTGTAGCTCAGTGGCTAGATCATTTACCAAACATGTACAAGACCCTGGGTTCTATCCTGGGAACAAACAGAAACAAACAAACAAACAAACATAAATGTTTTAAAAGGGAAGGGAAAGCAGATGATTTCAGGTCTGGAGAAAAGAGGTAGCATTTACGGAAAATGAGTCCCTGAGAAAGGCTTGGCCAGTGCTCTTGTTCACTGGCAGTGGATGGATGTGCTGATACTGGTCCCCAGACAAACAGTGATGCTCACAGAAGCCGGAGCTGTTGTCACCACCTTTGAGGGCAAAACATCGGGGGCGTTGCTGAGAACAAAGCACAGGTGATGCATCTTGGATGCAGGAGAGGTTTTCTGTTTGCAGACGACTTCTAGAAAGGAATTGTGGGGTCACTGACTAGGGAGACTTTTAAGCACATTCTCGTTGGAATGTGGGTGTCAACGTTTTCTAAGTATATTCTATCAACTGCTAAAGGAAGTTTCTCAAAATAAATCGCTCTTATCAAATGCTTCTCAGAGCTGCCTATTTAACTATGTTCTGACCGTTACTGTAGCAAAGGGCGGCGCCCAGCACAGCCACATGCTATGCTTGGGGAGTTCCTGGTGGAAACAGCATCTGAAGAGGGAAAATAGTTCTAAAACATATGTCATCACATAACCGAGTTTTGAAAGAGGGTTCTTTTAGGATTGGTGTATTGGGTGACTTTTTTTTTTTTTTTTTTTGACACAGGATCTTGCCATGTAGTTCTGGATGGCCTGGTTGTCCCGGATTTTTAAGCTGGCAGATAGATTTGTGAATATTAATGCAATATTCTACAGTTTCCTTGCATGCTGGGACCCTGGAAGCAGCCACATAAGAGTAAGATTCTGTCTTAGCCCTTCTTAAGAACCTCTTACATTACAGTTTTAGAAAATGTTCTCCTGAGCGGTGCTGGAACCAGCAGCAGGGCTGTGAGTGCTCATTCTGGCTTCTGAGCTCACGGTCCAGACAGCAGCAGCAGCAGCAGCAGCAGCGCTGGGGAGCGCCAGGGCAGGGGCTCTGCTGTGAGGAGTGTGACTCTGCCTGGGTGCTCCTAATGAGACCAGCGCTGGCTCCAAGGCCACTCAGGACTGCTTTACCTAGAATGGCTCATGCATCACCCTGTGGCATGAAAGTGCTTCCCAGAAAGCCTGTGTCACCAGCTATCTACATGCGTGTGACACACGTTGGTTAGTGGAGGAAGGACTGAGGACCACAGGGACAACTGTACAGAGACACCGGAGAGGAGGGGTCTCTGTGTCCTTAACTCTTGTTTTGAAATGAAGCCCCAAGGAGGGAAGGGTGCAGAGGGGCTATGCCAGGAGACATCTGCCCAGGGTGAGGTGGGGTCCCAATTGTGGGGAAGACGGAAGCGTTGTGTCCAGCGTCTGTGAGAGTCAGTTCTTGTCAATTAGGACCCCAGAGGCTGCTCGTCAACCAGACACCAAGTCCTAACAGTGTCCTCCCAGGGAAAGGCGTAGGTACAGGTGCTTCAGAAAAACACCCGCGTGTGTGCAGTTAGTCCTGTGCGTGTGGAGGATTCACTGTGCCACAGGCTCAGTGTGTGTGGGGTGACATGTGCACAGAGGGCTGTTCCTCAGTGTGTGTGGGGTGGTGTGTGCACGGAGGGCTGTTCCTTAGTGTGTGTGAGTGTGTGTGCACGGAGAGCTGTTCCTCAGTGTGTGTGAGTGTGTGCACAAAGGATTGATCCTTGGCATCTGTCGGCATTACCTGTGTGCTATGCAATTTTCCTCTCCCTTCCTAAGTGATTGATCAGCTTCAAAACCTCCCTTGAATACTAAAGTCTGCAGGTGCTGTAATACCTTGTGTGAAACCATTCACATGTGTATTTTTATAAAATGCCTATACTCTTGTACACTTCAGCTCACTGCTGGATCATTTCCTAAGCTATAGCAATGTTTGTGTTTTGTATCGTCATTATAAATTATTGTTTAAGGAAGAATCCCAAGGTAGGAGCCAATATGTGCTCAATACAAATGCAATCTGTTCAAATATTCTTGATCCACCTTTGGTCAAATTCATGGGGGCAGAGCCCGTGGGAATGGAGGCTAGATGAAGATATGACAGAGGAAAGAAAGAGGCTGAAAGGAACTGGTACACCCATTGTGGAGCCGGAAAGTTTGAGGTCTGTAGAGCAGACTGGAAACTGAGGGAAATGTTCTTCGGGTGTTGTCATGGCGGAATTAGGACTTCCTAAGGGAACCCAGTCTTCCCTGGAATATTCATCAGCTGATTGGAGGAGGGTAACATCACTTTAGTCCAGTGATTATAATCTATGTTCAGAAAGGGTGTCACATCAGCTTCTAGACAGATGCTTGGGTCCTTAGCCTAGCCAGCTTGCCATGTGACATTAGCCAGGTGGATGAGCTCTTGCAGTGGAACTGTCGAATCTGTGACAGAGGTCTGCTCTTCAGTTGGGTTTGTTTAAGGATCGTCCATCTTGAGGTAAGCGATACACATTTGGCTAGACGCTGGGACTGCTGGCTGGAACAGCCATGCCCTCTGCACCTGACCCACCTGAAGCTCTTAACATTCTCAAAGGCGTTTTCTAGGAAGAAAAAAAACCCTCTCACTTAGGGTTAATGTTAGATTTTCACATAAATCTTTCCTGAAATTGTAACAGTCATATAAACTGCACGGTTTCCAATGACTTGTGTCTCCTTAAGAGAGAGTCTTGACGTTTGTGAAGGAAGGCTTTTTGTTGTTTGTTGAGACAGTTTCACTATGTAGCGCCTTCTACTTATTCAGACTTACCCATGCCTGCCACTGACTGTGGGATCAGAGGCATGGACCACCACACGGACAAAGCAGCCACTTTGAAAGATGGATTTTCCTGCTGTTTAACAGTGAGAATGGGTGTTCAAATGTCAAAAAAATATAGACATGGAACCATTTTGGAGTTTTTATTAGCATACATGAATTATATGTGATGGGTTTCATTGTGGCATGTTCATGAGTGTGTAATATATTTTGATCGTATTTGCCAGCATCACCTCTCTCTCCCTTCCTGCAGGTCCCTGCCTTCCCCAACCAGCCCCCCTTCTACTTTCACGGTGTTTTTAATGACCAGATGAGTTTCTCTAGGGTTGCTTACGGGAGCATGAGAACCTTTCAGCAGCTACACTACTAAAGAAAACGTTCCCCCTCCTGGCAACCGTGCTTCAAAAACCTTTTCTATGGTTTGCTTTTAGTTTATTAGCATTTTCCTCTGAGGCTTTATAAATGGGGCCTGTGCAGCTCAAAGTGAAGAGGACTAAGTTAGCTTCCTTTGAAAACAGCTTCTTAGCCGCCTCCTAGGAAGCTGGGTAATCCATCATGCTTTACCGCACATACTCAGAAGCGGGACTGTAGGTCTTGATTTAGAAGTGTTTTGTTTTGGATGAATATGCTGGATACTGAGAATAAGAACCGCCTGCACTGTTAGCAGCTCCCGAAGCACATTCTCAGGTGGCGCTGGCTGCTTTGAAGGTTCCTTTTACATGACGTGGACTTGAAGTAAGCTCGATCCTCCCGGCATGCTGGGTTGATAGATCCCTGGGATTTGTCACCTGCCCTGCCCATAGGAGACTGCTCTCAGCTGCCCCTGCCCTCGATAATGGCAGAATTCCAGGCTCTCTCTTCTTATTGAGTTTTAGCTGGTAGAACAAAGGCACCATTTGCGAATGTAGAGATAGATGAATGAAAAAAAATCTTCCTCAAGCTAGGGTGACTGGAAATTTTGATGACAAGTGTTTTCCTAAAACCTCACTGAGAAATGGCAGAAGCCTCCATCGAGCAAAGCTGTTAATTCATGCACTCTATTCATACAGACCTGTGTTGGCCCTCGTGACCCCCAACTCTGGCTTCTCTGCTTCATCAGAGCTAACTCCTGAAGGCACCACTTGTAGATTTAAGTGTTTTCCATCTGGCACGCCATTGCCAGAACTTTTATGGCATATTAGTTACTTTTCATCTTTTTTTGTGTGATGAAAATGGCTGACAAATAACTTAAGCTGGGAAGGGCTTGTTTTGGTTTAGAGCTCAGGACTGTATGTAGAGGAAGGCCTGACAGCCCATGTGAGCTGGCTGGGAGCAGAGAGAACAGGAAACGAGGCAGTTGAGAGCCCTCCCCTCAATGAGGCCCCACCTCCTAGAACCTTCCCAAGCAGCACCAGTGGGGACCAAGTGTTAGGACACGGAAACTGTAGGACATTTCATGCTTAAACTACAACACATACTGGTTACACAGCTCACCGTTGGTGTGTACAGGCCTTGGACTTTGCTCTGTTGACATGTCCCTGATTCCCTGAAGACAGCATAACCATATATTTGGAAAACTATTTATTGAGTGAACAGAAACAGAGGGAATGCTCTTTGTCGTGGTCAGGAAATGACACAAGACTTGTGAGTTAGTGTGCCCAATGTGAGCAAAGTCAGAACCCAGTACAAATGGGACACGCCGTTAGTGAAAAAAAAAATAAGGTTCTCTAACAAACTCCTTACGCCCTGGACAGACTGTGAAGACTGTGTTACTAGGGCGGGGTGCGGCTCAGCCGGCGGAGGACTTGCCCCGGCTTTCATCCCTGGCACCGCGGGAAACTGCGCAGGCCTGCTTGCTCAGCTCGTGGAGGCGGAGGCGGGGGTCACAGGCCGCGCAGTGGGGTTTCCACCAGCAGAGGAGAAGTGACAGCTTGCCTTAGGAAGATGAAAAGATGATGCAGCAGGTGTGAGCTAACGGGAGCCGCGCTCACGGGGAGGAGCTGTTCACGGCCGGAGGACGGTGAGGAGCCGGCTGCTCATGGGAGATCTGGTCCCCACACGGAGTGCTAAGTGCGCTCTTCAACCGGGGGCTCTGTGCTCCTCCTCCTCCCTCCTCTCTCCTCCCCCTCCCCCCTCCTCCCCCCTCCCCCTCCTCCTCCCAGGCCTCTTTTGCTTTTCTTATTGAGAGGAGCAAACGCAACAGAGCCTCTGAATGCCTGATGCTGACGTGAACAAGCGGGAGGCACATTAGCATGTCATCTTTATCTCTGTGGTAGACCATGCCTGGAGCACACGCACGCACACGCCTGCCCTCTGAGGCTCCCTCGGTATGCTTGGTGCAGGGCACACTGATTGGCAAGGCTCATTGTCAGCAGCTGTGGCTTTCCAGGTCAGAGGGCGGCTTGAATGTCAGCAACTTCCTCTGTCCAAATGAGAGCACGGCTGTGTCTGTACTTAGCTGGAGAGCTGCTCGGAGGAGCCTCGTTACAGCTCCTGAAACGCTGCAGTCCCTTCCTGTCACCGCATCACATCTGCTAGTGAAGGTCCAGAGCTAGGAACTAGGGAATAAAGAAGGACTGCCAAATGTCAGGTTAGAACTGTTGGGTTGAACTTGATGAGTTCCTGGTTCAGTGAGAGACCCTCCTCCCCGCCAGTGAAAAGGAAGGCAATTGAGGAAGATGCCTGCTGTAGACCCCCGAACTACACAAATATATGTAGATGGTTGCATGTCCCTGCCCCAAACACAAATAACTCAGGGTTGATACAATGTCAATGTCAGTGCAAGAACAACCTGGGTTCCACCTGCTTTTACTTCTCTAATTGTCATTGTGTGCATGGTGCTGCCTCTCACAGAAGAAATTTGGCCTCTGGAAAGGCCAAACTGCAAGTTTTGCAAAGTTGTACATTGTATAAGATTATAAAGGCCAATTTCATGGCAACTGGAGTCACCATTGATAGTATTAGCTAGAGTTAAAGATGATGACACCAGAGTTTCATGATCATTCCATGAATCTGGCCCTGTGACTCAGTTATACCTCCTCCCTGTTTCATTTTCTGTGGACAGCCACAAGGGTAGTGCTGGGAGGATCAAGCAGGGGATGGCTTAAGTGCCCAGGCAGAAATTTAGATTGCTCATACCTCCCGACGTACCTCAGACAATTGGAAGTCTGAGCGTATTTCTCCTAAATGTCAAGAGTGTGTTGCACAATCAGGCAATATACAGTACGTTTCCAGTGATTAAAACACTCAGCATTCTTCAATAGTTTTTCCAGTAATGAAAGCAAGAAATGACTCTAAAACATGTTGACTCCCTTGAGCAAATCTGTTTACCCATGAGAAAGGGTGGTAGGCTAAAATCTCAGACTAGAAACCTTGTATTCTTATTAAAAAGTGACAACCACCACCATCATAACAAAAATCATGTCCCACAAGTGTCAGATCTACCAAGTTCTCATGACGCACTCTGCAGTATTCAGAACCTAAGAACTCATGCCCCAGTTGCCGTGATAGCCACTATCAGGGTCAAGTCTCATAGGCTCTCAAATCACAGTCCTGACCACTGATATTTTTCTTAGCCCATCACATTTCTATTGATGTACCTCTGTGTTCCTGAGCTGAGAAACTTATAGAGTGTGTTCCAAAATGTTATGGAGAACTACAAACCAACCAACCAACCACAGAGACAACTCAACAAGCAAGAAGCCAACTAACCAACCAACAAAACAAGCAACTAACCAGTCAAACAGGAAACCAACCAACCAACCAACCAAACAACTCAATAAATAAGCAACTAACCAACCAACTGATCAAACAGGGAACCAAACAAACAAACAAAAATAAGCAACTAGCCAACACAACTAATAAGCAACCAGCTAAACAACCACTCAGACAAGCAAGTAAGCAACCGATCAAACACGTAACACCTTATCATCAACTAATCAACCAAATAAGCCAGCAACTAAGTAGTCAGCCAACCAGCCACCAATCCAAACACACAGAGCAAATAGCATCAGCTGGTCAACTGAACTGCATAGACTCTAAGTAGAACGGAAACAGAGAGACAAGAGAGAGATGACAGCAGAAGTGGTATGTTAGAGAGATCTAGCAGAGGTGCACAGTGGAGTTGGAGTTGTGTGCAATGGCCCCACAAGATTCCTTGAAGAAAAGAAAGCGAGCCCTCAAGCCAGTGTAGGAGGTCTGAACTCCTCCTGCTTTATTTGCTCAGGGCCACCAACTCTCCAGCTGCAGGAAGCACAAAGCACAGTGGCCTCAGGTGGCCGGCACTTGGCTGTCTCCATGTTCTACTCTTGGGTTCTGAGTGGAGGGAAACAGGGTCTGAGCTGTCTCAGGAGGAGAGGCAAGGGGCGGAGGGAAACGAGGGAGGCATGTTTTGGAATGGCAACCCTGGCTTGTTCTTGGCCTTTGCCTCGTGCCTGTTGGCATCCCTTTCTTAATGATGATGTCCAACACTCGGGAAGTGGCATCTACCCCAGAAGACCGGGCCTTTGGGGGATCTAGTAAGTGGAGAGTCGACTGTCCCTGCAGTCAGCGTGGTGTCTCCATCCAGGGCTAATGGAGGAGGCTTGCTGTCAGCAGCTTCCCTGAGATTGACAAATTGGAGACAGATAGAGCTCAGAGCTGCCAAATAAATCTTCAGAATTGAGATCTAACTTCCTCTACCTTGAGCTAGGAGGAAGGGCTGCACGACCCTGCCTTTGGTGTTGGAACAGTGAGAATGCCAGGAGCTTGCTTCCTTAGCAAGAAGGCCACCGCCTGCCGAGGGTGGGCATCACAGAGTGGGCTCCTCCTCCCTGCTCACTCACCCACTGCCGGCCAGGCTCACCGCCTGTGTGTGGTGTGCATGTGTCTCTGGATGCTCACACCTGTCCTGTCTATCAATGGGTGGCGGGGTGCACGTGCAGGGGCCACTGTGTTTCTCTCTGTTGGTGTGAACACATATCCACAAGTTATGTACTTGTGTGGGGTATGGACCTGCAGGTGTGCCTGCTTGTCTATGTCTGTGCGTGCCTACAGGTGGGGGTTGTAACATGAGTCTGTGTGTGTATCTTTGTATGTCTGTGTGTGCTGGTAGATGTGGGAATGTTACATATCTGTGAGTCTGTGGGTTTTACTGTCTGTCTACCTTTGTGTGTGTGTTTGCATGTATGCATTTGTGTGTGGAGCTGTTTGTGTACGTGTGTATATATGTATGTAGGTATGTGTGTATAGTTGGGTGTCTTGACTCTGTGTGTTTGTGTTCACATGTGGATGTTTGTATATATGTATGTGAAAATGCATGTGTGTAAATATGTATAGTATGTGTGTGTGAGGGCTGTGTATGTATGCATGTATGTATATTTGTTTGTGTGCTGGGTGTGTGTATGATCAGAGCTGGCTAGTTTTATGTCAGCAGACATAGTGTGGTGTCATCTCTGAAGGACTCTTGATGAAGAAAGTGTCTCCACTAGCCTAAACAGGTAAGTCTGCGGGGCCTTTCTTCACTGGTGATTGATGTGGGGGGCCCAGCCCATTGTAAGCAGGTGGTCTTGGGGTGTAAGAGAAAATAAACTGAGCAAGTCAGGAGAAAGCCGACAAGCAGCGTTCTCCGTGGTCTGCTTTAGTCCTCACTCCAGCCACCCTGCTCAGGTTCCTGTCCTGGCGCCGCCATCGGTGGAGTGTGACCTGGGAATTGTACGTGTAATAAATCTCTCCTTCCCCAGCTGCTTTCTCTGTGCCCCAGGAGCCGAGCTGTGTTCTCTCTGTAGGCACTTAGAGCGTGAGAAGGACTCCTGCCTCCGCAGATGCTGGGTCTCAGGTGTAGCTGCCTACACTTATGGCAGCTGAAGGATCCTCTGGGTTTACAGCTTGTCACTATAAAGCCCCAAACAGGAATGCTGAGAAAAGATATTCGTAGCCCTGCAGCTCAAGAACCCACCCAAACCAGAAACGCAGTTCATATTGAACATCCCTGCCAGGGCATCTGTGACTGTCCAACCCCCGACTTTCACAGGCAGCTCAGGCAGGCTTGGCCAGCAGTGATCACCTTTGAAAACTATCTAGGCACTGGATTACAGAGACAAAAATCCCATAATCAGAGACAGAAACGCTGCATGCCAGCTCCAGATGAGTCTCTGGCTTGTTGGTTCTCATGTCTCTTCCCTTCTAATATGATTAGGAACATGTTTGTTGGCCCCCCCTTCTCAGCCATGACTGCTCTGTGTTTATTTTGGAAAGTGCTTTCTTTCTGGGCTCTCACATTGTGTTTAAAATTTGCCTGAATTTAGTTGGATAAAATAAGCTATAATCTTTTAGACAGTTTTGTCAAATAAGCCATAAAAATGTTTAGCCAATTTTTGATCCCCAGGCTCAGAGCTGGGCTCTCCTCCAGTCTCCCATACCCTTGAAGAGCGGGCAGAGCTCAGTGGTATATTTTTGCCTCATTTTGTAACTTTCTTCTTGGCAGATGTGTGTGCAGTCTTAAGAAGCAGCATCATAAATATTTAAATCCAGCTTGGCTAATTGGGGAGGAAGAAGGGAAAACATGAGAAAGGTAGAATTTGACACCAAGGAAGGATCAGGGCTATTTTTGTCTTCAGAATTATTCTCATTGAGTTTGAGTATTTTGTTATGCCTCTAATTTGATATTTTAAAAATAAAGGCAAGTGCAGCTCAGCTCCCTGCCTTTGTAGGCGAGTGTTCTGGAGGGAGAGGGTGGTAGATTCCACAGCTCACAGCTCACACTGTGAAATGGCCCCTGCCTGTGAGGACCTCAGGCCACGAAGTAATTCATGTGTCATGACTTCCAGAAACACTGCTCTGTGTGCTCTCGGCCCCTCAGAGCCCTGGTGTCCCCAGGCCCCAGAGAGAGGAAGAGCTAATGACAGTTAGCTCTGGCTCGACTCTGGACCCGCTCCCTGCTCATCTGAACGAGACTCCCACCCGTGCACTCTCGGGCTCCCCCACATTCCACAGCAGGCCACAGCAGAGCCCTCCCTCGCTGCTGTCTCCTGCCCTTCTCCTCTGCAGCTCCACACTTAAATAAGATCAAATGGCGCTTGTATCAATGAGTTTCCCGATTGCAGCACACGGGAGGGAAGGTCTGTTCTGGCTCAGGGTTTGCGGGTGCAGTCTGTCATGGCAGGAGTGTGAGCAGGCTCATCACAGTCACTTTGGTCAGGAAGCAGAGAATGTGTGTGCTTTGCTCCTGTTCTCCAGCCCAAGACAGTGCTGCCCACATTCAGGTCAGGTCTTCCCTCCTTGGTCAACCTCTCTGGAGATGCCATCACAGACAGACCCCAGGGATGTGTCTCTAGGTGACTCAGAATCTTATCAAACTGACCAGGAGAATTAAGCGTCACTGCTCTTGAGTGTTAGACACTGGCTTTTCCATATTCCCGCTGATACCTTCAGCCTGGACTGCTGTGGGCCAAATACTCAGTACCGTCTGCAGGTAGGTCCTTTTGCACTGTTATAACAAAATGTGATGTTCATGAGGTTGAAAAACAATACAAATTTGGGACAGTTGGGAATCCTGTGCAGGGCAGGCAGCATGGTTGAACAATGCTGGGAGCTTTCTTCAGCTTTCACGATGCGATACCACGTTTGTACACCTTCACCTGGTAAAAGAGGGCTGGAGAGGTCTCCTAGGCCCCTTCACTATGGTCACCAAACCCACCCAAGCTTTCCTCCCTCAGGACCTGATTAGATCCCGCCAGAATGGGGACTATGACTTCAGCATGTGGGACTCAGTGTTTTCAGTCTAACAGGTGCTATCACCTGAGCTGCAGCAGGCTCCTAGCCCAGCTCCTAAAACACCACCGTCTCTGAGTCATTCCTTTCACACCCCTCCTCACTCCAGAAGAAACCTAACACTCCAGGCTGCTGTAGTGTGACTGGGTTTTTCCAGCGCTTTGCTGCCGGGGGAAGAAGGAAGGCAAGGTCTCCTCCCACCCACTCTAGCTCAGGCCTGACCCAGTGGCCATATGTGTAAACCTCAGGCATTCCTGGGAAGCAACCGATGGAAGAAATAAACATGTGAGCAGCAGAAGCACCAGGAACATACCCAGGCTCTCTCTGTTAAGCCCAGGACTCTTACCAAAGGTCTGCGTTTGTCTAATTCGACGTTCCTTCAGTGAGAGTTTGCACACTGTCAGAGATGGTAAAAATCAACATGGAGGAATTCAGTGAAAATTAATTTGTCTTTCATGAGTAATACCTTCCAAGAGACAGCACATGCTTAGGTAGTGCTGACTAGCAAACCACAGAGCAGCTTTCATGGGTGATGTGTGCGTGTGCGTGTGCGTGTGTGTGTGTGTGTGTGTGTGCACACGTGCGCTCGCGTGCTTCTGCCACTTGGGCTGGTAGAGTTGCCTCTTCCACATGCAGTTAGCCTGGACAAAGTAGGCTGGGGCTGGCAGCTCTCAGGCTCTTTCAAATGCCGGGCACTCAGCGCTGGCTGCTGGCTGCTGGCTGCTGGCTGCTGGCTGCTGGCTGCTGGCTGCTGGCTGCTGGCTGCTGGCTGCTGGCTGCTGGCTGCTGGCTGCTGGCTGCTGGCTGCTGGCTGCTGGCTGCTGGCTGCATGCTTTGTGGAGCTGTGATCTGGGTTATCTCCAGGTGGCTTCTGCTCTCTCATCCCCAGACCCAGAGTCCAGGGTGGGTGTGTCAAGAAAGGGGTGGGAGAGGAATCTGTGTTAACACCTAGCCTGAAAAATATGCACAGTGAATTCTGCACATTCTGTTCATCTGGGCACACACATTTCAGGAGGCACACTGCAGACAGAAATACTGTGCAGCCGTTTTTAGAAGCCACAGTCTGTTCTGTTGGAATGAGAAGCATTTTGACTGGCTCATCTCTCCCATGTTCCCTTTCAGCCTAGGGAGCAGACTCCTCCAGATGGGTTTGTGGTTAGCAAGAGAAGCCTTCATGTGCTGGTAATTACTGCCCAATCCCCCTCATCAAGCCTGCCTTCCTCAGTAACCCTGCTTATCTTGAGGGAAGAGCTCTTACACAGGCAAAAACTAGACCCACTTGGACTTGATATTTTCATTACAGCAGCCTTAGAGACAGCCCCTCGGACTCTTGGATAAGATTCCATTCAGACCTGTTCACTGTGGCTCACAACAGTTGTGCACAAGTGCGAGCTGTACAGGAAATCTGAGGGGCTGATCTGAGCGCACGCAGTCTCTCAGCAGTGACGGGCTCATAGAGTCCTTATCCGAACATCCCAGTCAGCTGGGACTGAACATCCCAGTCAGCTGGGACTGAAGAAGCCCCAGATGTGCTGGTTTAGATACGTTAAGTCAGGTGCACTTGATTAAGCAGCATTGTTTCAGAAAAGTGTGTGTGTGTGTCTGTGATGGTGTTCACGTGTGTAGTGCCCATGTCTGTGCACATCCCTGAGGCCACAGGAAAAGTGTGTTCTGCTATCAGTCCTGCCCCATTCTCTTGAGTCAGTCTCTGGCTGAGCCTGGATTGGGCAAGCCCCTGTCTCTGTCCCCACAGTGCGGGGTTCCCGGTGTTCACGGCTGCACCTTCTTTGTGGTGTCAAAGCTTAAACTCAGGTCCTCCTACGTGTGATGTAGTCTTTCCTGCCGAGCCGTTTCTCCAAGCCTCTTCTCTTCTTAAAATAATTAAGTGGGGAAAACCTCACTCGAATTTGGCCTTTAGAAAACTAGCCAGGGGATTTACAATTATAAAGAGTATTGGGAGGTTAGAGATTATGAAAATGACACCAGGCATTCGGACATTTGCAGTTCCCAGGTGTCTCTTCTTGGTCATCTGACCCACTTGCAGGCTTCCCGGCTTCTCTTCACATGACCGGGAAGTTCCCAGCTGGAGGAACAGGGTCACCAGCCGGCCGCACAGCCATAGCAAGCCACAGGGCTCCTTTGTATGCCGTTTTAGAGCAGTCATCTTGGCCTGTGTCCAGCATTACCTATCTATGCAGGGCAGCAAGAATGACATTTACGAAGAGGGAATGCAAGGCACCGAAACAGGACCAGTGAGAAGAAAGTTTTTCTTTTGATACTGAATTACAAATGATCAAAGCTACATAGAAATGGCGTGCATGTATGCACACACATGCGTATTTGTTTCTCAGTAAGCTGTTATTCAAGTTCTCTGAAGGAACGGCTTTAGGGAGTGCTTGGCCTTCAAGGATGTGTTCTCTTCATTGTGTGTGTGGGGGGGAGGTCTTAGGAAGTCCTGCAGTGTGGAGAGCTGCTGCCACAGCTCTGGCGGGTGAGAGGTTGCATCAAGCTCTGCCCTACGCCCATCCTTAATGCCAAGGCCACCCATGGGAGTTGATTTATCAGGCTGAATGTGGCTCTTAGTAAATATCGTTATAGGCACCGTGAATACTTCTCAATTACATTTACATTTATGGACTGCCAACTGTATTTTGACAGGGTCTCTGTAGTCTAGGCTGGCCTAGAGCTCACAGCTATTATCCTGCCTCAGCCTCTTGAGGGCTGAGATTACAGGCATGAGCCACAATGCCTGACCTAGACACTCCTCAGAAGTGACAAATGTCACTAAGGGACTCAAAGCCGCTGGAGTTAGTGTATAACCAGAGCCTCTAGTAAGCTGCAGCATACCCACCCTTCTGGTGACCAAACATTCTTTCTTTGCTCTGAACCAAAGACATCAGCGCACCTGTACTGGGGGCTTTGAAGGTCAAGTGTGTGGGATCCACAGACTTGTCTGCCCCCCTCCTTATTGACATCCCTCAGTGTGACTTTGTCGCCAGAGGCTCAGGGCTTGAATTCCAGCCTAGCTGTTAGCTCCGATGACTTCAGACTGCACTGTGCTGACGAGCTTCAGTGCTCTGTGTGGGACAGTAAACACGGTCCATGTTAATACTTAGAGCAGCTGCTGTCTCTATCAGCTCCACCTGTGGATACGCAGAAGGACTGGCTTCCAACAGCCAGGTGGCATGCTCTAGTTCACAGCTCTTAGCAGACTGGGAAAGTTTATTGTCCCGGGTGTCAAATGTCTCCACTTCCAAATTATATTATAGTTCAGTTAACACAGTTAACATTATAAACCTAGGAAAATTTGTGGTTCTTTCAATATTCTGTCAAGTGATGAAAACTTGATGGAACTAAGAAGGTCTGTGACATCTCGCTTCTGTGTCTATGGCAGAAGGTTACAAACAAAAGCCCAGTTTTCTCAGCTGTGCAGATCTTTCTAGAATCAGGAAAAAGAGCAAACAAAATAGCAGCTAGCAGCGACCATGGGTCCTTTGTAATCAGTCAGGACTCCGTGGCTTGGGCTGGTCCTCTCTGAACTGTCCATCTCTTGCTCTTATGCTAAGATCACACATTTAGTCTTGATTTTTTTACCCTGTACAAGCCCTGTATTAGAGTGGGTCAAAGGTCTAGGATTTTTTAGGATTAATGAAGCATAGATAGGTGGTGAGAATTCTTTAAGGGCATCTCAGAATGTGACCAGATATTCATGAAAAGCCAGATTCTGGGTGATTGATTCATTAGGGGCCAAAGAACACATTCCTGAGGCATCTCAGGAAAACACAGGGGAGCACCAAGGGTGAAGCCTCAACAGCACGAAGGTCAGGGTGGGTTGAAGCAACACAGAGCATGGGGTGGAAACTGAGACGTGCTCTGAAGAAGGAGGGTATGGTAAGCAGCTCTTGGCTTAGAAAGAGCTGCTTCGCTGCTCAGCTCAAGGAATATTATGATCTCACTTTTGAGTAAAATCTTCAAATCTTGGCAATCAATTTAAAAAGCATTTTTTAAAAAGCCAAATGAAAGTTTCTATGAAAACTGTGCTTCAGTGTTTTGTTTTGTTTTGTTTTTACAATATAATATAAAAATCACGTTTGGTACTATGGACTTTATTCTGATATCTAACATGCAGGTCAGGTTCTGAGAATGTGTGTGTGCTGGTATTTATTTAATGATTGTAATTTTTCAAATCTTTCTGGCTCTTGAAATGCTGAGTGATTTTTGATTGAAATGTTTTTTATTTATGGTACTATGTTAGCAGACCCTAGATCTTCTTTCAACTTTCAGACTTGCCCATCATCCTCCTGAACACCTCCTTGTCTAGGGGAAATAGAGCACATGCTGTTAACACCAGATGAGATTAAAATTGCGTTTCCATAGCTGGCCTTTTGGGATATCTGCGGAGGTAATGGCAGAAGGGCTCCTTGAGTCCCTGGGGAAGTGGGTGTGGCCTCAGCTTCCTGCCTAGCTCTGCACTAACTTTGTAAGTGCCTGCTTGCTGCTCCTCCGTGGCCTCTCCAGTCCAGCGCTGATGGGATCTGCCTGTGTCCTTGACATGGTGAACCACATGCTGACTCTCCGACAGGCCCCTCTCTAACAAAGGGAAATAGGGAGGGATGTTTCAGGGTTGGTCCAGGCTTCCCATGTGGATCCCCGAATCTACACTGTGTGGTAACAGGCTTTGGTAGTACTATTGAGGGTGCAAGTGTCCTCTTCTCTCCCACAATCCCAATGGGTGAGTGTATCAGGGTCAGCCTGCTGCAGGTCCAGCTCAGAGCCTCTGTATTTCGCGGTGATAAGGCCATAGGTTCTTGTTTCTTGGTTTGTTTTCTTTTCCTTCCTTCCTTCCTTCCTTCCTTCCTTCCTTCCTTCCTTCCTTCCTTCCTTCTTTCCTTCCTTCCTTCTTCCTTCCTTTTTTTCTATGATGCTTGGCTAATATACAGTAATTACTGTCTAGAAGTTTCCTGTCTTACTTAGATGCTATTTTCTGGTCTTTTAATTATAGAAACCAAGTTTTCACTAGGCTAAAAAAAAACCCCTCAAAACAACAAAAACCAAACCAAACAAAAAAAAAGCACCGTATTGGTAGCTCTGAATTGCTACCTTGTCTGGTTGTATATTTATGGAAAGCCAGGACGGTCACCACTGTGTCGCTTCTTATGTCTACCCCATCTCACCAGCTTCCAGATTCTTCTGAGGCTCATTTTCCTTACAGTGTCATGTCCAGGGATCTTTGTACAGTTTATGTCCTTATAGTCGTGTTTCCCCAGAAGCAGAAGTCAACTCTCCGTATTTTACATGAAGTCGCTTGGCAGTTCTGTTGCTGCAGCGCTCTCTCAGCCCCGTGTTTATGGAACAGCCTCAGACATCAAGCCTCAGAGAGCTCAGATTTCTTGTCTCCAGCTCCGCTGCCTGCAGATGCTGCCCTTAGCCAGGCTCCTCCAGTCTCAGCGGGAATGAAGTAGGATCACAGACACATAGTTAAGGTCATAGACACATGGTTAAGCATGTGGGCACATAAACAAATTTCCTGGGTGGGTAAGTTCTGGATTCATCAAGTTGACATCAACAGGAGCCATAGCCACTGTTGGTGGGAGGGGCTAGGACTCTTCCACGGCTTGAGATCCTCAATGCCTCTGGACCTTTCCTCGTCACTCTATACTCCTCCTCTGCGTTGGCTCGCTGTCTGCCATAGCATCTCTCTCTCAGCGTGGAAGCTGGCCTGGGATCAGGTACTAGGTCCATAAGTTCCTTTCTTCTTCCTCCATTTGAAAGAGTTTCCAACTATGACTTTAAAATGATAACATGGTATCTGTTTATAGAATTAATGTTATTATTATGGGCACTCAGCAGATTGTGAACTAAGTAACATGCTAAAAGGTAGGAAATCCAGTACTCTGTAGTAGAAATAAAAAGGCGCTTTTTATCAGTTGTGTGCCATTAAATTAAAAAGGGAGCCCCAGAAAAACCATAGAAATATGAAGACTCAGCCCAAATTGGAAACTGTTCATGGAAATCAGAACAGGAAGTATTGTTCATTCATCATGCACAAGCTTCACGAGTGATTAATGAGCCACAGTGCATTTCACACAGTCATTAAATATTCACTGTGCTCTGAAGTGATAGGCTTCAAAGCTTAGGCCAGAAAATTTGTTTTTGTCTAACTTAAACAAATATTGCTAATTTGCCTGGTGCATGCGGCCTGGTACAGCTTCTTTATTTTAGTGCCAATGGAGTCATGTTCAGAATAGACACAGACATAGCATTAGCCTGTCATGATCACCTCACGAGCCAGGGGCCTCCTCATTCCCACAGGCTGCAGTCTGGCATGTCTGGAGCACTTGGGGAATGCACCGGGAAAATATGGGCCTGGGATGGGGCAAATGTTTGGCAACCAGAGTTTGCCTTGTGGTCCCTGCACCGTTTCCTCTTGGTCTGTGGAGGAAGCGTCTGTTTCAGGATCCTGGAGTCTTCTTCACACCCAGGACCAACTGAGTCCTATTTCCATCTTTCTTGAGGCTAGTGACAGAGTAAACAGCTCTCACCTCAAAGGGGATAAAAGCTGGTTTATTCTGGAACACAAATTAAAGCTGTCCCAAAGCCTGTTTTCCAGTGTGGTAACAGTTTCATGAAGATGCTTTTAGGACACATTGATGGAAAGGTCAGGTAGATGGTTACAGAAAAGCAAGGAACTCTCTTTTAGGTCTCAGAGGCTGCCCAGCGTTAACCATAGCTTTTGGATTGCTGGAAGCTAGTTGTTTGCTAAGAACACATTTTACAGTTTTTCATAGTCACAGGGTAATATCCCAGACACAGGGCTGGCTATGAATGGCTTCCTAAGCAGACAAATAGTCTAAGGTAGTTTGGCTCTGGTCTACAGCATTTAAACTTTCTGTAATCCCAAAATTCCCACTTGGCCCTCTGGAGTTTTTAATGCAGGTGTGACTTCTTCCTTCCTCTTGGAACTTCAGTTCACACCAGAAAAGCACGTGACTCCTTCTTCTGAACAAACACTGTTTATCCCAGGTCACCAGCCCCACCTGGTTGTCCGTGAGCTTCACCAGCAGGACGTACAACCTGGATGACTCAGGGATGCTGCAGCACACAAAAGGCCTCACCAGCTTGACTCTCAGAGCTGCACCCTTGGAGCTCACTGCCCAGCCTGCACCCACGGGTCTTTCTCCTGCAGTTATCCACTGCTCACTGACATCTGAGTCTTGTAAGTTTCTGTAGTTGCCTGGGCTTCTACCCTTCTGTCCGCTAGCGGGCATCACAGTAGCCGGAGTGTCCATTTACAAGAGGAATCCCTGCTGTGCTCCTAGAGCGGGAGGTAGATTCTTCTCGGTATCCTGGCCTGAGATCTGGGTAAGCCGGACAAAGAGATACCATTGCACTGGAAGCACATCTTAATCTCTGGAATATTTAGTGTGGGATTTTAAACAATACAACAAGACCATGTGTAGGACTCCTTCTTGGTGTCAGGACTGTTGAGGCATTAGAGACAGGAAAGCAAAGAGGCCAGGGCTCATGTCCCCCAGAGCTGCCAGTCTTCTCCAGGAATTCCAGTAATGATTTAGACACAGACTCCACGGAGTCAAGAGGGGAGTGACAGCACTGAAGGGAACACACCATGGAGGTAATGCTGGAGACTGAAGTCAAAGGACAGAGGCGTTCCCTGGGAAGGCAGGGCGAAGGTCTGAGCCCCGGAAAAAGACAAGCAAGACTGGGGGATCTGACGTAGCTCTAAGCGGCTAGCAGCCGCCTCCATCTTCCGAGGATGGAAGCCTGGGGAACTAAGGCGTGTAAAGCTTTTCCTGGCTTGAAGACGGCTCTTCGTTCAGAAGGAGCTTCACTCCTGCCCCAACAGCAGGAGGCATTGGATGGTTTGTGCAACCAGTGGCGTAGACTTTGTAGTCCATCAGGTCCAGGTTCAAATCCAGCTTCTCATTTGCTGAATGGTTTGCTTGGACAAGCCCCTGAGCCTGCCTGGGAAAGCTTTTCTAAAGGAACACCTCAAAGGACAGTCATTTCTGCAGTCGTGTGAGTGCAGAGTCTGGGAACAGTCATGGCTAGATCAGCTACGTTGGGAAACTGGTCGTCCTAGGAACCGGCCCAGTCCAGACAAAGATGCCCCAAGTGGCAAAGGCTCCAGACAGGGCAGGCGGCCACCATCACATCAAGCACCAGTTAGGCCCATTGTTCTCCCCGAGGTCCCATATACAGGAGTTCCCTCACGACTTTTCAAACATGGACAAAGCCAGAGATACAAGAAAATATAATGCTTTTTGGTTTGGCTTGATGTCAGCCAACCTGGGACCCATTCTCTCACGGCATGACACGGCTCCCTCTTCCCTTTCCACAGGGAACCGTGGAAGAACAGGCCCTGCAGCAGGCCCTGGACAGCCCTGAAGCATCTCCTCAGACTGGGCTGTGCTGCCCCGCTCCCTGACAGCGTTAATAAAGCTGTGGCCTGAGGGTGATTTGATTGTCACTCTCCTGAAACCTTCCTTGTCCCCCGGAACCCTAACATCTAACAGCAACAACACAAACCTTTCAGGTGAACATACAGACAGCCCGTGGAGTGTGACGTGTGACGGAGTTCTGTGCAGACAGCCTGGGAACCGTTTTCAGATTTGCTAAGTTTGGAAAAATGAGGAGGCTGTGTCAAAGTCTCAGATTCCTGTCGAGGTGAGCTCTGCTGTGGGAGCAGGCTGAGATGTCGCCGCTCTGTGCTGTGTGTCTCTTGGAAGAGCAGCTACTCTTGTGGGTCTGTCAGCCTGGAACACCGCAGGCAGGGAGCGGAGAGGCTGGGTTCAGCTGCTTGCCTCGTCCTCCCAAGTCCCTTCAGGGCAGACCCCAGGCCCAGCAGTGGGGCTGTTTCAGGGCCTGTGGAGTTTCTCTAGGCAGGACTGTGTGGTTCTGTCCTTCCCTGTCTACAGATTCCCATCCCAAACATGTCATCTCAGCACTGTGCAGCACGGTGTCTCCATGCTGCGATTCTCCCCAACAGCTTGCCTGCCTTCACAGCAGTGGACTTGCGCCTGTGTTCTTGTTTATAGTGAGCCAAAGAACTCCAGGAGAGGCAGTGAGTCATGGTAAGCAAACCGAGAAGGCCTCAGACTTTGGGGTGTCACCAGCAATGTGTGACGGCCTAGGAGAAGTGGGGAGGGGGGGTTCTGAGCTGTGCACTGCTCAGATTGGCACGCAGGAGGAGCCTTCTCTGCTGGGTGGCTGGGCCCTTCCCATACCCCGCCTGCATGAAACTCTCTAGCTCCATGGGTGTGATGCCTGTGACTGTAGATGGTAAAGCCTGGAACAGACATAAACAGTGAAGGTAGTTTCTGTGGTAAGTTTCAAGACAAATGGGTGTAGAAATTAAATAAATTAGTTGATACACATAAAATAGTGTGCCACTCAAAACAGGTGTTCAAGAAAGGATCGGGCATCTCTCTGCTGTTTCCTGCTTGTTGCCATAGGGAAAGGACCTGTCATTTCTGGTGCCAAAGGGAGAGGAATCTTCTTTCTCAAACAAAATAGCTGCTAGTGTGGTTTGGGTTACATTTCTGTCCCCCTGTCTGTGGTCAAACCAGTGCCATTTGCTTATTAACACCATTTGTCTCAGCTGAGACAATCAGCATGGCAAGAGAGACTCATTTCAGCAGGCAGCAAAGCCGGGCTGTGGGAAGGAGAGCAGCAGCTGCCCACCTCCAGTCCTGCGGGTGTCAGGCGACAGCTGCTGCGGCAGTCACGTAGCTCAGGCTATCCCTGACTCTTTCTGTGGCTGAGGGGCCCTCAAACCTGATCCCCCTGCTCCCACCTCCCACATGCATGGATCGTCCAAGTGTGCCGTGCCTGCCACAACTCTCATCTGCAGCGGTATGTGAGTGACTTTGCTTCTCTCTTTTCCATCATCCACTCTCCAAAATGAGCCCCAAACCTCAGGTGTGAGCCACAAGACATTCCCAGGCTGTTTCCTCCCCAGAACCCTTGAGGATCCAGTGACCCCCAAGTGTTTGCACTCCCTCTGGGCTCCTGCCTCTCTCCCCTACGCAGGCTCATTTCTACCTAGTCTTAAAGTCTCTGCTGGGCTTGGCTGCCTCCTGGAATCCTTCTCTGCTCCCCACATTTGAGTTAGGAACCTGCAAAGCTGTGAAGAGTCATGCACACTCATGTCCGTTAGCACACCCACACCGCCCAGTTTTGTCTTGCATCCTCCGGTGTAGCCAACGGTGTATCCAAACCACATTTCCACTTATAAAACTAGTGACTCTCAGAGGGGCTGCTGACTGGGGACTGACCTCTGATAAAGGTCCCCTATTCGTGTGTATGCCTGTGCATGTGTGCATGCGTGTGCGTGCAGGCAGGAAGTAGGTATGAAATCTCAGTGTGCTGTGCTCGATTTTACTATGAACCTAAATCTTGTGAAATAGTGTGTTGCAAAGATATACCAAAAGCATTCCTAATAATCACAAGAAATGTAAATTAGAAAAGAAAAATCAGGAGGAGAAGGTGTGCTAAAGATTCAAGACATTCACATTCCATCACTGGGAGACAGTTCAGCAGATGTAATGCCTATCTCAGGCCACAAGGTCATTCTTGAGGTGTTTTCCAAAGAAGCTCTTATCTGCACACATTCTGCACCGAATGTCTTGTGGCTGCATTAGTGAATGTCATCTTAAGCCGAGAGAGGATTTAACAGTTAATTAGCATTCAGCAGCTGTAGATGCTATTCTTAGGTGAAGCAAAAGAGTGACTGGGTTTGTCTGACAGCCACAGGCTTGACAGTTTCTTCTCATTCTATTTTTCCTCTCAGGTTCAAACAAAAAAACAAGTAGTCCTTAAAACAAACCTCAGAATATGGATAGGTGTAAAGTAATGTGTATATGGCCAGATGTAACTGTCGTCACTGAGGCTCACTGCCTCCTTCTGCTAACCTAGGCCTAGTCCTGGAAGCTTCTAGCTTCCACATGATCTAACCTAGGCCTAGAATGTTTTCAGCCTCTGAGACTCACTGATGAGTAAGCTCCCCCTTTCTAGCTCTTTATGAACTCTGGCTGGCCGGTTCAGCTCAGCTGTTGTGGCTCAAACTCCTCTCCCAGCTGACTGATTCAAACTGGCTTCTCTCAGACTGAATTGCTCTGCTTGGCCTCAGACTCTAGCAATCTGTTCTAATCTTATAGCTCCTTCTCATTTTCTGGCTTCAGCTGCCTCGGCTGACCTGAACTCATGAAAGAACTCTACCTCACTGCTTCTTCTACAATCTAACTTTACCATTATTGTTTGGGATTAAAGGTGTGCACTAAGGGCGTGTCTGTATTCCAGCCGAGTGGCCGTGTATAAAGTGAGCAGACATGACGGCAGCTGATTGTAGAGGAGCACTGGCATGGGGGATTACAAAAATAAACCATGTTTTATCAACTGTGTTTCTGGAAGAAGCATGTCTCTTGAGAAATGAAAAAAAAAAGCTTTAAATATACTATGCAGTAATTTTGAAATATTTTATCTTCTTACACCAGACTGAAAACACATTCTGTTTGAAAATATAGTTCTTATAAAGACCTCACATTGCAAATGTTCAAACGGTGTTGGTCATTTTGAAATAAATTGCCACTTTTTAGTATACACCATGGAGAAAGCAGAAGGGCACAGCTGTTCAATGTCTGTGCAGGGTGGCCTTGGCCGTGGCTGTTGGTGTTTGCAGACGTTACTGAAGGGGCACCATCTTCTCCTTCCCATCGACACTCTGAGTTTGCAGAGCTCTCCATCCTCACAGCAGGAAGGAAAATAATTGAGGAGATGCAGCTAAGGTGAGAGGACCAAAAAGCAGTTCTCAGTGGCTGTTACTGGTTCCAAAGACTGCTGTCAGGTTTGCGTTTGCGTATGATAATGACAACCTGTTTCTTTTACACGTATGTTTTCAACTAGCACATATTAAACCCTGCTCCGCAGCAGGACGAACTCCTCTGCAGTTTCTTGCTTTGTTTCTAAGTTTTTGAAGGACAATCAGACCCTTCTCCTTTTAGCAAAGCTTATGTTGTTTCTATGCTGTGGACTCCTCTGGCATGCTGCTTCCGACATTACAGATTTAATTTAAAACCTGATCGGAGGGAAAGGTCAGAGCCCCTTTCTCAAGGCGCCAGCGCACACATCAGAGCCAGGTTTCCTTCTGTGGGGGCAATCTTCCTTGTTATAAACTGTAATTGTGTATTTTAGCAAGCGAGAGCACTGCAGAGCCACGGCTTTGTACCCAGTCAGTTTGGAGACAAGTTCTCTCCATTGCCTAGGAAACTGCAAAAGCCGGGTCATGAAATAACAGTCACCACCTCTTTGGTCAGTGTGTTTCCACCCACCCGGTGTTAGTAGGACCAGTGCACGCATCTGCATCTCATTGGTGACACACGGAACAGGTGGTTGGGGCTGGCCTCTTTTTCACACTCAGTAACTGTGATGAAGTATGTAGGAGATGCTCCTTAAGTCAAACATGCTAACATTGAGCATGATTTCGTTTTACAAGGACTGGGGCAGAGTTGGAGACAGCTCAGTTAGCAAAGTATTTCCCAAGCTTACAGGAAGCTCTGGGCTTGCATCTCAGCAAGGCAGAAGCCAGGTGTGGCGATGCTTGCCTGTGATCCCAGCACCCCAGAGGCAGAATCAGTGGATCAGAAGGTCAAGGTCATCTTTGGCTGCAGTGAGTGTCTAAGGCCAGCCTGGGATGGAGAAGGCCCTGTCTCAAAAATGAAAAAACGAATTACTTTTACAAGTGACTGGAGAATATATACTCTTAAGGTTATCACAATTACAAAGCATTCTTTTCTTTCTTTTTTTTAATTTGGTAAGAGTTGCATTAGTTTGGCCTCAACTCTCCTGCACAACAAAACAAGTATCACTGGCATTTGGTTATGTGCACAGAATGTCTTCAGATTGCTAAACTGGGCTTAGCCTTAGTAACTCAACTGTTATAACTGTCACACGAATGTGTGGCGTTCTTAGTCACACCGGTAAAGTGTGCACTAGCTGCTACTGCTGCCAGTGTGCATCCTGTCCCAGAGCCCACCGTCTGCTCAGTGCTGTTCTTGCTGCCTTCTGTGCACCAGCTGCCTGCTCTCTCTGGTCCTCTACCCCGTTGCCTCCTCCATGCCTCGAAGGGGTCCTCACTGCTCCTGAGCACTGCAGCTGCACAGCCTCTGCACGCCTCTGTCATGCTGTTCCCACTGCCCTGCATGCTGGCCTGGGTAACGCTACAGGTGTGGATTGCCTGTAAGAAATCCCTGTTTTCTCTTTGGTCAGGCGCATTTTTGCTGCTTTCCAGACTATTCTGTAGACTTTTGGTTGAAGCTAAAAATAACAACCGAATTTTTGTTATGTTGTATATCATATATTTGTTGTACAAAATGATAGGGTTCATATGTTTTCACACACATACTCTCACACACACTCTCACACACGTGCACTCACACAGTTTCGTCTCCACATATCAGAGGAGACTTACACTGTTTGTCTTTTCTGAGTCTGGATTATTCCACTTTATTTTTCCAAAATACTCAGGAAACCAAAACCTATGAATTTCTAACATTCTCCTAACAACGTTCCAGAGTGCCGTTCTTTTCAGAGATGCAGTGATGCCACCATATCGCAAGAAACAAAGCTCTACTGCGATGCAGCTTTGGATGCACAGTTTCCTGAAAATCACATTTATATGACTTTGTCTCTGAGAACTGACGAAAGAGAATGAGGCGATTATCTCAATGGAAATGTTAACAGCTATGTGCTTGTCACTTCCTTATTTGGCTATTATTCTCAAATGTGTTGTATTTTGGAAACTCAAAGATATTTGCTCCTTTGTATTTTATGAATATCACTTCTTTAAAAAACTTAATCTATTTTTAATGTATGTGAGTGTTTTCCCTACATGTATTTATGCGTACTCCGAGTGTGCGTGGTGCTCAGAAAGGTCAAAATAGGGCACAGACACCCAGAACTGGAACCATCAAAATCTTACTGGCATGTATTAACTGTGCCTAGAACTGAGTATAAGTCCTACTGTAAAATGTCATGGGGCTGTTTTCACACCGGGATAGGTACTTTGAACATGTTCACTCCCATCCTTCCCTGTTCTCTGCTTTCTCCCCCTGCTCGTAATTCTCTTGGTACCTTAGATAGTTTAGAATCCACTTTCACATGTATTTATTATTTTACATATTCATGTAAAATCTGGGATTCACAGATGGAAGAAAACATGTAATATTTGTCTTAATTTATTTAATATGATGCCCTCCAGTTGAATTTATTGGCCATACTTTCTTCGTCTATTCCTCCGTCGATAAATACTTGGCTGTCAGCTGTTGTGAACACTGTAGCCGTCATGAGCGATGTGCGGGATCTCTGTGACATGTTGACTTAGAATCTTTAGATAAATACAAGGATGTGTTGCTTGGGCTGTTCTGTCTTTAGGAAGCCTCCCTGTGGGTTTCTGCAGGGGCTGCATTAGTCTGCGTACCGGCAACATATTCCTCCATGGCCATGTCTTCACCAAGACCTGTTGTTGCGTGTTTTCTTACTGACTGCCATCTGACCAGAAAGAGACCGAATTTCAGTGGAGTTCAGTTTGCATTTCTCTGATGGCTGATGATGTTAAACACTTTCACATGTCTGTTGGTCATCTGCATTTCATCTTGTTGATATGATTGTATTTTGTAAAGATTTATTTTATCTCTATTGTGTGTATGTGTGGGGGGGTTCTGTAAACATGAGCGTAGGTGTCCTCAGAGACTGAGGTGTTGACCTGGAGATGTGGGATGCTCTACCCCACACAGATGCTCCAGAACAGCAGCAGGGCTCTGTATTGCCTATCCGGATTGCTCCCGCCAGCCTGATGGCATTTTTAAGGAATGATTTCTCTCAGCCAGGATTTTCTTACCTGTAAAGTAAGGACAGCTGCCATCATCCTCTAAAGAACAGTGAAGCTGGCACGATCTAAGGAGTGGAAACTGCTACAAATGATAAGATATAACACATGTGAACAATCCCGGGCACAGCTTATCTGAACTTATTCTCCTTTTAGACACACACACTTCCTCCCAAAGACTGTGTCCTGCTTACAACGACTAACACATAGAGGGAGTGAATGGAAACAATGGTGGATACAAACCATGAACCCTTAAATGATCCAATAGTTGTGTTCACTAAACATTTACATTTCTACTGTTTAACTGAGAAGACTAAAATTCCCAGGCATTAGACGTCAGCTTTTTATTGCTAATTTTTTCTATTTCTGGTCAACACATTAACATTTATTTCTTCATCTTTCTAATATGAATATGCTCTTTTCATCGGAACTATTTAGAGTGAATACAGTGTCTTATTAATTTTTAAAAATTTATTTTACAAAAAATTGTAATTACAGGAAACACAAACAGACAGATGTTGAACAGGACGAGAGGGGAAACTGGAGAGTCACTCAGGTGGGCTGCAAGCGCTGTGCACACCCCGCTGGCTGCACTTCAATAGAGTCACTCAGGTGGGCTGCAAGTGCAGTGCACACCCCGCTGGCTGCAGTTCAATAGAGTCACTCAGATGGGCTGCAAGTGCAGTGCACACCCTGCTGGCTGCACTGCAATAGAGTCACTCAGGTGGGCTGCAAGCGCAGTGCACACCCCGCTGGCTGCAGTTCAATAGAGCTTTGGAGTCACAGGAATCTGAGGCTTTTCCCCAGGTGAACTAGAGAGTAATCACTAATGGGATTTTGTATGACATACAGGCAGATGTCAAAATCAAAACAGGCTCAAAATAGTTCTGAGAGACAGCTCTGGATTATTTGTCTTTTCAGTAGAAAATGCCCTCCTTGTCTGTGGAAAGATCTCAGACTACAGCTTAGTTCAAATATATGTCTAAAGGACAGAGCCGCAGAGTGTTCTTGCTTCTCCGTGCACACAGAAGGCATTCTCAATGTGTATAGCTTAAAAGAGCACACACACAGCAAGTCAAAGCGTTACAAAGTTGTGCTGCTGCTGCTGCTGCTGCTGCTGCTGCTGTTTGGTTTTTAACCTGATTGTTGGAGAGTCCTTTGGAGGAGGCTGAGCTTTGTGTCATAGCTGAGGCAATGCTAGCTGGGACTGGGTGAGCCTGAGCGAATTTCCACCTAATCACCCAGAGAGAGTGGATATCGCTCACTTTCGATTCCCACAAACAGAAACTGCCTGCACACTGTCGGCACGGAGTCTGTGTGTGGGTGGGAAGGGTACTTCGGACACTGGCCAACCCGCTCCATGAGGGGTACAGGCTCTGAAGGCCCGGTGGGTCTGCGGGCCTCTCGGGCCCTCCCTGAGGCTCTGGCACCCTGCAGCCGCTTGTCACAGAGGTGATCAAGGGAGGACAGGCTCAGGAAAGCTTTCTGTCCCTGCACATCACAAAGGACATGGCCTGCGTGGCCACTACCCGGCCATGCTCACTGGACACCTCTCTGCCAGAGAGCCGAGTGCTAATGAAGTTAAACAGATAACTCAAGCCTGGATACGCCCTGAGTGGCCCTGTGGCGACAAAGTGTCAAGTGGCTTCCCAGGAGCAGCACCAGGGGCAGCACCGGGGGCAGCGCCAGGCCTCTGCCACACTGCCCACAGGAGCATGAGTGGGTGACCAGCGTGCTTGGGGGCCTCAGTTAGCTGGCTCAGGGAAAGCACAGGCACTTAGTGGTCAGGAGATGCCTTTGTCAGGCCGCCACGTCCTCCGCTTTTCTGTGGCCTGTTCAGATGGAGCCTTTTCAGCAGAAAGTCCTTCTGTTCTCAGATTAAGCTCATGGGGCAGACTGTGTGTGGTGTGTGTATGTGTATGTGTATGTGTGACATTGACAAGCTCAGATCTTGGCTTTATACCTGGGAACCACCTCAGCTTTTCCACAGTACAGTCATCCCGCTGTCTTGTTTTCGGAATACTGGTGACAGAGATGGAAAGTGCGCATTAAGTAACGAACAAGTCTGAGCCAAAGGAGCAGAATCAGCGGAGCTGGATGGTGCCTGTCACTGGGTGTATCACAGCTTTCCAGGGAGAAGCTGACACTCTGCTGTGAGTAAATTTTTCAGACATCTTGCATTTCACTTGAAGGCAGAGAACACTGCAGCCGGGTGGCCAGCACCCCAGCAGGCCGAAAGCACAGGCGCTGAGCCAAAGGTCACGCTGCTGCAAGGAACTGTGGTGTGCGTTGGTGTCGCCTTTGACTGGCACTGTGTGTTTCCAGATCATTACTTATTTTCAGTCTCTGTGGAGATGGTTTTCTGACTGAGGCAAAATTTGCCAGTGTTTTATTTGGATAGAGGAACATTCCGGAAGTATCAAAGAGCAGGCCACCTGTGCCTACCTTAGGGTTTCCTGTGTGCTAAGTGGCTTAGCAGTTCACTTCTTGCCACCATCTAAGCATGCTCAGCATGACTCCAGCTGGGGGAGGGAGGCCTCACAGTATGTTTTTCAGCTCACAGCCCTGCTGGTCCGGGCAGAACCTGGAAAAGCCTCTGAGAAAGTGGGGTCAAGGGCTCTGCAGCCCCACAGGCCCTGGGGCTCTGCGGCCTCACAGCCTGGCACTGGGGCTCTTCCTTGGCACGCCCTGGGCTCTGGGAGGTGTAAACCCCCCTGAATGAGCTCCTCCCCTTGCTGCTCAACAGCATCTCTACAGGCATCTCTCTGTTGCTGCCACAGCTGTGCCCAAGTGACCAAAACAGGGGGCAGGATGTTTGCCACCCAGATTTGGTTTACCACAGACAGACTCTTCACTGTAGTGAAATTTCAAAAAATTATTTTTAGCATGTGTGTGTGTGAGAGAGAGATGTGTGTATTCACATGTGTGTATATGTGTTTGTGTGCATGAAGGCCCATGGTAGACATCTGATGTCTTCCCTGATTATTCTCCACCTTATGCAATGGAGCAGGGCTTCCGCTGCTCTGGAGTTCATTGCTTTGGCTGGCTTGGCTGCCAGCTCTGGGAATCTCCTGTCTTTACCTCCTGCTCCCTAGGACTGTAGGCAAACGTCCATGAATAATATGTCTGTGAATCTTTAAGAAGCAAACACAAACTCAGCATTGGCCAGGGAATGACTTTTCTTAGGGAAAACATGTAAGACCAACATCCCAAGGTGTGTAATCTGGGTGATGAACACCCAGGATCTATAACTTGGTTATAATGCCCAGTTTATGCTCCTGTAAGACCCAGTGCGAAGGTGTTCCCATCCTTTGGGGTGTGGCTTCTGTCGCCATGTAATCACTGAAGGCTGGATTTGGGATGGGGATCTTCTGTACTTGTTCACACAGTTCTTAGACACATGAGTGATGTCAGAAAGCAGTGGTGCTCAGGATGAGAGCAACCATCACAAAGGAGACACAAAGTGGGAGCTGAAGGGCAGGTATAGAGCGTTACGCCTGTCTTCTCAGAAGGTAAGTGTTTCTACAGTGAAATGGAGAAGCAGGACGGAGAATCTGTCCGTTCACTCCTGCATCTCCTCCTCACAGGCCAATGCTACATAGTCACTAGAAAAGCAAGGCCCACACTTCACTGAATTATCCCACATTGTGTCTCCCACCGTTGCTATGGCATGTGAATCAACAAAGGTGAAAAATAACAATAAAATTTTAATTGTGAAAAAAAATTTAATTGTGGTATTTTGTTTTTAGAGCTTGAGAGATCAGGCAGCTTCTAAAGGACTCCCCCCTTTAGCGTTAGTTATTTGATTTTAGGATGGCAATGAGACTGGCTTTTGCTTTCAGCTCAGTGTGTGCTTTGGGGACCATCAGAATGAGTGAGGATTTTGAAATTTTTGATTATTCGTAGTAATTAGGATTATTAGCACAGATAGTCTTACCTTGGGACTTTTATAGGAAGTGAATGGCCACCTGGCTGAACCTGCACAGACAATGATTTACATGGCTGCTAGCTTACAGTCAAAGACCTTTCCTGGAACATCCTTAAAACTATTGGGCTACTTTTGTGATGGTTACTGCTGTCAGCTGATGTGACCTCCAGTTGCCCAGAAGACAAGCCTCTGGGTTATCACCCAGCATTATCTAGGTTAGAGTAATTGGGTTGGGAAAACCCACCCTTAGTGTGAGAGGCTCCACGCTATGGGCCACGGCCTGGGCGCAGTCGGCCCTCTCCGCGCAATGGCCGTGCACACAGCGTGACCCGCAGTCTCCTCGCCAGTGACCATGGCTCCGCCATCATGAAAATGTGTGCGTGTAATGAGCCTCCCCCATCACCTGAGTACACTGCACCTCGGGAGACCCGTGCTTTTCACTGCTCGTGTGTCTGTCTGTGCTTGTGCTCCCATTGCTTCTGTTAAGCGGAACACTGTTGGTGAGCTCTGGAGTGACTTCTGTACAGTTAGCACTCATCATGGGCATGTGCAAAAACTAGTCCTGACTCTCATGGAAGAAATCAATTGAAGAGGATGAAATCATGTGCACACACGTGAACATAGAGCATAGCCTTTACCGTATTGTTGAAGGTATGGTGAATATGAATCAACATTTTAAAAAGTTTAATCAAATCTGGAAACCAGGTACTGTGAGATGGACACTAAGGGGGAAGAGTAGCTTCCAAAGCAGAAATTCCACCTCACTACCAGGAAGATCCATCCCCAAGAAAGCAGAGGGAGTCAAGATGCAGGCTGGCGGAGGTCAAGTACTGTGGCATTTACCTGAGTTGTTGGACTCCAGGGGGTCTGGCATTTTCTTCCACTGCTGTTGGAGTCATAGTCTCTCTTTTCTCTAAGGATCTTTAAGCTGCTGCTGAGAGCTCAGACCATGCAAAGCTGGAACGTGGGTTCTGGTCCTTAGAAAGGGGAGGACAGCTATAGTAAAATGAAAACTGACTCAAGTCTCAGGGAGGTATGGAGGGTCTTCCTCTGCTTCTCAGGAAAGCCAGCTCTCGGGGCTGGCTGTGCAGACATCTCACACTCAGGAAAGAGGTCCAACATGACAATTCAACAGACGAAGGGTATCAGGGGCAGCAGAAACCCTTCTAAACTTTATCGTACCAAGATCCGAGAGAGACCAATGCTGTCTTCTTCCCTTTTCAATTCACGAAAGTCTCTAATAACCTTCTTATTACTGTATTTGGATCTAACTTCAAGGTGTGTGTGTGTGTGTGTGTAAAGGTGAAAGGCAAAAAAAAAAAAAGTCTAGCAATGCAGGGTTAGGACTTCTTTTCCCTGATGCTGCTACACCGGAGTCAGCTGTGGAAGGGTCTGGGAAGAACTGTACCTTCCATGGCAATAGTACTCTGTTGCTTTTTAATGAGGCAAAAATTGGGTACAGCTTAGGGAAACAGCGCTTGCCTGGCATGAACAAAGCTCTGAGTTCTGTTCCTGGTGTTGTAGAAAGAAATGCATAAACAAAGTGTGGCTGTGGTCTTTCTGAGAAGCTCACAGGTTCATGAATAGAACAAGGATAAGCTAATCTCAGGGCCTAGCTTCCCCACTGGTTGGCAGCTGCATTGCTGTTTACCATTGCATTTGCTTTCCAAAGGAGAATGACAATTCAACATGGTGGGCTAGGGACACTGTTACAGTTACTTCATAGAAGTGTCTGTTTTCCAGACTGACTTCCTGCTGTCTGCCTTACTTGAGTTCAGGGTGACTCTTGTCAGGGGTGCTGAAAGCCTAGGTCTTACTTCCCAGATTTTGACACCAAAACTGGCAGTGACGGTGACCCAAGGTTGAGTCCCTGCCTAGAGTTCCTCATCCCTCTCACGTCTTATTACTTCCCACAGCTCTTGACCCCAAACCTGTGCACATTTCCACCTTACAATTTCATTTCCTCTTTGGAGGAAAGCTCCTCCTCACTGAGTCTCAGGAAAATATGAAATTTTGTTTGCATCACTGTGAGCCAGCATCTCTGAGCAGAAGCAGCAGGTAGAATCCATGTGTAGATAGCTCTGGTTTCATTTCTGCTTTCCACGAATGTCCACACTTCTGTGTGTCAGCGGCTCAAGGTTCAGCAGCAAAGGCCAGATTTTCAAATTGATTTTATTTTGTTTGCTTAATTTGCTTTCTCCTGCTTTGTCTTTCTGCCTCACAGTGGAATTCAGCATATGTTTCACTGTGTCCTGTGGTAACACGGTCCTTAAAAAGCAGCAATGCAACCTCACGTTTCCTGGAAGAACTAGAGTTGGCTCTTTGGATGGGATCAATCTGAGTTAGATTTGAGCAGTGGGGTACTGTCCATGTTCTTATTTTCTAAGGAAAGTAGCCCCATGGAAAAGACCTCAAAACGGTGCCGAGATAAGCTTTGCTCCAGCCAGCATCCCTGGGCCGCCTCAAAGCCGGGCATGTGCCCAGAAAGAGTTGAGTGCTGCTAGCCGAGACAAACATGCTTGCTGGCTGGTCGGAACAAGAAGACACACTCATCGGATGAATTGTGTTGTAAATGAGTTATGTCTCAATAAAGCTGTTCTTAAAAAGATAAAAGGAAAAAACCAGGAGCCATCAGAAAGCTCAATCTTAGGGAGTCAGGCAGGGTTCCTAAGTAGTTTTTCTAGGAATTATTTAAGCATACAGCCATTTTAAAAACACACAGGAAGTTCCAGATAAACATCATCAACAACACAATGGTGGTGTTCACTGCTGACACAGGTCACCTGTGCCGGCAGCCGGCGGCACTGACACTCCTAAAGTGTTCATATACAGCACAATCAGGCAGCAGGGCCATCGTGTTCCTTCACACTCGCTAAGAGAAAGGAGCCGAGCGCTGAGGAGATGGTGTCCGCAGAGTGTGGGTGTTACAGAGTGGAGACCCCAGTTAGAGTCACTAGAACGCATGTGAGAGAGAGGAAGCTAGGTATGGCTGTGAGCACCGTGACCCCAGCACTGGCGTGCAAAGACAGGAAGAGCTCAGGATCCACTACAGTCGAGGCTGGAGAGTGGGCTCAGCGAGAGACTGTGTCAAAGCAAGGAGGAGGATGATTGAGGAAGGTGCCCAACACAGAACTCAGCCTCCACACACACAGGCATGGGGCCCCACAGGTGTGCACATGCACACATGCATGTATACACACACACAGGCATGGGGCCCCACAGGTGTGCACGTGCACACATGCATGTACACACACACACAGGCATGGGGGCCCACAGGTGTACACATGCACACATGCATGTACACACAGGAACATATGCACATACATGTACACACAGGAACATAAAAGGCAATGGTTTAAGTAAAAATGGTTGTGTAAGCATGAAAACAGCATAACACTTCAGACCTACTCTCCCCAGTTAGCCTCAGGCTCACATGGGCGTGCAGTGAAGGGCAGTCTCTTACTCCTGATGCCATCCCAGCAGTCACCAGAGGAACCGAGGTCTTTCAAAGCGGCATCAGCCCTGCACAGGCTGGCAGTAAGTTCCTAGGAAAAGAGGCGCCTTGAAGGGTGGGTTGGTACAAGGTCGTGTGCAAGCCCTACGGGAGTCAGGAGATCCTGTGAGCACACACACCTCACTCTCCTGAGCTCACACTGTGTGTCCTGGGAGAAAAGTAGAACCAGAACCAGAACCAGCCCTGTGGGGTGCACAGTGGCTGAACACGGAGCCCCGGGTGATGCTAGCACTAAGGCATGCACTGTTGAGTGCCTCTGCACCCTCATTCCTCCACCTTTGAGGACTGTGGACCGACATGGAGCTGGAACAGCCTTGCTCACAGGCCACACCATCAGGTGTGGCCTGACGGTTCCCTGGGACGCCAATGACAGAATCTTGACTGACAAAAGTACCAACAGAGGCCCTAAGGCCCTTCCAGCAGTGAGGACACAGGCAGCCTTCCCAGGAAGACCTCAGACTTAGAAGAGCCAGCTTTCCTTTGCTGCTGCGGTTGCACACCCTCACAGCTGATACATTGGGTCTGATGATGGTTCGTCTTTACTAGACAGCCAGGCCCGTCCCTGGCAGACCTCAGCTTTTCTCGGAGCATCCCCTTGCAGTGGGATGGCCTAGTCTCCGGGTCCTGTCTTCCTGCAGAACCCTGTGCAGCTGGCTCTGGAGCTGTTGGTATCCCCTGGGAAAACACTCAGCAAAAGGTGGAGGAAAGGTACTGTGAGCAGTGTGTCTAGAGAACTCAAGAAGGGTCTGAGTTCCCCCGAGCCTTAGCATCCTTCTACTGAGCATTAGAGGCAGGAAACCTTTGGGCACCTTGACAAAGTCTGGTTTAGCTGACTCTAAGTGAAAATCCATAGTAAATCACATAGTCTTGGCAAAAACCAATAACACTGAGGTTCAACTAATAAGCATTTAGGCAACATGGAACTAACAGATTGGGATGAGCTGCTCTTAGCTCATTCCACCACCCCTAAATCCTGGGCTGGTGTGTAAGCTCTGCTGTCTCGTCAGCTGCGAACGTCCTCACTCCCACGTGACCTCATGCAACACCTTTAAATTTACTGCCAATTTTACCAATTATAATTTACAAAATATAAAAACGAAGAGACTCGGTTTGTGATTTAAGACTTCGGAAAGAGATCTTCAGGTGACAGCTTTGATGTGTAATCTCATAAACATTGTGACACTAATCTCCCGGACAGTTTTCTTTCCTGACAGTGATAAGCCGAGGCTCTGCCACAAATACTTAGCATTCCACAGCAGGGAGGTTTCTGACTAGGGTCATGGGCACACCTTCTGTTGGTGTGATTCCTAAAGACAGGCTCGGGAAAGGAGAGAGCTATCATAATTTTATGTACTTGGTACCTTTCTTGCTATTACTTACAATTTACGATTATTCTAGACAAGATTATTAATATATTTTTACTAATTGAAGTGTTTTCTGAGAAAGGGTTTATGTGTCTCGGGTTGACCATAGATAGCTAACCTGCATGTAAGATCATTTACTGAGCATGGTGGGTGAGCGCTATGGGCATCTGTGAAAAACGTTGGGCTGCTGTGCCCTGCAGCACCTGTGCAAGCAGCAGCATCTGCCCAGAGTTCCCTCAGTCTCTCTGCTGTTGTGTAAAGCGTTTATTTCACTTTAGGGGTTTCGTTGTTTCCTGGGCTTGCCTTGCTCATTTCCTTGATGTCTTGCTCAAACATCTTTCTGTTTGAAAGAGATGCCGTGAGCATTCTTTCTGGTTCAGCAGTGCTGGTCCTCTCACACTTTCTGACACTTCCCCTGGCGTAGACTTTCCATAGTGTGAAGTTTGCTCCTCTGTGTAGCAGCATCCTGTCAACATGGTGCTATTTCCTGCTGCCTTCGTAGTGATTTCTATACCACATAGTAGACACTTCTGATGGCTGATCTTGTCAGCTGGCTGGGATGTGGTTGCTAGAAGACATGCTTCGGGGGGGGGGGGTATCTCTAGGAGGGTAGAAATCCCAGCCAGGAAATCCCAGCATGAACAGAGGCATTATTTCAGTCTGGGATCCCAGATGAATGAAAAAGATCCCATGAAATAAACAGTCTGGTGAGATAGTTTAAATGACAATGGCCCCCTAGCCTCATATATTTGAGTACTCAGTCCCCAGTTGGTAGAAGATTTTGGGAAGAATTGGGGGTGTGGTCTTGCGGGGGAGGGCATGTCACTGGCTCTAGGCTTTAAAGTTTAAAAAGCCATTGCTTGCCCCGTGCTGTGGGCACGCCCTACGGGATGTAACCTCTCAGCTTCCGTGCCAGCCCTGTCACGTTCTCTGCCACGATGGTAGTGGACCCCAACCCTTTGGGCCTTTGAGGCCGGAAGTACGTATTTCATGAGTTGCCTTGGTCACGATGTTTGACACAGCACCTGCAGCGCAACTAGGGCACAGAATGTGGCAGGAATGCCGCATTGTCCTTCACACTAGCCCCAGGAAAGACCAAGACTCAAAATAAAGGCTTGAAGAAATACAGATTGCTTTTATGACATCTTTGCACGTGTTCTCACTCACATGTGAATGGGTGGACAAATATGTAGGTGGGTGAGTGTACATGCGTGTGTGCTCATGCACTTGGAGCCGAGTTCAACTTTGAGCTTTATTCCTCAGGCACCATTTATCTTGGCTTTGCTGCTCAGCGTGATGCAGGGACCTCTCGTCTCTGCTGTCACCATCTTTGGACTATAAATTCCAGAGCTGGCTTTTGTTCAGCTGGTTTTCGGGAACTGAACTCAGGCACACACTTGCAGTAAGGCACTTTGCTTGTAAAGGGCACAGTTTACTAAGTCACCCCAAATCCTTTCACATTGTCTTGAGATGGAGGGACCATCATTTAAGGCTCAACCTATTCCCTGAAACTGGGATATTTTTGCTTCTTCTGTCACTGTCTTTAAAACACTTCAGCTATTTAAGTCGATCAATTTGATTACAATACCTTCTGCATATTTAAAGTCCTTGGTCAAGTAAAGTGTTACAGAGATCAGAAAGGATGGTAAGCTTAGGGCAAGGCTCTAGAAACTTCTCTTCAAGCTGGGCTCGGCTTCAATCAAGAGCCAGCCAGCTGTGGCCTTTATGAGCAGCTCACAGCTCTTGTCCTGTCTGCTATGCCACTTAACAGTTTTGAAAGCATTTCCCAGGTCTAAGTTAGCGAGGCTGTCAGATGGCCAATTTGGAATAATTATCTTAGTGACCAAAAGTCTGAGGATGTCGGTGTTTCTTCTGCTACTGAAGAAGTCTGTGTTTCCTCTGCTACTGCTGCTTAGGTCTCTGCCACAGCTCTGTCTGTCTGTCTTCAGTTATTTGTTCCTGTGTTTGTTGTGACTGAGCTGTGTGCGGTCCTTACGTGCCATGGGAGTTAATTTCTCATCAGTTGTAGAACCGAGTGTTTTTTGTTTTTGTTTTTGGTGGTACAGGCCTAATTCTCCTTTTCTTCTCTGTTCTTGTCTGAACTGAGTCTTGCACAGAGAATGCACTCATCCTGTGTGAGATGAATGAATGACAGGTTGACAGTTGGGAGATTCTTGAAGGTGGTCCTGTTAAGACTCCTGTCTCTAGTTATGCGAGTGGATGTGAATCTAATTACTGTTTCTGTGATGGTCTCTGTGGGCTGAATCAAAGTCCAGGGCCAGCTGACCTTACACTGTAGAGGTCACCTGTGCAGCCGGGCGGATCTTGTGAGAGCTTTAAAAAGGCAGAAAAGGAAGAAGAAACCTGAAGGATTTGAAACATAAAAACGGGTTGTGTTCCGTTATTGGTTTGAAGACAGAGGAATGAGAAGGAACTCCGTGGTCTACAGCTCACTTCTATCACCAGCAAGGCCAGCAGAGCATTGTCCCACTGTCCCACACACCCAAATAAGAGCCTAAACAGCATTTTGAATTTGGTCTTGTGAGACACTAACAAGGAATTCCAGTTTAGCCTCAGAGTTCTGACCACAGAACTGTGCCCTGGTAAGTGAGGGCTGTTGTGAGGCATGAGTTACCGAGACTGGTTACAGCATGGTGTAAACTGCTGCTCTCGCCACATTCCCACACACCAGATGCTTGTACATGCATGTCCTCTCCTGTTTACTTGTTATTAGCAAGTGCTGCACACATCTTTTATGTTACCTCATGGCCTTCACACCTGTCATCTCCGGAGCCAACTAGTAGTTCTTAAATGAGCAGATTAGAGCTTATCTAATTAGTACCTTTTGCTAGGGATCTGGTTTCCTCTCTGTGTTTTGAATACTTCATTTTTTACTTATGTTTGCATCTGTGTGTTAGTGCACACACAGGCATGTGCGTGCCTACTGAGGCCAGAAGAGAGCATCAGCCCCGTGTGCTACCAGATGCGGGTGCTAGGATGCCAACTCTGGTCCTCTGGAAGAACAGCAATACCCTTAACCACTGAGCCATCACTCCAGCTATTTTTCTACTTTGTGAGGAAAAGAATGTCTTCCTGTACTGGACTTCCTGAGGATGGACTATGGGGTAGTCAACTTAGGACAGACCAGAAGGTAGAAATCCTGAGCTGTATCTGGCCCAGGTGATAGAACCTTCCCTGGAGGCATCGGGCACACTCCGTGACTACACCTGAAGAGGGAAGTAGGAAGCTGCAAACAAGTGTGAAAACAGGCTTTTATTTTCTTCCCTTTCGGTAGTTTCCTGAAAGCTCTGTGTCCCATGGTACTGGCTCATACCCCGTACTTTTCCTTTGGCTGTTATTTAATGATATTGGGCATCTCTTCTTTGATGTGGTATTTCTCTGTTTGTCACAGTTTGGTATTGATGACACCCTCTTAGCTGCTACAAAAAAAAATTCCAAGATTATAAAAGAGACATTTGCTGAGTCAGAAACAGCAGCGGGGGCGGGAGGGGGCAGATCATGTCTGTGTTTGAAGGATAAATCAGGAGTGCAGATGAAAGCAAGGCTCAGGAAACGTCATTAGCCAGCACAAGGATGAGAGGGTGGTTCTGTGGTGCAGGGTAGAAGATGGGAGAGGTTTCACATCTGCTGCAGCTTTTGAATTCATAGGTCTTGAACAGATGTCTCCCAAAGAGGAAACTGGCACAGATCTAACCCTCCCTCGGAACTTTCATACAAGTTACTTTTCCCTATGTTATGGGCAAATAGCTGGCAAGAAGCAAGTGTGGGGAGAGGGTTCACTTGGGCTCACAGCCTGAGGAAGGCACCCCGGCAGCAGGTGTGTAGGAAAGCCACTCTAAAGACAGCAAGAAGATGCAGGGATGGACTGTAAACCCCAGGCCACGTCAGTGACCCACTCTGTGGCAAGGGCCTGTAACCTTCCCAAGCACCCCTCCACCTGGGGCCACGTGTTCAGACACACTGTCCTGAGGGGGCAGTCCCCAGCAAGCTGTTGCCATGGTCCTCACTCACTTTGCCACCAGAGCAAACGGCTACTCACAGGTAACTTAGAACAATGGGGATTTATTTGTGTTCCCTCAGAGGCCAGCAACCAGACATAGATGACTGCAGGGCCCTGCTCCCTGAGCACACCCAGGGAAGGATCCAGCTCATGCAGTTTCTGGCGGCTCTGGTGTCCTTGGCTTGCTTGCTGTGGCCTCCTTACCACTGTCTGCTTCACCCCTGCCCCGCCTTCTCATCTGGACATTTCTTCTTTTCTCTGCTTGATAAAGATATTAGATTTAGGGTTCACTTCAGCACAATAGGATGATTTTATCATGAATTCTTTAACCAGTTCTATCTGCACAGATCCTTGTTCCAAATGTCCAAAGACCCCAGAGTTACAGGTAGACACAGCTTTGTGAACCTAAATCAGTCCACTATTGCCCTTAATTTACTACAACTCTACTTTCTGATATTTGTTCGTGATGGATAATTTGTGCCCCATTGTTAACTAGACTGAAGATATTTTTAGAGAGAGCCTAGACACAAGATCCTGATGGACAGCAGCCCTGGCCCAGCGCCCTCTCCCTCGTCTGCGTGGGTGTAGAAGGCCACTCCTGCCTTCCCTCGAAGAGAGCATGCGGTGGAGGTTATTGGCTCTCAGACACATGCACAGACATTGTGGTTCAGCACGTACCTGTTCCCACACATACACCTTCCAGCATAGTGGCCCTGTGCACACCCTCTTGCATGGCTAACTTAGGCCTCCCCACTGACACAAATTGGGGGGCTTGCCTGTTAGATCGAGCACACTGCTCATCGGAGAGGAGCCAATACCTTCTCAGAACTACCGTCCACGTCACTTGCATTTTAAATTAGGTAATTTGTATGGATTTGATCTTTTCCTTTGGAACCCATAAAGTCTGTGGAGACCACAAATGCCAGGTGTATTTCAAGAACAACCAACCTGCTACATTAAATGGAAGAATAAGTAACCGCCAGAAATGAATCTTCAGTGCCCCATCCCCTGCACTCGCTGATCTAGGCAGTTTTAGCTCTGCCTCAGGCTTCTTCAGTATCTCACCTGAAGTATCTCACCATATGTAGTCAAAGCTGTAAAGCTGAAAATCGCACCGCCCAGACTCTCTGTAATCCTGGGCAAACAGACCAGGACTTTGATTTCCCCAACCTGGTGAGGCCATGGGAGAAAGATCTAGCAACGCGGTGTCTGCAGCCCCAAAGATCTCACGCTCTTTGAGATGGCTTATCCTGCGTGAACTATTCCTGCTCCTGCCCTCGTTTTCCTCCAGCTGATGAGCTGCTTGGTGGCTTCTGGCCCAGATGAGCGGTGCTCCGGCCTGCTCTTGTAACGAGCAGCACCTTGAGTTGGCTGTTCGCCCATGGTTTCGGCTATCCAACGTGCTCAAGAAAACAGCTAATTTGCGGTTTCCCCAGATGTTTTTCCATCGTGAAAATCTGAGCCATGGCCTCTCCCGGCTAAAACAACAAGTTGTCTTAAGCATTTTAGTATCCACAACGGAGGCAAATAAATGTGGGCAGGAATGGTGGGTGTGCGTGGCTGGTCTCAGCATCCAGCATGTTTAGGGAGCCACAGTCCGCACACAGATGAGCAGAGATTGTAGACAGTGTGCTCCTCTCCCATCTGCCCTCCTGACCACCACAGGCAGCCCTTTTCATTTCCTTCAATCTTTCACAAATATTTAATTTATGGAAATCATTTAAAAGGAGATGGAGTAAATCAGGCAAAAACAAACATTTTCTAAAGAGCTCAGACTTTCCGGACAGCTGTGATTCATTTGCATGTTTTGTGATTAGTTGATGCTGGTGGAGACTGGTGATGCCCTATGTGTTGACAGGTGCACCTGTCAAGCAAATGTCGGCGGCCTGAAGCACACCCAGAAGCTCAGGAGGTGGCGGGACCTCGGTCCTCTGGCTGTGTTTCCTCTTGGTCTCCACACTCAGCCTGTGATAACTGCCTGGTTCTTTCCATTGTATCTCTAAGGAAAACTCACCAGAATCAAAGAGGACAGGCAATTTTTGTTGTTTTGCTTTGTTTTTGAGGCACAGGCTCATTTTATATCACGTGTGTGAGATTTTGTGAATCCACAAACCAGAAATATTCCCTGCACTACTACAGAAGTGTCCCAAGACACAGGTGCAGGATAGTGCAGGATCCACTTCCACAGAGGATACGTGACCCTCAGAACTGTCTTTGCATCCTTCCCTACCAACGCTTCTCCTAACCAAGAAGCTCTTTGCAAGAGCCACTGCTGGGAGCAAGAAATCAGCTTCCCCGTAGAGAACTTCCTTCCAGCAAGAGGCCAGGACAGGCCTGCAGGCTACATCTATGTGGCCGAGGCTCTGTCTGTCTGGGACTGGGGGTCGTCCACACATGCAGACGTATCTGCCGCCTGTCCCCTCTGCCGTGCTCAGCTGCAGCAGCAGATGTGCCATCATTTACTCGGTGGGTCACCTCTCCTGTCACGTGGCTGCCTTTGCCCAGTGCAGAAGTGGAAGCCGAGCACAGACAGTTCCTCTGTAGGTCAGCTGGTGTGTGTGGAGGATTATGCACTGCGGAAATGTTCTCTGCCAGGCCCCTCTGCCCTTGGGGTCTCCTTTCACACCAACCTTGAAATCTCATATGCAGCAATGCCTGCTTTGAAATGGACTATGGCCATGAACACAGGCTGGAATTATTCCCGTAGTGTGGTGGACACCCTCCGGGGTCCTGCTGAGCTACCATTTAATGTTATATAGTGACCTAGAAACTTTATTCCATTGTGTAGAGAGCATCAAATAACAGACCATGCTTTCAGATAGATCCATATAGTCTCATGTAAACCAACAACTGGACAGGTGAGAACATGCTGTAAAATATTTTATAGTGGATTTGTTTCATTCTATATCTTAATAAGATGATAAATGTTTAGTGGGATTATAATTTTTTCCAATAGAATGACCCTGTGTATATCAACAACCATACTCCAAGCAGGTTTCATGCCAAGGAGTAGTCGATCAACACGAAATAAACTCTGTGTGTGTGCGCACATGTGTGAGTGTGTGTGTGCATATGTGTATGTGTGTGTGCTTTGTTGGGTTTTGTCTTTTTTATGTTTGTTTTTCTTTTTTAGAAAGAAAGGACATAAAGTTGGGTGGGGAGGAAGTTGGGAGGGTCTGGGAGGAGCTAGAGGAGGGAAAAGAATATTACCAAAACATGTTGCATGAAAAATTTGAAAGAGCGTGCACCCTGGCATGACACTGTCGCTCATTATTCACTGAACGGTTGGCTTGTGCGGCTGCTGTGACGTCAGAGGTGATGGGGCAGTGTTAACTGAAGTGACAGACACAGCTAAAGCTTGGGTCTCCATGGAGCGGAGGGTCCAGGTGGAGGCCAGGTGTTAATGATGCACACGGTGATGTGGGTAAACGGAGCCTGCTCAGCCCTGACGTAAAGAACACAGTCTCAGCATGACGTAGGACAGAAGTTCCAGGCAAGGCTGCGGAGGAGAGAGTGTGGCCCTGCGGAGGAGAGTGTGGTCTGTGTGGGGCAGGCAGGTGTGTGGTGTGAGGTTCAAGCTCAGGCCAAGTGAGCAATCCCTTTCATCATTCTTGAGTGGCAGAGTTGAGGGGTCTGCGCTCAGTGTGATCAGGCACGTGTTTGGTGCTTCAAGGGGACATCCGGCCGTTGGAGAACAGAGAGGGACAGACGGACAACAGGTGGAGAAGGTGCAGGTTGGTGAGTGGTCATGCGGGCACATAACCAGGGCAGATACATGACCTCCCAGCTCCTGTATTTTAGGGGTGTCACCCGACTTCCCTGGAAAGTGAGCAGGGACAGCTCTGGGCCACTCCTGTGTACGGGAAGCTCTGACTGTCCTGGCAGCTAGTCAGTCATAGGACCGGGTCCATTGTATCAGCCTGATCCTGGGCATCTGGTTTGCTTTCTTTCTGCCTCAATTTCCAACCTCTGGAGTCACCTTTTTTGCTGTTAAAAAACAAGGTTGGGGTTAACTCAATGAAGAGTCCTAGCCTAGCACCTGTGAAGCCCTGGGTTCAGCCCCCCAGCACTGGAAACACACAGATTCAGAACAGACGTGGTAGCTCTGTCCTGTAAGTCTAACATTTACAAACCTAAGGCAGGAGGATTGCCATGAGTCTAAAGCCACTGAACTACATAGCGAGGCATAGGCCAGCCTGAGTTATAGGGTGAGACCCTGCCCCCAAAACACAAAAAACAAAACACCAACCCAATGCCCCCACCCCCCAAAAAACCCTATAAAAACTACAAAGAAAGAAATGAACCCTTTCTGTTTCTTCACACTCAGGACTAAGAAAGGAACCTTTTTAATAAAGCTTTTGTAATATGAATATTTAATAGAATCAAAATTATAAGTTCACAAATGAAGATTAGTACTTTATTAGTCTTTAGATATAGCTTCGCCGTAAAATATAAGCTTGCTGCTGTGTTTGTGAGATAAATCTTCCAGTAATTGACATCATTTACTTTTATAAACGAGCCTCCTTTTAAAAACCTTTAGTTTGGAATTTACGGTGCTCCACATTTCGCTCTCAATCAGCTGTTCTTGTTCCTGTCTCCCTGGCTCCTCTCTGAGACCCCTGTTGCTCCTGGACCACTGCCGAGGAGTTGCCAAGCCCCTATCGAGGTGCAGCCGGAGCCAGAGCTGGGGCTGTTCTTTCGATGCTGTGTGCCTCCTTTCCCCCACCCCCACCAGGACACGGTAGTGTCCTTTTTCCTCTGGAGCCGCACCCCAACAGCCCGCTTTCCAGTGACCTGCCTTCTCTGTCGTGGAGACGCTTACTGTCCGAAGTAATGGGTTCAAGCCGCCATTTGTTGGGTCTCATCAGGACTAAGGTTCCTTGAGGAGCCTGTATAGTAGCATCATCATGATCGTGATTGCACTATGGATTCTAACATGTCGAAGGCCCGAATTCAGCAGGTACAGCACTGAAACAGAGTTCACGCTCAGTTCACACATTACCACAAACCTCACACACACAGGGAAGTGATGGTCACACTGAAATATGATGTTCACATTCTTCCTCTCTCTGTCCCTCCTGATGAAGCAGTTCTTAAAGTCACTGAAGTTGCAGGAACACACAGTTATACTATGGGGAAAATGGAATTACAAAATTCTAGTGCAAAGGAAGTGCTGAGCTGGGAATGGTATCACACGCTTACAACCCCAGCTCTTGACAGGAGGATGGCAAGGTTGAGGCTAGCCTTGGCTAACTAACAAGACCTCATCTCAAAGGAAACCAAATACAGAGTTATTTGTAAATATTGCTAATATTATTAGAAATGATGTTAAGCAAGCAAGACATCTGAAAAGACAATTTTTAAGTTGAACACTCAACACAGAAACCATGACAGATAATAGAAAGAAATTATCTAAATATTGTTTACTTCGAACATTTTTTAGTAGCATCTTTTAATTAGTGAGCCTTAGTTGACGGACTGTACATACCTGCATGTGCGTCGCTATGTGATGCTTGACACACACACACGTTGAGTAGTTAAGTAGATGACTTACCTTTGTACGCAGTGATGGGTTTGATTCTCACCCTTAGTTGTTCTGAGGCGCAGTGCTGTGGACTGTAGCCACACTCTCAAACACAAACTCTCAGCCTTGCTCATCTGTTTAACTGAAAACTGAATCCGTGACTAAGGCACCCGGGTCCTCCTTCCTGAAGCACAGCCCTCGGGCCACCCCGGTGTGCGTGTATGTATGTGTGTATGTGTGTGTGTGTCTGTGTGAGTGAGACCAGCTCTCTCAGACGCTTCGAAGAAGAGCCTGGAACCCTGGCTGGCGAATGAGAAATGGCTTCCTTATGTTCATGTGTTTGAACAGCTGGAGGCTGTGTGGGGAGGTTATGGAGTCTGGTAGAGCTTTGCTGGGGGAAGAATGTCGGTGGGGTGGGCTTCCAGGAGGAGGGGTTCTCCTCCTTCTCCTCCTCGTCCTCCTGCTCCTCTTCCTCCTTCTTTCCCCCTTCTCCTTCCAGTGTGTGTGTGAAAATGTCATCAGCAAGTTTCCTCTCCTCCATCAGACTTTCTCTGGCTGCTGTCGTGCCTTTTCTGCCGTGGCAGACTATTATCCCTTTGCAACTGTAGGACAAAATAAGTCATTTCTTCCTTTATTGCTCTTGTCAGGGAAGCATGGCAACCACAAAGCAGCTAACACTGTCTCTCTGCCTCTCTGAGGCACCATCCCACTTATTTTACTTTGCTTAATGCTCTGCTGGTTCATCCATATTACCATAAATGAAAAATATCTCCATTTTTAGGGCTGAGTAGTAGTCCACTGTGTGCATATATACCAGGCCAAAACCCCCTGCCTTCCTAAGTGACACTGTGCAATAGACCATGTAATTTTCTTGGTAAACATATGGATGTGAACATAAACATAAGCAAAAGCGAAAGCACCCAAATGTCTTGGTGCATCGATTGGAAGGACAGTGTTGACCATCGGTGTGAAGAGAACATGTGGAGCGCAGTGCTGTTGCTTTGGAGGAAGCAGCACATATCTGAAGCATTGAAATTCTGCATTGGTTAGATTGTCACCTGGCTAGATTTAGAAATGCCAGGCTTCCTGATGGACACCACTGGGTGTCTGTGAGGGCACCTCAGAGAAGGTGTACCAAGGAGGACTCACCCTGCATGTGGTGACGCCATCTCCTTCCTGGGACCAGGATTGAACACCAAAGGCGAAGGAGAGAGCCTGGACACCAGTGTCCATCACTTCCTGACCATGCAGATGTGAGCACAGGGCCTGGACGACAGCATCCATCGCTTCCTGACCATTCAGACGTGACCACAGTGCATTGCTCACTAAAGCTCCCACTCAGCAGCCAGGAGCTGCTCCACAACCGTGCGCCAGTGTAAGTCTCTTTCCTTGAAATGATTGTGTCATAGCAACAAGAGAAAGAAATAGTGGAAACACCTTTCACATGGGAAGGGAAACTGGCATGTTGCTGTGTACATGTGTTGTAGGGTTTGTAGGCAGCTGGTAGTCACAAGGGAGAGAGGAGCGTGATCTTCACTGTTAGCCGCTGTTGTCTAAGCTGCCCTTCACCCTAGTCCTAGTCGTGAAACTCACGGGGTGACACAAGCGCATACACAACACACACACCACATATAGACACACATATACACACCACACACACACACACACCACACGCCACACACACACATACATGCACACATTCACACACTACACAGATACACAGCCCTCCATATATATACACACACACATACACACCACACAGACATGAAAGTAGGAGAGGACCTGACTGGTCGGTCCCACAGGGCTGGACCTGGTCATGTACATTACATACATGTGTGAGCATGTTCAGTGAAACCTGTTGTGTATAACTAACACATACGAATAACAGCTTGGTCACTACTCTAGTAATTATAGCTCTCGATTCTTGGGGCTGGGGATCCTGAACTGCTCCCGGATTCACGTCAATGGACTGAGGAGTGGGCCAGCAGGCTTGAGCGCACGGAGAACTGAGCTGGACGCTGCTTGAGGGCTCTACGGTAACTAAAAAGTTCATTCCACACCCATTTCTGCTGAGAGCGCCTGTGGCTCACCCCGTGGGCGTGGTGCCCAGTGACAGTGCTGCCCAGACTCCCTGCAGCGTCTCTGCCGGTGTGCAGGGGCCTGCCCTTCTCCCCCCTCCCCCATCGGGTGCAAACAGATTTCAGAGGCTGCAGGCTCCTCTGTGTGCAGACGTGAAGAGTTCAGAAGCCGCAGGCTCCTCTGTGGGCTGGCCCGGGCAGTCGATGGGGTGTGGGTGTGTAAAGCCACACTTGTGAGGAGGGTGCTTTCCCTGGTGGGCTGTCGTGTGACGTAAAGATGAATATGGATTTGCGGTTTCAATCTGACTCAGGGCTGTGGAGCAGCTGTGCAGGTGAGCACGACGATCGTGTGCAGTGGCTGCGTGATGTGCGAGAACATGCTCGGGCAGTGGCTGGGCTGATCTGGGTTCTGCTCACCATGTGGTCTGGGCTCTGCTCACCATGTGATCTGGGCTCTGCTCACCCTGCCTCTCCCCAGGCCAGAACCCCTCCCTGCAGGTTATTTGTCTTTGAGATACATGAATGCAAAGAGGAGACACCTAGAGCGTGAGTCCTGCCAACTCCGCCCCGTGTAGGCGGCACCCTGATGTCACTAACCACAGGAACCGTAGGTGCTAACTGGATTCTGCACAGAGCATCAGCACGAGGCCATGCTCTTCACTGTTTGTGGGTCCCGTTTTCTTCTTCAGAGACCCCAGTGAGGGCTGGCAGACCTTCAGAGCACTGTCCTAGAGTCAGCGCACCCCGCTGCAGCAGCTTTTGCCTGTGAAATCGCAGTGTGATCCCACAGCTCCATGCAGTGCACTGGGACAGGCTGTCGTTAGGTCAGCGGAGTCAGGCGGGGACAGGGCACACCTTCCCTTATACCAGGCGGGGACAGGGCACACCTCCCCCCTTAGTCCAGGGATGGCACCACTCACAATAATCAAGATTAAGAAAATTCCCTACAGGCTTGCCCACAGCCCAATCTGATGGAGGCATTTTCTTATTGGGGTCCTCTCAGACGACTCTGCCCTGTGTCAAGTTGACATGAAATCGGCCAGCACGTGTGGGAAAATATTAGGTGAATGTGCCTTTGTTTGGGAATAACTCCTGAGGTGCCGAGCCTGAGCAGTGAAGAAGAATGTGCCAGAGTTAGTGAGGGTCTGCGCGGGGTGGTGTTGTAGGTGAGTAGGGAAGAGCTCAGAGGTTCAACCTCCGGGGAGCACCCAGGTGTTACATCCTCACCAGGGAGCACTCCGGTATTCTTACATTCTTACCAATCCAGGCCAGGGCAGGAGGCAACTGTCTTGTCTCTAGAGTCTTAAGGTAGTTTTACAGGATGCTTTTCTAGACACTTAGAAGCCTTCCTCTGGACCCACTGATTTCTGTCACTTCTCATCAGTCAGCAGATTGACAAACATATCCCTGTAGTGCTCTTAGCCCTGGGTCAGAGCACACGCTGAGCTCATGTCTCCTCAGATTTCTCACGTGAGTTCTGAATGTGTTTTTCCCTTCAATGTATTTCATTGTTTGACTTGAGACTCACGACTGTCACAGACTCCTAAGACTGATCCTGAGCTTTGGAGACAGAAATCTGGTAAACTGTGACCATTTGTACTTTATAGTAAAGCAAGGACAGCCCAGCTGCTCAAAGTCAGAGTGAACTCAAGCCCATAATACCAACTTGTGGTAGGCTTTCCATCAGTGTCGCAAGTATCTGAAACGAATAAACATAAAAAGAAGAAAGCCTTATTTTAGCTCACAGTTTGGAGGGTTCTTTCTGTTTGCTTTCTTCCATTGCCTGGCTTTCATGGGAGCATGTGGAAAAGGGGGTCTATACACCTCATGGACATAAGAAAGAAACAAAAAGAGACAAATATCTATTTCAGGGACACATCCCCAGTGCCATAATTTCATTTCACTTGGCCTTGCCTCCCCAAAGTCCTACCAACGTTCATAGCACCAGACTGAGCCAGACCTTCCAGCACGTGGCTCTTTCGGGAACACTTAAGATTCAAACCATAATACACAAAACTAGGAAACCACAGCTTAGATTTAAATTGCTTTTTAAATTGATATTTGAGTGTTAGTCATAGTCTAAATTGTTTCTAAAGCCCTGCATTGTAGCCATAAGGTCATTGTGTAACTCAAATGCTGATTTCTGTGCCCCCATATCTGGTTGCAAGCCTTGTTCTGAGAATCTCCTGACTCAATGTTGTATAAACTCTGTTCCCCAGTGGTCCCCTGATATGCCAATAAAGCAGCTTACAGCCAATCATTGAGAAGGAGAGAGAGGGCTGGATTTCCTGACAGCCAGGGGAGACGGAGTTAGAGGAGAAAGCAGGGGGATTCAGCAAGGGACAGAGGTCCAGGAGACATGAGAAGATAGATCTCAGTAGAGAAAGCCATGAAGTACCTGTATCTCTGGGATTTACACTGGGCGGAAGACAGACTAGCACAGAAGCTTAAGAATAGATTAAAATTGCTCAAGATTGTGCTGTAAAGCTTGGTAAACAAATAATATAATAGAGTCTCAATTTTTTGGGCAATAGCCAGGGTAAGAGAAAAACAGAAACAAACACGATTTTATAAAAATACATCTAACACTGCGTGGTTGGGATTCTAAAATCATACATCATGTATAATCACATCTCATTGCATATGAATAGAAATTAAGCATTAGGTGAATAGAAAATTGGCATTAGAATGTGGTACTGATAATGGAAATTAAGTGGGCCTTGAAGATGGTATAGTTACAAATATAGATAAATGGTGTCTGTTCCTATCCCCAAACTAACCCTCTAGTTCAGTATTTGATGTGGGGCTGGCACACTGTCTATGAGTTTTGGGTGTTATTTGCTGATTTCTGAGTCTTCAGCTCTCTGGTTCCTGTTTTTTTGTTTGTTTGTTTGTTTGTTTGTTTGTTTTTGTTCTTCTATTTCTCAGTAGTATAGGCCACAGCCAAGAGTGTGGTGATTTCTATTCCTGAAAGGCACTATAGTTATTATTATATTATAATGACTACTATTAACATAACTATTTCAGATGGTGAAAACAATTGAGGTATCAAAAAGTGAAGAGTTTGGGTGTGAAAGATCACTGTCCCTCCATTTCAAGAGTGGGGACCTTGAGTGGATCCAAACTTCAACCAGATTTGTTGAAAAGCAATGAATGATACAATTGCCAGGAACCAAAATTTTTAAGCTTAATTCAGTTGAAAATTAAAAATGAAGATTTGCCGTAATCTTTTTGTAATCATGCTATAAAAGTTAACTTGAGAGGAGGGGTGTGTTGCCGTTTCAGTTTTGTGAGATTCACTGCTGCTGTATAGCACAGGCTGGCCTCGGTTTGTGGTATCCCCCTGCCTCTGCCTTCTAAATACTGGAACCACAAGCATGGGACACTCCAATCAGCCAAAACTGTGGGGAAGGTTTGTTGGTGGCGGTTGATTTTTGAGAATGAGTCTCATGAGATCCAGGCTTTCTCCAAACATTCTAGGTCACTGAGGACCGCCAACCACCTCATGAGTGAGTGCTGGGATTACAGGCAGTGCTGCTACACTTCGCTCTAAGTTATCACTCTAATCAGAGCATGAACATAGCCTATGCAGAACTCAGACTTCTAGATTAGGCTCCAGATACCATTTGTAAAAGGAACTGGTCCCTGTATATGCAGACTTGGATAATGGATTTGAGATGATTCTCTCTGTAGGCATGCTGGTCTTGACTCTCTCTCCTTCTACGATTAAATAATTTATTATGTATCTTGTACTTATTGGTCCTCAATAAATTCTAATTAAATGGATTGTGATGCCAAAGACAGAAAATAAAAATCTGTGCAAAAATCATCTCTTAATCTTTGTATAAGAAGTGCTATTTTAGCATGCAATGGTTTCACACTGAAACTTGGGTGACGTCCTACCAAGTCAGTCTGGTTTGCTGTATTTTGACATTAGAAAATTCTATGATTCAGCTGTGTTTCTTCTGTTTCAATATCCCAGTGACTGACAGTTTCTATTTATAACTGGTTTTATCTCCCTACAAAAGCAATAAAATGTTCTCAGAGAGAAGGTTATCAAAGATGTACAACTCTGCCATGTAGCACTTTCATCTACTAATCGGCATTGCTACAACTTCTCTGACTCCTATTATCGATTAGAAAAAGCGTGAATAAAGATATCTAATTCAAAATTCGGATCCTGAAGGGGAATGGGCAATACAAACTTTAAAAAGAAGTAACTTGGGGCAGGAAGAACTCATCATTCCATCCATCATCCATCCATCCATCCATCCAATTTTACAAATGGTTATTTGTAGTCTGACATGGTTTTTAATTTGTTTGTTTGCTTTGTTTTTGAGATAGGGTCTTGTATATCACAGGCTATCATTAGTACCCTTTCTGGAATGAATAGGTATCAGTTCAAGCTTCTCCAGGAAATCTGTGGTGATTTGAATTTGAATTAGAATGGTCCCCATAGACTCAACTGTTTGAATACCTGATTTGTAGCTGGTGGAACTGTTAGGGAAGGATTAGGAGGTGTGGCCACATTGGTGGAGGTGTGTCACTGAGGGCAGTGTGCTCTCTTGCCTCTTGCTTGTGGTGAGAGATATGAGGTCACCATTGTTTCTGACACCATGCCTTCTCTCCCCCATCACGGGCTCTAGCTTCCTGAAACTGTAAGCCCAACCAAAAACGTGTATAAGTTGCTCTTATGGTCATGTTTTATCACAGCAAAAGGAAAGTGATAGGAAAGATAAGCTCACACAGCAGGCAGCTGCTGAGCTGACCTCCTATTAGCCTGACGGAGGACTGTTGGTTTTAAATACAGCTTATGGAGCCACATTCCTGCGTCTGTCTAGGTTGCATGGCTTATCTCCACTTTTCCTCTGCTTTGCTGCAACCAAGAAGCAGGGCCGTGCAAGGCCGCCTCCAGCTGGTCAGAGTTTGCCTTTGTTACCTATTTGTGCCATAGCCAGCCCAGACCCATCGGCACAGACCTCCCTTACCTTTCTTCCTCAGGTTTGATTTAACTTATTCCAAGTAGCTGCTTTACCTGTAAAATGGCATAGTCCCTTACGAGGGAGTAATTTTCTGATTTCTGAGGTGCAATCTGTTGGCTGCTTCCCAGTTCCTATAGGTAAGAAGACAGAACAGCATGTTCTGTCTCCTGATTTCATTGCAAACAAGGTTTGTACCCCTTATAACATTTTCTGTGTGGTTTCCAAGAGGGGTTGAGGTAGGTTGCAGAGCTAGACTGGCATCAAATTCATACCAGGAGTCCTACAATGACGTCATTGTACTTTCTCCACAATTCGTTTTCACTCTTTCAAAAGAAAGGGGTGAGGACTGCGGTTGGCCTGGGATCTGTGGCAGACATTCCCCTCAGTTAACTGTTTCCTTTAGGGCTTGCCGCCAGAAGAACATGGCAGGAATGTAGTCCACATGGTAATCTGAATGTGGAGAAGGCATGAGCAAATGTTCTCACTGGACCAAACATTGTTCGTTTCTTCATTAATTTCTTCAGGGAACTGTGGCAGAGAAAGTGAAGGGGCGAGGACTCACTGGGCACTGGCCATTTGCCTATGAAAAAGGCACAGGAGGTGCCAAGGAGACTAACAGCTCAGCCTGCATGGAGCCAGGAATTTAAAATCACTTCCTCTGCCAAGAAAAGCAATTACATGATATATAGTTTCAAAGCTGCATAATTTGAAAAAAAAAAAAAGCACCATAATTTTGGAAGCTAAGCTCAACATCAAATTGCAAATGATAAGAGGTTTTAGTGCAAGGCGCTTGCTGCTCACCAGAACGGGGTTAAATTCAGTAGCTCCTGTGTTTCGGCTGGTATGCAGTTGTACAAATATCATATGTGATGGACAAGGCTTACTTACCTAGATATTGGGTTCATGACCTCTGTGGCTATCTGTGCTCGGCCGAATTGCCGTATGTCCAGTAGACACACAAGTCCTATCCTGAAGGGTCAGTATGTCTCCTTGGAAGCAGAAATGTCAGAAAGTTTGGGGGAAAAAAATCTTACGATGCAGAAGATCATATTCACCATGGCTAGACCTAGACAAACTGGCTGGTGAGAAGCATACTTAGAGTCTCTTTCTGGAACCCTGCAAATGCCCCTATAGTTACTCGATCCACTTACTTTCTGCCACTAATCTCGGACCTCAGTTACCCCTCAGCCAGACACCTTCTTAATGCGCTGCCCATTCTGCCTGGAAGCACATGCTCCACAGCAGCTGAGCTCAGTGTGGGCTCTACTCTGCTCTGCTCTGCAGAGGTGGTGACACGGGTTTTACCGCAGGGACTATGACCTGTCGCTTCCTCCATTGCTCCAGTAACGACTCAGCAGCCGCTGTCTGAAGCCATGGCCTTAGTCCATTGACTTAATGCAACATAATGGAGAAGGTTTCCGTCCTGGAGCTCAGCTACAGAAATTGCTGTTTTTAGAGGTCAGCGCTTGAGCATCTAATCCCTCTTGATGGCAGCAATACTTAATTGGATAGAATTACATCCAATTATACTCATCTCCTTGTACTGCATTAATTTTTAAATTTTTAAAATTTCTGAACTAGTTCAACTTCAAGGTGTGGACCAAATTATTTTGTGGCTTCTCATACCAACTTAAAATATCTTAAATAAAATAATACCCTGGTGAGGTAGTTGGTAGCAGTTTCTGAGCTTTTTCTTTCAGGAGCATTTGCCAGTGTTTGTTTGTCTCCTTTTGTTTGAGACATGGTCTCGTGTAGTCCAGGCTGGTCTAGGATAACCTATGTAGTTGACTTTAAACTCCTGATCTTCTTGCCTAAGCTGCCAGAGTTCTGGGATGACAGATACACACCGTCATGCCCTGACATTTGTCACTTCTTAACATACCTTTTGTGTGCACTGTTTTCAGTTGTGCCATACTAACATAAAATCAGACAATAAATATTGTTCCGCTATTAAGTAGACTAGAGATCAACATACTGGCTGAGCAGCAAGCAGAGGTCAAAATGTGAAGAAATGAACAGAACAATTGTTCCTAGGAAGGTAAAGTACAGAACACAGGCTCTGGGCTTTGGCTAGAAACCACCCAGAACAATGTGTTCATTCTTTGTAAAGCAGAACAGACACGGCCCCTGGGTCAGCCTTGGCTTCCCTGAGAATGGGAGGAAGAGGACAGAGATAGCACACTCAGTGCACCTAGACATCCTGGTCACATTCTTGGAGTCAGAGCAACCCTGCTGTTCTGTCACTACTGACTGGGCTGTGATCTAAGCCGAGGGCTTTAAATGTTTTATGCTCATGACCTGTTTCTACTCCATAGTCTCTTTATAGGTCCAGAAACTGGGCGTACAAGCTAAATATTTACTGATAGTGAATCACAAAGGAACTTATTATAAAAACAGTTCTTTGGTATACATGTAATTAATTTTGTAATTTATTAGAAAAGAAAGAAAATTTGCATAGTATGATAAAATGAGCCTGCAGGTTTGTCTAGCCCAGACAACTCAAAGATGTACTAACTTAATACTGAAAAACCAAGAAACAGGGGTAGAGAAATACTGTAACTTTATTTTCTGTGATTAAGTCCTCATGTCTGTGTAAGAGCAGGAGGCTTTCTATGCCCAGCACAAGCCCTGCTCTTCACAACGTGCTGTGTGAAATGGGCAGAGTTGTTGCGGGAAGCATTGCTTGGAGTGTCATGGCATGTGAGTGTGCATAGTGCAAAGTCCTCACATCGTGTGTCGGGAATCAAGGCAGAAGTGAGGTCATGAATGGGAGTTTCCCCTGTCTTGTTTCAGTCACTGTGAATTCAGAAAGCCTTTTTGCCAACATTTTCATGATCCCCACATTCAGCTGAAAGATCCTAGATGGGGTGCCGGCCACACTTAAGACACTTTGGTCTAAACCAGCAGATGATCCAAGGGGGACCAAAGTCTCCCCACAGAGGAACTCAGTAGGGAGTGGAGATCCCCCACTCAGTCAGAGGCCCTCCTGGTAGAGGAGCCAGAATGTACAGGAGCCAAGAATGCTCAGAACCCGAGGGACACCTGCCTTCTCCACCAAGCTTGAGGTGCTGAGGGACAGCCAAGGATGCAGGACACTGTGTGGCCAGTAGGGCTCTGGGTTACAGACCATATCACTAAGGCAACGTGGTACCCTGGCTTTTAGTGTCACAAGACCATTTTTTGGAAGAGTTCAGACTCTTGTGTCAGTCTGATGTTCCGTTTTCCCTCCCAGACCCGAGACAGTGAGAAAGCAGGAAGGAGGCAGCTGAGGCAGGGGCATAGCTCCGCAGTGCCTCTTCCAAAGGTGGGTGCAGGCCTGGCCTTGACCCCCAGCCACGCCAACAAACCCGACAAACACCAGACAGTCTTCGGAGGTCCCCAAAGGCTCTGCTTCTAACTCTACTCCTTCCAGCTGTGCTCATGCTCTGTCAGCAAGACAGAGCTGGAGTTGTGTGGGAAGAGGGAGCCTCAGTTGAGAAAGTGCATGGCAGAGTATCCCACAGGCAGCCTGGGGGGCACTTTCTTCATTGGTGATCGATGGGAAGGTGGCCCTGGGCTTTCCAGGAAAGCAGGCCAAGCGATTCCGAGGATGAGCAGTGAGCAGCATTCCTCCATGGCCTCCGTCTCGGTGCCTGCCCTGCTTGACTTTCCTCAGTGACCATTGTTACCTGGAATCACAAGCAGAAATGAACCCTCTCCTCCCCAGGCCTTTGGTCGGGGTGTTTCATCATAGCAATAGAAACTGTAACTGAGCCAGCTGACAGCATCTGTCAAACCTGAGCTCAGAGTCCCTTTCTAAAGTGGCCACAGTCTTTTATCGCCAGTCCTGCCTAACTCCTCATCCACACATGACGAGAAATCCAGTAACCATCAGCCGTGCAGACTACTCCCTCCTCACCCCTAACTGCGAGACACCTCTTCACTGCTTCAGCGACTGTACTGCAGGAGACTGTGCCAGGTGTCGTGTGTGTGTGTGTGTGTGTGTGTGTGTGTGTGTGTGGCTACACTGTAGTTATCACACAGAACAGTTGGGGATGTGCCACATCCAAAGTAGGGCATTGAAGAAGAAAGCAAGCCCAGACCTTCATTCTGAGTTTTTAAATGTGGAACTCAGAGGCAGTGTCAGCGTGTGCTGATATTCTGGGGTGGCCGCTCAGCTCCTTCCTCTATCCTGACTCTCCCAGGCATCCCTCTGCCTCCCCTTCGCAGACTCTGCCCCCAGCCTTTGCCACCACACTGCTTGCCCTCTGTAGAGCCAACCAGGAGTCTCTGGGGAGACCCTTCTGGTCACCCATTATCTCAGGCCAGCACGGTGGCACTGGCCCCTCAGACTGGAGGGCGTGAGTCCCGTCTGCAGATGGAACTAAAAACATCTGTGATAGTCTGGCATCTGTCTCTCTATAATTTGATGGGTGGATAAACGTAAATTCTTTTGGCCTGGAAACTGCTGAACTATCATTTTCTTTTATCCAGTTTAAATTAACTTTGAGTTTCTTTATAGGTAGTGCTTGACTTGAAACATTCTAGAATTAAAGAAGAAAGTGCTAAGTTGGCAAAGCTGTGGGCTTACCTGCACGGGGGCTGGCTTACCAGTCAACACACATTCAGATCAAGTGTGTTTAAGAGTCACCTTAATGCCAGCCCTGTAGGAGATACTGAAATTCCTGTTCATAAATTAGAGGACAATAATAGTTCCCAGCAACGCCCTAACAGAAAGATCAAGATTAAAGGGTGAAAGGAACATAAAATGACAGAGTTGTTCTTGGGGACGTGTGAATGAATAGTCAAGCAATAGACTTTCATCTCCTGCATTACAAGAAGTTCGTGGCTCACCCTTGCCATTCTCAGAGGCAAGAACAGGGTGTCACATGCACTTGAGCTGGAGTTACAGTTGGTTGTAAACTCTCTCCTGTGGGTTCTGGGATCTGAACCCTGGTCCTCTGCAATCTCTCTTACCTGCCGGGCCGTCTCTCTAGGCCCAAGACTGAGTTCTAGACTGAGTCTGGCTCCCAGTTGCATACCAGTTTAAAATGAAGTCTTGGTGGTTTGGCCTCATCTAGGGCTCAGTATTACAGTTTTACGATGAGGGCAAGTTAATTTAATCCCCTGTCCATCGTTCAGGGTTTCTCCTGGAAACGGGGTGATGACAAAGCCAACCCTCCAGTGCTGCCATGAGCCTTTGGTGTCACCATGAGAGACCACTCAGGCTCAGACGCCTTCTTTCCAGTCACTGGAGGCATGGGCCCTGTGCATGGCTTCCCTGCAGCCCCCCACCTGCCTTAATCCATTTCACACTGAGTTCTGGGCCAGCACCTGGCCTCATGGTCCCCTGGTCACCCCACTCTGCTGACCTGCTCTTTTACCCTGTCCCATGGTCACAGCTCGCTTACCTGGAGTCTCCAGGTCCCTGTCTCTAAAATCCGAGCATCTCACTGGATGGCGGTCCCTCAGACCCTTTACCATCATAGCACCTTTCCTGCGCTCTGATCTCTAAGTCACCCCACTATCTCTTTGCTTCATTTTCTTCTATTCAATCATTTCACTTCGTGGCCCAGGTCCTTTGTAACATTATACATCTCCTTGATCTTGGCCTGGGCTTCCAGAGAATGACAACAGTCATAATCAAAGAATTTACATAACTAGCAGGAAACAAAAGAAAACAGATGTATCAATAAACTATCCGGATAATTTCCAGGAATGATTTATGCTATGGCACGTTGTGTAGGGCGTGAAGAGGCCGAAGAGAGCTAGCAGCTAGGTGTGTGAGACTTGGAAAGGTCTGCGAAGTGAGGCCAGCAAATACGAACTCTACAAGGGGACTCATTTGATGCGTCCCAGGGACAGAAAAAGGAATAGACTGCAGTTGGGAAGGGACTGTGAGCAGCCAGCGCGAGACCAGCCTGCTTCTGCCTGAGGCTTCATTTTTACCTGGTCTTCCTCCTGGCTGTTGCCCAGAAAGCAAGCCCTGACCCTTACACACGTGCCCTGAGTTTCTTAAGTGAGTCCGCCGCCCATCCCTCGGGTCGTTCTGTCCACTCAGGGTTCTCATCACTGGAACTCCCCTGAATCTCCTCTTTAGTGTTACCTTCTCACCACTAATCCAGCTAATCCAAAAGGAAATTCATTATTTCACAATGTACGATCGAGTTCTCTACACGGTATAAAATCCAGCTTCCTGTTATGGTAGGATGGTCTTTCCAGTTTTATGGTGCTGTCTGCCAACAGCTGAGAAGAAAACACACATAGCGGGATTCTGTCTGCCCCTAAGGTCGTGGATAATTCATTCCATTGAGTGTACTCTGACTTTTTCTGGTAACTTTTACACCTCCGTACCCATGTAAACAGATTCAAAGATGGTTCACATCCTTTCTTCTCGCTTTTCACTCTGAACCTCAGATGGCCCACTCCTCATCACCTGTGAAGCCTGTATCTTGTTAGTAGCAGAACATGGTAAAGCCAAAAGGCTGCATCTTCCATGACGCATTCAGGGCACACCACTACTGCAGGGGATCCTCTGCTTGGGGGAGGAAGCAAGAGCTGTGCCAGGGAGATGGTGAGACTCCAGAGGTCAGTCAGGCCAGGACCCTGGGAGGCAGCAAGCCACTAAGTAAGGTGTGATAACTGATACCGTCAACTTGACAGCCAAGGATCACCTGGGACACCAACTTTCGCAGCCCTGTGGAGGAGTATCTGCACACGTCAATGAAGCTGGGCGTGCCCACTGCAGCTGCAAGCCGAGCTGTTTCCCTGCCAGCAGAGCCTCGGGTGAGGTCACGGCCAGAACTGCGGCTGACTCGGCTGACTGTGGAGGACTCTAAGTTGGAGGCCCCGGAGAAATGAGCTCAAGCTGCAGGCTTCTGACAGCGTTGTTCAGTTCTTTTATTGTCCTTGTTTTTTGATTCTTCTAGCTGGAGAGATGGCGGGGGAGTCCCAAGGTCACATGTCAGGCGCTGGATTAAGCTGCTGTTGAGTGTGTTAGATCTACAGTCTTCCGTAGCTCCTACGAAGCCTAATTTCATTTACTAAAGATGATTAAGGATATTCCCACGGACCTCAGGCCCTGTTCTTACAAGGAGAGCTCTCAGGTGTGTGAAGAGCTCTCATCTCTCTGCTCTCGGGTTTGAGGCCCAGCGTTTGTTTCAATCTTCCCGTCATAATCTTCATCCACAAATGCATGCTCATCCTCCCAAGCTCCCACAACTGCAAAGATTTAGACTTACACAGGTATGGGGGAGGAGCCAAGGCATGATCCAAGCAGATGGCTGCTCTCTGCCGTGTGCGTGTTCTTCCTTGTTGAATTCAATGACACATTGTGTCTCTGGTACCCCAATTCTATCCATCTTACAGTGACATTATCCTTTATCTTTCCAGCCTCCAGCTTCCCCTGGGGAAACTTGTTGAGGAGGAGGCTAATTTTCTCTAATTGAGGTGTGTCACTTGAAATCCTAATTCTCACGGACAGCACATTTCTTCTGTAGCATACTTGCACTTGGTAGTTAGGAGCAGAAGCTCTCTTTTGGGTCATCAGGAGGAAAAATCCGGCTACACTAACCTCTGTGTCCTCCCTCATGTCTCAGCATTGCATATCTAATCTAGGTGTGGCAGTGATTGGGAACCCTTATGTGTAATTCACAATGTTGATGGGAGCTTGGAAAATAAGAGTTGCGAACGCCGCCATGAGCAGGCTCCAGGTTCTTGGGTGCAAGCTGGAGACCGTTGTTTTGATTATTTGCTGCCTGTTCTTTGGTCTGGAATGCAGCAGTGGTTTTCTCCCTACGATGCTCCATTCCGAGGCCTGTTCCCAGCCACGTGCAGCAGTGATAGGCTTCTCTGTAGGTGTGGCCTGGCCTTCAACTAGGGAAAAGAAAAATAGCTCTCATTTGGAAAATTGCTCTTTACGTAGAATAAACAGTCCTCAAAGGTCTGTCCCCAGCAGCTCCGAGGAGTCTACGGGCAGAACACCAGGCCAGATGCTTAATGACAGAAGCCTCATCTTCAGCAGTGGTGAGGACATTTCTCAGGCTGCCAGCATTCACACGTGTCGCTGTGTTAGGCGAGCCCCCGAATCTTGCATTTTGGTATGTAATAACCCCTCTCTTAGGGGGGGACTCAGAGAACACTTCATGATCTTACAATGAGCAGCACAGTGAAGCTGGAGAGTCCATGGTATTTCCCATGGCAGCCAAGTCTCTTTTCAACATGTCTTCCCTGTCTCTCCAGTCATAAACAACCTTGGTTCACGTGAGTCCTGAGATCCTTTCCAGTTGGGAGAGATTTCACTGCTCTGGGCTCCTCTGACTCAAACACCTACATAGTGACCTGTTGGGGAGGATTTACACACTTTTCTGCCCACCATTTGTTCACAAGGGGAAAAATCTCAGCTTCAGATTTTCTGGAAATGTGTGAAAAGGGCTTTATTTTATTTTATTTCATGTTTGTTTTTTGGGCCAGAGTTTCTCTCCATATCCCTGGCTGCCCTGGACTCACTTTGTAGATCAGGCTGGCCTTGAACTCACAGGGATCCGCCTGCCTCTGCCTCCCTGAATGCTGGGATTACAGGTGTGCACCACCTTGCCTGGCTATCTGAAAGACACTTTTACTTGTAGATGAAACCCAGAGCTGCTCTTTCTGCCCAGATCTTCTGCCTTACATTGCTCTTGTGTTTATCTTTTTCCAGTGTGTGTGTGTGTGTGTGTGTGTGTGTGTGTGTGCACGCACACGCGCAAGCACAAGCACTTGCAAGCCTGCTTATGGAAGCTAGATGTCAACATAGACGTCACATACCTTTCTAAATGGCTCCCTATCTTATTTTGGGGACAGGGCTTCCCAGTGAGCACAGAGCTTGTTGAATCAATTGGACTGGCTGGCCGGTGAGCCGGGGACCTACCTGTGTCTGTCTTCCAGTCCAGGGTCACAGAGCTCATGCTCATGCAGGTGCTTTCTCCGTCGCAGATACTTGAAGGTATTTACAGCCATTACTCATAGTCTTTCCCACAAACCCTACAATCTATGGTGCTTGGACATCTGTTGGCATTGGTAGCACTGGCAGATCTTCTTGGCTATGGGCCGTATTTACCACTTCTTGTTTTTCTAACAAGTTTAAGCATCTTTTCTCGTGTATGTTAAGTACTAGTACTTTTGGGAAGATTGTTTGAATTTGGTTGGTTTCTAAATTATGTTCAATTTGCTTTGGCAGCTTTAAAGGTTAGTGACCTACGGGTGAACTTGGCCTTTCTGACACTTTTGTTTTACTGGCACTAGTCTAGAATGTTCTTACTTCTAGGATAGTTTTGCATTGCTACAATTACTCTTTGTCTGACTGCCGCGAATGTTCTACCAGGAACAAATCAAAAATCCAGCACTCAGAGGCTCCAGGAACTAGAAGCTTGCTTAGCTTTTAGTTGCTTTTAGCCTCTGATCTCAACAAATTTTACTCTCTCCATATAATGGTATAAAATAATGGCTCTGTTTTAAAGGAAATAAGAAAACAGTTCATTTTGAAGGTCAACAGGATGGCTCAGCTGGTCAAGGCACTCACTACCAAGCCTGATGACCTCATCGATCTTCAGAACCTACAGAAAGAGGGAAGTGATTCCTGCAAGCGGCACAGGCTCACATTACCCTGAATGCCCTCCCATCAGAGAGGTTACACGACCTTTATAGCCACAGAGCAAGAGAAAGCCACGAGTTGATGCATTCACCAAATGTGTTGATGGAAAAGAAGAAGTGAAGCTCCCAAAAGTGGTGAAATTGGTAGCTTCTGCTGCCGCTTTAAAGCGTTGTGAGCTCTTGGCATACTGGAGGCTGCTGAGCCCAGCTGTGCCTTGGAGAACTCTCCCTGAGTCACGAGAACATTAGGCCAGACACAGAGGCCAAGGTAAACAGCAATTTAAAGGACCAAGATGGCCTGAGGTGTCCTGGGTGGTAAATTATAGTTTCCTGTCACCCCGAAAGTGTGATGCCCTGGGCCTCACAGAGCTGCAGCCATATCTGAAACTGTGTCATCTGTATGTGTGTGGCCATGAGATCCAATACCAGCCAACACCTGCTGTCCAATCGTAGGGGCCCAGCTCATAGCACAGCACAGGATCCCTTACCCCAAATGCTTCAAACCTTCACTGATGGTACAATATTTACATATTCATAATAATTTTATTTTATTTATGTTTCATATACACCGTCTAAAGGTTAGTGATAATTTTACATAGCATTTTTAGCAAACCTTGGCTTCAACTAAATCCATCCCACTAAGTCAGAGGTATTTTCCACTCATGACATCATGTTAATTCTAAAGAGTTCTTAGAGGGGTTTAGGTCTGAGACATTTGACCTACATTTTAAATCACCACCAAAATGCCTTCCACAGACACAAAGAGTAGAGGATATAAAGTCTAGTGATTGGCCTGTGGCCAAATGGCTTCTAAGCAGGGAAGCTGAGAATCTGGCGTAATTGTGTGTGTGTGTGTGTGTGTGTGTAAGGCCTTACACATGTTAGCCTAGTGCTCTACTGATGAGCCACATTCCAAGCTCATTCTGAAATCTTAACAATACAGTATGACCATAAGTTACAACACGTCCATATTTTTAACTGTGGCTTTCCCAGGACCTTTCCAAATGCTCTAAATGTTCTGTTTGGCTTAGTGATCACAACCAAGCAAAATGCTGTAAGCAATGACTTTTGTCTTGATAGGAGGTATTTTAAATAGTTAGCAGAATTGGAATCATTTTGTCTTCAAAGGATCCTAAGAAGTGGGCACTGCTGTTGTTCACAGTCCCGAAGGCTGAGGAACACTGAGGTGACTTCCTCAGGAAGGACATGGCCCCCCACTGCGCAGGCCCAGAGGCCCTGGAAGCTGCCCCGTGCCTCTTGAGGGCAGCGCTTACCTCATAGTGTTGGACTAGGCCATGGGCCTTGCCTGTCTCTCCTGCCTGCCCTCCTGCATGGGCTGCCCCTCTAATTGTTTCTACATAGTAGTTGGTGCAAGCTGATCAGCTGAATAAATGCTAAATCAACATGGCTGGGGCAGGGAGGGTGTTATTTCACAATGCCTGGCTCTCCTTTGATTAACTACAGGCCTTACATTTTCAGATGTAATTGCCTTTAAACATGCTGGAATCTGGAAGGGGTGGGGTCTTCTCTGGCGGGCAATTGTGCAAGGATTACTTGAGTTTAATGTATTTTCAGGCCTGTCTGTCACCAGGCCTTGGGGAATGCTTGCACTATTGAAAACATAAATCAGAAAATCAGGCTGATGTAATTGTCTGCCCTGAGGAATTTTCCCCTCAGCCCTGCCTTCATGCTAAGGTGAAAACTCCCACGTAGCCATCTTTCGCCAGGCACACTGGAATATGCAGATGCAAGCCGGCAAGAAATGCTCTCTGCACACAGATGCTTTCCCGTCCAGGGCTCTTCACTGCAGGCTCTTCCACTTCCCGCTGCCCTGGAGCACCTTGTGTCTCTTCCTGCCAGTTAGCCCGTGCTTGCTTCTCTACCCGCAAGGCCTTGTAAGCGGCCTCACTTATTCTTCTACGTGAAAAAACATCTATAGCATCTGGTGTGAAGCAGATGATGAGCAATTATTCTGAAATGAAGGGTGTGTTGTAGCAGAAACTATTGTGATTAAAGAGAAGTCAATCCTGAGCTGTTTTAGGATGTGTCTCACATGGTCCAGGCTGACTTTGAACTCTCTGTACCGACAATGACCTTGACCTTCAATCCTGTGCCACTATCCCCAGTGTTTGATTTCAGGGAGCCAACCCAGGAATCCGTGCATGCTGAGCGAGCTCCTACCAATGTGCCATGTTTCTGACTCAACAATTAGGCTCTGGAGAAAATTTTCTAAACTCTGATTTTCTTTCATGAGAGTCTGGAGTCTGATGCAGCCTAGTGCTTTTCAAAGTAACAGCAGTGGGAGCCGGTAAAGTAAGTCAAACCATGATTGAGTTTAGTCCCCAGAAATGGCAAATGGCCTCATGTCTGTCCAGGGCCTTTTAGCCTCACAGCCCAAACTCAGCATGGTCACCCCGTCCTCTCCAGCCTCACGCCCTGTTGTCGGGCCGCCTGCCCTCCCTGGCCTCCTCCCACTCCCTCACCATGCAAGGCTGAGGTCCGCCTGAGCGTTCTGCACTTCCTGTTGATGGCCTGGGACAGTGGTCCTCACCCTTCCTGATGCTGTGACCCTTTAATACAGTTCCTCATGTTGTGGGGACCCCAGCCACAAAATTATTTTCGTAGCTACTTCATAACTGTGCTTTTGCTACTGCTGTGAGCTATAATGTAAATATCTGCTATGAACCGTGTAAGATCATTTGACACCCCAAAAGGGTTTCAACCCACAGGTTGAGAACCACTGGTCTCGAATTTTCTTTAAGACATCTATACCCTTCTTTCCCCTCTCATTTGAGTCTTCTCTCAATGTTAGCTTCTCAGTGGTGCTGATTTCCCAGCCACCTCATTTCAAATGCGCACACACAGTTCTTAAGCCTCCCGTCCATGTTCTTCCTCCTAAAGCCACGATACTTTCTTAATACTCTATCTTATTGCTCAGTTTCTCCACTTTCCCTTCAAAGGCTCTTTGACGGCCGCGTTATTCTTTTCTATCTTCTCCTCTGTTGTATCCCTTGCCTAGACCAGCGCGTGGCAGCAGTCGGGCAGCCGTAATGTGTATGTGTTGTACTGATGAATGAAAGCCATCAGTTGGTGAGATGCCAGCCTCCTCCAGCCCTCTAAAGGGATGTCCTTTTGTTTATAGCCTTCTTTTTGACTATGCTGGTCTCACATTTTCTAATGAACCAAGCTTGCATTGAGTTCAAATAAATGTTTTTTCTTGTTCTTTTCTGTCTGAGAGGTATAATTGCTGAAATAGTGATAGAAAATACTAACATTGCGGAAGTGGCAATAAATAAATAAATTCAAAGAAGACCTTCCAGGCACAAAGCAGAACAGTATTTATTCTATTAAAACTACAACATTAATTATTTAAAACATATTTCCTGAGAGCGCCCCCCCATCCGTTATGCTCCAGGCTCCGTTGTAAGAGCTGGAGTCACCATGATGAATTAGTCCCTGTCTTCTTGGAGCTGTGTTGTCAGATAATTAGCAGGCAGACACCATTCCAGCTGAGATAAGCTGGAAGTTGAATCAGTGTGTTATGCAAAGAGGACCTATTTTAAAACAGGATGATCGGGAAATGGTGTGTTAGTCAGCCTTTCTATCAATCAGTGTGAAAAATACTGGAGAAATGGATTAAAGGGAGGGAATCCATCTTTTGGCCCACAGTTTTACAGGTCTCAGCCCACTGTCCTTGCTTCCTGGACGCTGGTGCAAATGGGTGAAGCTACTCGCCTCGCAGGAGACAGGACAATGCAGGGAGAGGGGTCCGGGGCCAAGGCAGCTGTACCTGCGCCACGCAGCGGCCTTGAGCTACCGCTCACACCTCTCCTTCCTTTCCCAACAGGAGCAAGCCGGAGGGAACGTTCCTCCGCATCCCCCGTCCCTGCTCCGCGTGCTCCTGCCCTCCTGCTGTGCAGAGCCCTGAGAGGCCCTTCCCTCCCTCCCTGCTGTTGGTTATGGTGGTTTGCAGCTGCACCCTCCTCCACCCTTAACCCACCCATCCAGCCCCCAACACTGGGGGACCTCAGTGCTGAGGCTACTCCTGCTGGGATGGCAAGGAAGAGAGATTCAGGTTTCCTTCAGAAGGTTCCCTTTTCCTCTTAAGACACTCCCAGTCACAAACAGCAGCAGCACCTTGGTCGTTTTTTTACACACTCCTTCTAAAATACACAACTGTACAAATACCTATACACACGTCAGAAAGTGAAAAAAATTAAAGGTTAGAAAAATTGATGATGTCTGTGGGATTAGCTGGCCTTTTGGCATAAACATGTGCATCTCACACTAGGGAGTGTTTTTGTTTTGTTAATTTGGGTCCCTTCTCTTATGGGATGTGAACTCCGGAAAGCATATGTGAATTTGTATGTGTGCACTCATTTTTTTCAGAAGAGAAGAGGAGGGCAGGAGTTCTCATAAAATATTCAAAGGGTCCAAGAAGTTTAAGAACCACAGCAAAAAAACGATGCTTAGCTGATTCTGACCGAAAGTTAGACACGCTTTGAAAACCAGTGGGATGGGTTCCCTTATCCCTGAGTCTCTCCACGACCAGATTCAGACTTAGAAAGAATTCGCTTTGTGGGTGGCATTTTTCTTTGTATATATTATGTACTCTTTTAAGTCACAAAAAGCAATTTTATGCTTGTCAGGATTGTTTTAACTTAAGTGAGGTGGGTGGGCTTACAGATTCCCTCCTCCAGACCCCTCACCCCTTCCCCAGCCCTGAGGGTCACAGCTGGCCTTGGATTCCAACAAAACAAAACAAAACAAAACAAAAAAACAAACATAATCCAACAACAACACACCCCAATGAGGACATGCGGACACACAGAGTATGATACTGTGGTCTAATCTGTCTCTATCATCTGTTTGTTCTCTGTCTTCAATCTCTCTCTCTATCATCTGTCTGTCTGTCTCCGTCTTCAATCTGTGTCTATCATCTATCTGTCTGTCTGTCTTTTCCCTCACTCTGCACACTAAAAGCCCCACTTTCTCTTTTCGCTGGCTTCCCCGCTCCAGCCTCAGTATTTTCACCAAGGGTTAGTTTTGAGCCTAAGGTCACAGGAGTTCCCCAGCCCCCGTGTGTCACACTGGTCATGTAACGGTCCTCCTCAGTCCTAGGACTCAGAGCTCACCTGAGGCAGCCGGACTGATTCTGAGCTGCCTCCCTTTCACCTTCATCTCCTGCCAGTTCTCCCAGGCTGTTGAGAGGAGTCTGGCTAGCTGGGAGATAGAGGCTCATTGTGGGGCTAAATGAAAAGAGGAGGGGAAGGTAGCCCAGCAACTGCACACACACACACACACACACACGTGCATGTGTACACGCACATGTATGCGCACACACGTGCACACACAGTTAACAAATAAATAATACAAACATTTAAAAATTATTCATCACAAATATATACTCAATGGGGTCAGAGATATTCTGTCCTATTATGTGTAACTATTCTATTCCAACACACACTGTGATTTCCAGAAGTGCCTGCTTGTCTAATTTTTTCTTGTGCTTGGACTGTAGCTGGCTTCAGCCACTCTGTGCGTTCTTCTTTCCACCCTTTTCCCTCCTGGTTTCACCTTCCACCGTTAGACAGGAGAGAAAGGAGGACAGAGGAGAAAGTGAGAGATAGAAACCTGTGGCTCTAATTTCTCTCTTCTTGGGGCCTACATGGTGGGAGGAGACTGCAGCCTGCAGACTGTCCCCTGACCTCCACAGGTGGCATAACCCTCACCCACATACAGTCATAGGCCACAGGTGAATGAAAATGTAATGGAAATCTTTCCTTTGAATATGTCGGGATTTTTTCTGTTTCTTTTCTTTCTTCTGATACTTTCCCCAAATCAAAACCAAATGCCTCACGCTGATTGGGACTTGTAAAGAAGAAAGAAAGCAGAATTAGTGATGGAAAACATTGCTCAGTGATAAAAGCATTTGTCTAGCGTATGTGAGGACTTGGGTTCAATCCTTAGTACTGACATTTTGTACGTTACACACACACAAGAGGAGTGGGGAGACGGGAGAAAGAGAGTGCAGAATTATCACCTCTTCTCTTTAAGACATTATTAACTGGGAAAATCAAAATACAACATGACTTTACATTAACTATACCCCAACATCTTAGCCAGTAGGGCAATAGTGATGTCATATCACACTACCCAATTAGATGATTGACACTTGGGCCCAATAACCAGAGTCAGGCGCTGGGCCTTGTGTCTGCCGCTGTCTTCTGCGGTGTTGTGTTGGCCTTGCACTCATCCCCTGCCTGTCTTCACTGTTTCTCTTACCTGAGCACTCCAAGGCAGAGGGGACTGCACGTCTCTGGACAGATGGGGGCAAGCGCGCACTCTCACCACGGGTGTGATGTCCAAAGCCTCGTGTTCTCCGAGAACCAGAGATTCTTGATTTCTTCCCTGATCCCAGTTCCTATTCCAGAACTCTTCCCTTCCCTCCGCCTTTCCTGCTTCCATCTGGACATCTGTCTGGAATACAGAACCTTTCTGCTGTTCCCTCACTGGGGAAAGAGAGCTAAACCCCAGTTCACCCGGACCCCAAAACTCCATGAAGACACTCTGCCCTCCCACTGAGCCCCAGGAGGCACCCGTGTTTGGCAGTCTCTCCTCCCTGCTCTCAGTCTACCCGTGGGGGCATCGAGAGCACAGCTCAAGGCTGTGCCTCTGCTGTCTGTCCCTGCCACACAGCTGCACCTCGACTTCTGTAACACAGAGGGAGCTGGGAACAGAGCTGTGCCAAGGACGCATCACTCGTGTGAGGTGCTTACAGCTGGTCCTGTCGCTGGCTGCCACAGACACCAGCCCAGGAAGAGGGCCAGCCCTCAGGACAGAGCTCTCTCTCTCTTCTGGGGTCAGGCTACACAGCTGACTCACCTCTTGGACTAATCCTCAACCTTCCTCCTAATGGGTTCTAGCTAATGCCACAGCAGAGAAGGGATAATTTGAAAATACTTGGATGTACATTGAACTGAATTTATGAGACCAAAGTTGACCCTCAGTGCAGCCTTCAAAGTTTAGTTTCACAGTAACATGTGACTTGTGTGATTAAAACACAGCACATCACACACACACACACACACACACATACACACACACACACACGCACACACACAGAGAGAGACCTCAGTCAGCCCCCAGCCATCACAGGGACAGCAGAACTAGTGGATGAGGTACACTATCCCACCTTCCGTGTGCTACAACCAGACCTTTCTGTTTACAATTCTGTTTTTGTCAGACCTTATTAATTAGCACTGCCAAAACCAGTCAGAGGACCCACCCTGACCAGGTTGTGCCCTACCACTATGGTAGGTCCTGGCTGCTTTTCCAGCTTCTCCCTCGCTGAACTGTGTCTGTCTGATCAGTGATAGCCACGGGGCACACGCAGTTCTCAAGGCAGGTAAGGCTTGTACGTTTCACCCTCCAACAGGACAGAACCATGGACCGGTGAGGAAAGCAGGCAAGTGTGGATTGAGTTGAAGGCCGTGTTTGCGTGTTTACCCCTGTGAACACTCAGACAAAGGCTTTGTTTCCTTCACAGAAAATAGAGAAAACGATGACCCTGTTGCCAAACGTTACAGTGTACTCATGTCCATTTGGTTGCTTGTAATGTCTGCTTCTGATCCACACTGGGCATGCAGCAAGCTCTCCTATTGGACACATATCTGTGACTCGTATGTGCTGGCACTGCAGCAGCTTCTGGGAACACGACCATGGAAGCAGCAGCCTGTGGTCAGCTGACCCTCCCTTCTGGGGTCTCAGTCATGTAAGCAGCAGCCTGTGGTCAACTGACCCTCCCTTCTGGGGACAAAGTCATGGAAGCAGCAGCCCGTGGTCAGCTGACCCTCCATCGCCAAGGCTGCTTGTCTGTTTAGACACAGACCCTTCCGTTATCCAGAGTTTCCCTCGGAAGTAACTGAAGCCATGTGTAATGGTGCGTGTCTGTACTTCTGACACTCAGGAGCCTGAGGCAGAGGGACGTCAAAAGGTTGGTATCAGCCTTGGATACACCACACATTCCAGGCCAGCCTCACCTACAGGGGGGACTCTGTCTCAAAAGGCAAAACCATCACCACAACAAAAAGACTGAAATTGGTCCTCTATGGTGAGAAACACCCACGAAGGATATGGAACCTGAGTAAGGTGCCCGCATGATTGCAATTAGCTGTGGGATCTAAGCCTTTTACTGTCGAGATCTCATCCTGGGTCTGAGCTACCCCAGAACCAAGCAGCAGCGTGTGGTGCAGGATTCGGCTGGTAACCTTTTACTGCTTGGAACAGAAGTTACAGGGAGAAGCCACAAGTGTAAGGAGACGCTCCAAGCCTGAGGGCCCGATTAGAACTCCAAGACTCCGGAGCATTAGAACACCACAGTTCAGAGTTTTCTTTGAGTCTCTCTCACCTCCTCAATAGCCATCCACTGCCTGCCTGCCTCTGTGACATAACACCCTGTGACTCTCAGGTAAAGCTTCTAGAACATGATGACTTTAGAGGACCAACAGCTTCTGCTGAGTGGCTCCCTATGGGCCTCTTGGGACTGCTGTTATTCAGACCACCATTCCAGGGGTCTGGCTTTAGGATTCTCAGCCTTGCAGCTTGAACAAGGAAAACTGTGGAACTTAGTAATAGGTTTGGGATTGACTGCCTAACTCTAGAAAGGCTTTTAAGAGCCTGGCCTGCTATTCCTTATCAAATATTTCAGGAAAGCAAACTTGAAAGGAATCTAAATGGTTAATACTGTCATTACAAACAATCAGATAAATGTGGTGAGAGTAGGCCTATTTCATAACACACAGGAGCTTCCTGAGTGTTTGTTTGTTTTTGTTAGAGATGAAGGTGGCTGTAAGGAGACCCTCAGTGTGTGGAAAACCTCTTGTCAGATTCCAGACCCCTGCGGCGCCGTATAACGCCTCCGGTCCAAAGCTCTACAAAATGGTTAACTTGAGGAGAACCTCAGAAGACTGCCCAGGCCTGCAGGTGAGTGGACCACTCAGGGCGTCCATGCACAGATGGAAGTGCCACAAGCACAGACATCCAGAGCGCAATGCAGGAAACCATCAAGCTCAGACCGGAAGCCTCAGCTGAGTGCACACGAGCCCAGAAGCTGGGCGTCTCATGTGCTCTGGAGACTGATCTTGGCTTTTCTTTTGGTTATGTCAGCAAAACCATCTATTGGTGGTCTTGACTGAGGCGCACACTCCAGTATTTGGTTTTGTCTCTCAGAAAGTTGCTGTTGAAATCTCCATGGTGTATTTATCTCGATATTCTTCCATCAATCCTTGCCCACTTTTAGGTGGTCTTATTGTGACCAAGGTGACAACTGCAAGGTCAGTAACATGGGAAGTCTTTCTTCAGGAAGCTGTACCGGCATTGTGAGTTCTGAGTCTGTAATGAGACAGACTAACCACTTCAATTAATCTATCATTAATAAAAAATTGGTTGTTCATATAAGAGAATTACTTCAAACAAATCACATGGAGGGCTAGGGAAATGGTGAGTTGCTAAATGCTCATGGTGTAAGTTCACTCCTTAGCGCCCATGTGACAAAGCCCTGAGAGGTGGTACAAGCTTGTGGTGCCAGCACTAGGCAGAGACAAGAGGCTTCTGGAACCACTGGGCTAGTCTAGGTTGAGCTATAAATCTTGTCTCAGAAGACAAGGTGGTGAGCCAGTGAGGACAGCCCTGATGTCAACTCCCGGCCTACACACGCAGCCTGGGATCAACAGGCCACTTTTCCAAAATGGACTCAGTGCTCCATGGTTCTCAAGCAAGCTGACTCCAAATGTAAATGGTGAAAAGAAGCCTGAGCAAAGAAAGAACAGGACAGTCAGTCACGCCCTGGGGAGGTAGCCTGAGCCATGCCCACACCGGCAAGCCCCTCACAGTGGCCGGAGTGTGATCTACTGGCACCCATCGCCAGCCTGATGAACACCCTCACCTAGTGCGGCAAAGATGGTCATTGTCAGCACGCCTGCTTCCCTGGCCAGCACTGTTCTTTGTGCAGATAACCTCCGTTTTATTTCTGTAACCTTTCACTTTAAGAACTCTAACTACACTGTACGTGCTGGTGAAGGGAGGCCACCAGTGAGGGCTCCAGTGATGAAGAGAGGGGTTTAATTAGGCCTCCAAGGGTATTCAAATGAGGCTGGCTGAAGTGTGGAGGGGGATAGAAAGCAGGGTGTGCACTCTTGTGAGACAGTAATGGGCATGAAGGAGCCTACCTGGACCTGGGGAGCATCTGGGGAGCAGAGCACAAGAACAGGAAGCACAGAAGGTTCTAGAAGAAGGGAGAAGCTGGAAGTGAAATGTAGATTGACATTGTGATGGTCAGCGGTCTGAGCCTGTGTCTATCTGGAAAGTGGGCAGCGGAACCCCGAGATGAGGCCCTCAAACAATAAGCAAAAGCCAGTGCCTTGTGACGATTAATTAAAATACTATTTGAGCAAAGAAAAACTAGAAAGAACCTCAAGGTTTCTATAATAACACTGATGGAGTTGGCCTATAATTAGACAGTAGGAAATGGAGCCATTAAAATGTCACCTAAAGTTTTCTTTGATGACAGTTACACCACGGGGATCCAGCTGTGAGCCAGGGAACGGAGCCAGTTTGTTACAGGCGAGTGTGAGGAGGCAGCTTCACGTTGGCATGGTGAGTTCTCACAAGTGCCATGTCAGAATGGGAAGACTGTTCTGAATTTTAGCTGGACTATAAATTACACCCTCATCATATGGGAAGATCTGAACTGGCCAATACAAGGACACCGTCCCTGCTCTCAGCCACTCCAGTTGGGAGTGTTCAACAAGAAAGCCATTAGTGCCGCACAAACCAACCTGCAACTTATCAGAGATTCTTCATATTTTCACACTGAAAAGTGGGATTTGGCACTACAGACGACATTAGAAAGTATTCTTTAAAATTATGGACAGGAAAATGTGTTGTCAATTGCCATGGCAACCAAGCTGTTTCCAGGGGAATGGACATCAGAGACTTTCTGACCTGGGGCATCTTGAAGAAGCCCATCCGCATCTTAGACTTGCCATTATCCTTTCTGTCATGAAACTCAGGGTGTCTACTCCATAAAAACCCGCTTATTTTATGCAGCTAAGTCTTGATACCCTGTGTGTATTATCATATCTTGTAGAACAACCAGTAGAAAGCACGTCTCTACGTGGTGAACAAGATTTAGAGTCCATGAGAGAATGTCCCGTTCTCTTCCATCTTCTGGATGCTCTGAGACCCTTTTCTCTTTCAGGAACTGTCTTAGGCCCTAGAGCTGTCAGGACCTTTATGGCGCTCACAGCCTGATGGGAAATGCATCAGAAGTCAGCTGTGGTGCAGTATTATTCTTATTGTACAGGACATCAAGCTGTGCAAATACTCATTCCAAGAGCCTAGAAAGCAGGGGGAGCTTCCTCAAAGAAGTGACCTTTGACCTGTGGCTTGAAAGATGAAGGTACCAGACAGAGCATTCCTGGAAAATAAACAACTGTGCCTGCAGGCTATAAGGGAGACAGAGGCCCGTGGGGGAAGTGGGGGAAGCTCAGTGTGTGGACGGTGGTGTTGGAGGAGGTGTGGGGCATCTGAGCCAACGTTGCCCAGCCAAGCAGGACACAAGCCTGCCGGGTGCCAGTAGCTGCTCTGGCACTTCTCCAGAGCTTGGTAGAGCTTGTAAAAGAATTCATGTTAAATTGCCATTCGTAGGTGTCCTGAAAACTAGTAAGAAATGGGTTTCCCATCTCATGATGTTGCTGAGGTGCTACACTGCCAGGGGGCAGCTTTGAAGTTAGCTCATCAAGGGAAGGGAAGGATTTTCCTCAAGAAACTATAAAACAAAAACAAACAAACAAACAAACAAACAAACAAAAACAGTAACATCAGGCTGATGGAATAAAACACAGTAAGGAAATTCTAGTGGGCTGATGGGAGGCAGGTATTTCCGAAGTTGGTTGTTGGAAACAAGAGACCCTTGATTTTCACTATCCAAGTCAGTGTATAAAATCTGGAATACTCCTCTATCTTTACTTCTCCATGAGAACCGGGTATCACTTCAAAAGTAGCTTCTGTGAAAGTGAAGACTGTGTCAGCAGGACCACGGCAGCAAGCCATGCTGGCATCTTTACTCTGGAGGAAGGAGTTAGTAGAAATATTGATCTGATGTGCTCACAAGCAGTACTTTTTCTGTCTCCCCCGCCCTTACCTAGGCTTACTCCAAACTTATTGTGTAGTCCAGGATTGCCTTGAACTCATAGCAGTTCTCCTGTCTGACTCTCTCTCTCTCATGTGTGTGTTTGTGTGTGTAGGTGCACAAATACATGAAATTCTGCATCTTCTTTATCCAAAAGAAAAAAATATACATCTGGATGGTGGGGACACATACAGTGCTAGCACCTGGGAGGCAGAGGCCAGAGGAGTCCAAGGTAGAGGCCAGCCTAGGCTACATGAAGAGAATCTATTTCAAACAAAACAAAATCAGAATAATCCGATTCTTCACAACAGTATGTGTTAATGGACTTCTATCATAGTGACTTTTATTCATGTGATTTAATTGTCTCAGGGATCACTGCCTCCTCCTGCTAACCTAGGCCTAGTCCTGGAAGCTTCTGGCCTCCGTACAATCTTATTTAGGCCTAGAATGTTTTCAGCCTCTGAGACTCACTGTTGAGTAAGCTCACCCTTTCTAGTTCTTACTGAGCTCTGGGCTGGCTGGTTCAACTCAGCTGCCTGGTTCAAAATTCCTCTCCCAGTTGACTTATTCCATCTGGCTTCTCTCAGTTTCTCACTGAATTGCTCTGCTTGGCCTCATACCAACTTTGGCAATCTGTTCTAATCTCTGGCTCCTCATTTTCTGGCTCGTTCTGTCTCCCCCTGTGTCTAGCTTGCTCTGTCTTCAACCTGTCTCTGTGAAACTCTCCTAGTAAACCCTAGCACCCTGCACTGCTGCGGGTTTGGGCACCTCTCCTTCCTCCCTGCTCTCATGAGAGCTGGGCATATCCTAGTCTATTAAAATTTTCTCTGATTTTTCACGTCTGCATCTCGATTAGTCACCACTTTCAAATATGGATGCGTCCTTCTACCAACTAACTTCACTTCATTGTTTGGGATTATAGGTATGTGCTAAGGGCATGTCTGTATTCCAGCCAGAGCAACCATGTTGCTAGATTAAAACCTCTCTACAAACTTCTAAAAAAAAGAAAGAAAGAAAACAGAAAGAAGTGCTGAAAGATCTTACATGAAGAATCTAAATAGTTTGAAATAAAAACTAGAAACAGACGTTTCAAGAAGCTGGAGTTGGGGAGAAGGGGAGGTCTTGCTTAACTGGTGTGGAGGTCACGTGGGCCTGACATGGCGGCCTCAGAGAGGCTGGGAATGTGACTGCAGTCGGGAATGAGTAGATCTGAAAGTCCTCACGCTATTGTTGCCATGTGGTATCAGGGGCACAAGTGACTCAACTGCAGAGTCACCATGCAATATATACTCAGCTTGGACTCTGTGCAGAAAGAGACTGTCCCAGAGATTTCTTGTTGCAGCTCTGAAGGACTTAGACGCCAACAGAGGAACACTCCGACCCTCCGATTTCAGCCATAAGAAGGGAGAGCATCGGACAAGAGCATCTGCTGTTGCCGTGACAGCCGTTGGAGGTCCCGATGCCTGAGTGACCTCCTCTCCACCTCAGGAAGCTGATGTAATTTAGTAGAGACGTCCTTTTGATTTTCTCTTTATTTAAAAAGTGTCTTACTAGAATACACTTTCCTTTTTTTGAATTTTGACGGAAATTCCAGGGCAAAGAGAAAAGAAGAGCTGGTGGTGAGACACATCTGTATCGATGGGAGTCCCCGAGCAGCTGGGGAGCCGCAGCCAGGTGTGCCAGGTGGGTACGGGAGCAGCCCGGGAGCTGCAGCCACATGCACCCAGCCGGAAGGCACACCAGCGCACAGGCCACACTGGGGACGCAGCACACACAGCGTCTGGCAGCGCCATGCTGCCGTTGGTCAGTGATTGGCTTTCTACACAAGCGAAGGCTTTGAGTCAAGATTCCCAGAGCATGACAGCCTGGGGTGCTGGGGTGCTCTGGTAACCCAGCACTCCTGTGGAGGAGCCCGTGGTTTACTGACCAGTCCAGTCAAATCAATAGAGTCCTAGGCCCAACGAGAGACCCTAGCTCAAACATTAATTTTTCCCTGATTGAAGCAACCACTCAGTGTTGATGTCCAGCCTCCACGTGCACAGAAACCTCCATATGTTGTACACACATGCACACATATGTACATATGTACACACGCACACACATATGTACACACACCCAGGCACACACAGGGTAGCTGTATCATGTAGTCAGTGGACACTGTGGCTTTGTGGATTTATGGACTGCTGTGTCTTGTGGCTTTCTATCCGATTCAATGACCATTTGGTGTTCTGGGAGAATGTATTGATTTAACAAAGTCTCAGAACTGTCTTTGGCAAAATAGCTTAAAATTGATTTGGGGTGATGAAGGCTCATGTAAAAGAGTGATAAATGTCCTGCCAGGGAGGCCACAGGAGCTGGCACCAAGTCTGGACAGACTATGACATCTCTATAATGCTTAGGGAGAGGGAGCCAGGCTTGATTGGGCTCAGAGACGGGTGGGATGATCAACAGGGTCCGGAAGCACAGGAGTGAGAACAGAAAAGTCAGAGGCCGCTTATGGAAATGCTCTCCTACCCACGGAACAGAAAACCATCTGGAAGTCATTTAGTGGGTCTGGTGAGTGCAGAAGGCACTGTGGACACCAGCAAACGCTAGGAGGTAACGCCAGGAGGAGAGGTAGGCAGAGATGAAACTGAGCCAGCACAACCAGAGTTTCTTTCTGGAAAGATCTGGCAATATCTAGCCAGCGCCCCACACCGCCAAGGCTCCAGAAATCCATTGTGCTTTGCCCGGGGCCAGCCTGGGCTCACACTTCCTGCCTCCTGAGGGAGAAAGCCCCTAGTAGTTTCCCATCGTGGTTTCAAAGCTCTCAAGTGGATGCTATTTAACCCTTTGTTCCCTGGAGGCCAATAACAAGACCAAGGCTAAGGGTGTGGGTCTGTCTTCCATGTGTAATATTGAAGAACGTTCCATTTTGAATCAGGAAATGGTTGTATCTTTGGCAGCTACGCTATCCTAACCCAGATGTGCTGTGTTCAGGTTTGCACTCGGGGTGGTGCTGCTTGTCAGCTCAGGGTTTAGCCACTGGGCTGGGGTTTTGATAGCTACAGCACCTTGGGTGTTTCTCCTGGCCTCTATGTGCCTCCCTCCAGGGCCCTGTCACTTCCCGAGGCTACGTAAGTGCCAGCTAGTATAGACTCGTGTTTTCAGAAGGCCCAGGCAAACATCTGCTTCCTCAGACTCAGAGAGTCTAACTGAAGGTCCCCACAAACGCCTTCTCTCCTCTCTTCTTCTCTATGTCCTGTTGTCTTGCGATGAGGGCTCATGACGTTCAAACTGCTTTCCGACTCGATCTGTAGTTGAAGCTGGTCTTGAACTCCTAATCCTCCTGTTTCCTGCTCCCTGTGCTGAGATCAGCATGTGAGGGACGAGCCTTGCAGACTGGGGCTCACTGATGGTTGCCCCACACCGATGTGGACAGCCCCGATGCTGCTGGAGGCCCCACATCCTCCTTACCTCAAGCTCCGAGAGGATGCTTGTTATAGGATCACACACTTCCTGGCTGTAGTGTGGAAACACCTGTTTCAGGAGCAGCCCTTTGACAGCTGTGCTGGGCTGTGCCCAGGACTGACTGTAGTGTCTGGCCTGAACTCAGGGAAACACTGAGAAGGTTCTGCAGGTCCTCAGACCCCCCCCAGAGGCAGACCTGTCTGTCCCTTGTCACATGTCAACTGGATGCCTGCCCAGCACTGGACAGCAAACAGCTGATAGCTCCGACCCTGCTGTCCCCCTCTGCCCTCCCCAACGTGAGCCCCCACCTGCTCAATGTCCCTTGAAGCCAGTGCAGCAGTGGAAGCTACGATTACATTTCCTGTCACCCTCGATTAACCTGACAGGATGCAGCCCTCCCAGCCCCTGCAGAGACTAAGCGCAGAGAAAGGTGGAAAACAGGAAAAAAAAAAAAAAACTTTTATGTTCCTGGCTCTTCTGCAGGTAAATCTCTCTGAAAATTGCACTTTTATTGTTCCCAGGCCCTTGGCTCACATTGCAGCAGCCCAGGCCTGGAAGGCCCTGTCAACTCATCCATCAGCTTTCACAGGGAGGAGCCCCTGGGAGCGGGGGCCACTCAGCATGGTGGAGACACTAATGACAGGGTCGCAGCAAACACCAGTCTTCATGCCTGGAGGGTAGCTCCCCGCTCCATCTTTCAGATAAAAATAGCACAAACTTGATTGCAATATAAATAAAGAGTGTGCTGTGTTTGTGTGCAGGTGTGTGGCGTGTGTCTGTCCCCCAGGACAGTGCCAGAGCCAAATGCCGGAGGAAATTTCCAAGGAAAAATGAAAATGTAATTGCTGTCAACCTCTTTCTGAGAATCCATTTTTTGCCCTCTCTGGAGCTGGCCTGCAGTCTGTGCTACAGTGATGGCTGTCAGGTATTTTTCCACATGCAGACGGGGCTAATGATGTAACTTCTCGCATTATCTACGCAGCATACGATAGCATCTACTAAACAGAAAGCAATATTGACAATTTAACTGAAAGTTGGGGATGAAACTTAGCTAGCTATTAAATCTCTTTTCAGTGCTAGACTATACCAAGCATATTTTATCAAGCTTAATGGATTACAGGCAATTGTTTCATTGAATTATATCAATCATTGAAGGCCCAAGATACAGGGTTGACAAATTAGCAAAACTGTGCCCAGGGATCAGGAGGAAGGCAGATCTCCTAAATTAGAGGCCAGCACAGTCTACATGGTGAGTTCTAGGCTAGTGGGGGCTGCTCAGTAAGACCCAGTCTCAAAAAAATCAACACAGCCCAACAAAACAAGAAAAGGGACACCCAATATGATAACTGGCTTCAGTTACTGACTTAACACTAACGAGTCAGCCCTGTGGCAGGAAATGGAGAAACAAGCCGGTAAAATGAGCATGAATACAGTCCCCACCATCACAGACTGTGCCCTGGACCTGTCAGTGGAAACAAACCCCTTTCTTAGCTAATTTTTGTTGTTGTTGTTGGAGCATTTTACCATCAGAGTAACAAAAATGAACCTAAGATACCCAGCTAATCTGGATTGTCAGATAAATGATAAGTAACTATGAAACATAGTTATACCAAAAAATATCTGAAATTTAAATTTATCTAGCTATATATTTAATTTGAAAAATCTACCCAAAACCTAATTAAAAGCTAGGTAAAGTAGGGAGTTCACTTCTTGGGAGGCTGAGCAGTAGGGTTTCTTGAGCTCAGGAGTTTGAGCTCTGCTTGGGAAACAGTAGTATGACACTCATCAGCTCAAAAGGAAAAAGAAAAAAAGAAGGAAGAAAAAGTAAAGAAAGAAGTGTTGTAGAATATTAATATTTGTTATGTATTTAACTTTCAGTTAAACAACGGTTATTCCTAAACCAGCTGTATACCCAAATCAACACATGGAGACTAAGATTTATTTAATTAACCTAGAGCACAATGCTGGGCAATAGTTACTCCATCCTAAATCTCCAACCTGCATACTTTGCTCCCATTCCAATTTCACCTATTATACTTGCTTTTAGTCATAGCTCAGGTCCGGTTCATCTCTCCTCATGGTTCCAAGTCCTCTCCTGCTGATCTCTCCCCCTCCAACTCCTCCCACTTGCTTCCTTCTCCTCCCCTCCGGACCAGAATGCCCCACCCTATTTTCTCCATTGCTCAGCATTGTGGCTGGTTGTTTTATTGACAATACAGAAAACAAATGGTGGCATGTTTATACAAACTTGAGACAGGTGATGCTTCTAAGCATCAAAATGCAATGTCCAGATTGAAACCAGATAGTGGGGAGAGAAATCAGCATCTGAATGAACAAGGAAAAAGTATATACATTCCACAAGAACATAATACCAATATTTCCCACTTTAAATCCAATAAGCTCCTCTCCTTTTAATACAATAATAAGCATAAAAGTTATGAAAACTATTAGTAAGATTTACATGTGCAATGTCTAGTCCATGTGCATTTGGCAACTTAGGAGAAAGTATTGGATTATCTATCCTATCTGGGCAAGTTTAGAGTTCTACACCTAAATTAATTTTTATCCTTATTGGTATTACCTATATGAAAACATTTTCTTAAATTCTAAACAACCTAAGCTTAATTGTGGAACCATAACTGTTTGGTCTTCAACCTACCAGAGACTTGAGAAGGAATAAAATTAGTTTCTGGAGTAAATAGGAAGTGCATGTTAGCAGCTTCCAAAATTTAAAAAATTGACAGAGACAGTTTGTTTCCTGAACAGTCACCTAAAACTCTCTAACATTGGAGCATCATCTTCAGCCTTCTGGCTCCTTGTATTTCACAGACATATATGTGAAGCAGGAACTATTTAGGACCTGTCTTGGCAGAGTTCAGCAGTTGACTTGTCCTGCATTTAAGCTTGCCAATTTTTGGCAGAATTCTGTCTGTCATGAAACACAGGCATGTTCTTTTTGCCCGGATGGCTCGTTTGCCACATTTGAAGCCATCTCCATATGGAGGTTCGTCGATGTTCATCATCATCTTTGATGTAGGCAGGGTGCTGCCAAGAGATGCCTCTGTGGACTTATCTCATCTGAAACCACCACTTTTGGTGTTATTGTAAGCACCAGATTGGATTGCTCTGAAGGTTCTCTATTTTGATTCAAAGATTCCCCCAACCTCTGTTCTATGGCCTTTCATTTAGCATCTGTTTTCTCAGTCTCTTCTTTCTCCAAGTCTGTCTTATTCTGATCTCTCCCAAAGAGGATATACAAAACTGAAATCATCAGTGAAAAAATTATTTGTATGCAAAGAGAAACAAACTCAAATGGTATCCAGAAGAACTGTGTCATTGTGCCTTCCTCCATTTTCAACAAAGAAAATTATCTTTTTAAATCTCAAAACCTTCCCCTAAGGACTTTACTTTGTTAGACCCAGGTTCCCTTCTAGACCTTACCAATTCAGATGCTTGAGGCTTCTCAGTCTGTCTCTGGCTCCTACTTCCAGGGAAAGGTATTTTTTTCTGCTTCTCTCACTGGATCCTGACCCCTTCCTCACTCTGGGAAGTTAATGGGTCCACAAATGTTTGCTCCTCAGACTGGCAAGAACCCCTTCTCAAAGGGGTTTAGCTTTTGAAACCAGATAGTGGGGTAGAGAAATCAACATTTGAATGAACAAGGGTAAACTGTATACATTTCAAGAACATTATACCAACAAGGAAGGAAGGAAGGAAGGAAGGAAGGAAGGAAGGAAGGAAGGAAGGAAGGAAGGAAAGAAGGAAAGTAGGAGAAAAGAAAAAGTACCAAACCATCACAGAGAAACCTGACGGAGTTCACAGTGTCAGGGGTTAGTTCTGGAAAGGCTGTGCTCACATCCGCAGAATCTCAGGGCAGGGGTAGGACCTGTATGGCAGACAGGGTTCATCTTTCCACCAGGAGGGCAGAGAGCTAGGAAGGGACTGGGGACCTGGTGTCACTCCCGGGCCCCCTAGGCAGTACCCCTAAAGACCCCAGGACCTCCCAACAGTGCCAGCAGCTGAGCCCTCCACGCATGCGCCTGTGAGGGGCAGTTCATACCCAAACTGTGATGCTGGAAGTACCCAATGCTTGTTCCTTAGTACTCCTTCCCCAGCGTTTCTGAGTTTCCCCTGTTAAAACCAAGTGCTCCTGCCGCTCTGTCACTACTTGAACGCCAGCAAAGCACATGTTGGGAAAATCCCTGAGGAAGCAGGGAAGCGGTTGTGCTGCAGCTGCTCCTGAGGTTTGCAGTCCTGAGCGCCATCGTGTCTCTGCCTTAGTGTAGTGCAGCTGTTTGCTCCCAAGCCTTCCTTGCCACAACCAAGGTCTTCATCATGTTGACGTAGAGACACGAACACAGGACTGACTCTATGAACAAGCAGAGCTTATGTAAAGGGAATTTTATGGTGATAGTTAAGTTCATGATGTTTCTTTTAACTGTTTTTGCTTTTAAAGAAGCTAGTTCTAGGCAAGCGATGCCGTATTTAATGCATGGCAGTCAGCAGGTAGCTGTTGGCATTGTTTCCACTTGAGGCTGGCTATCAAACTGCTTTGAATACTTGCACTCATATCTGTTTGTGATGTTTTCATTTCACGTGGGTGAACACCTAGGAGTGGAGTCTTGGACCACATCTAATTTACTAAAAAGCTGTTGTCTCTATGTGCTAATCTCTAAAATATTATTCCTACGGCATATATATTTACATTTGTGGATGCATATTTAAAAACTATCTTATGATGTCTTGAGTTTAAGTATCAGAACTCTTCCCCTCCCCCCTTTTTTCCCAGGTTTTTGTGATCTTCCTAAAGTTTAGACTTGGGGGCTGGAGCGATGGCCTGGCCCTTAGCTGGGTGCGCTGCTCGGGCAGAGAACACAGGTTTGGTTCCCAGCGCCCTGCTCAGCTGCTCACAGACACCTAAAACCCCAGCTCTAGGGCACCGCTGCCCCGCCTTCTGTGGGCACCTGCACTCACAGGCGCAAGCCCACCAACGGCAATAAAATAAACCTCTGAAAGACACACATCATCACTTTTACTATATTTTACTTACAACAGTTACGGCTGTGTACATGCTATTGGTCTGTTTCTTTTTTGATAAAATGTCTTAGATTAGGGGGATAGCATAATTCTGGACTTTACAGAGAAGTGTTGAAAACTGTATCCTCCTTTTCAATTCTATGAAAGAATTTATACAGTTACACTATGACTTCCATAAATATGTGATGGCATTTGTTATGGGAATTCCCTGTTGCTGGAATCTTCTTTGTAGGAATGATTTTAATTATTTCATTTCCCTCATCTATTCCATTTATTTCGGTCCATTTCATCAATTTTTTACCCTCACCTTCATTTCTTTCTATCTCCCGATCTAGGGCTTAATTTGATTGTGGATATGATGGGAAGGTTCTTAGGGGAAGCTGACAGGGACTATTTGGGCCATCCTTTCTTAAGGTGACAGTCAAAATCTGAGTGAACAGGAAAGGCTGGGGAGCCGCGGGCCCTGACGTTAGAACTGGTTAATGGACGGAGTACACTTCAGAGACTCCACCTGCCTGTTCTTTGCCTCTCGGAAGTGTTGACTACGAAAGAAATCTTACCCCAGATCTAGACTCCTGATGCACCTGCCAGATAATTTTATCTCAAAAGAACCCAGAACAGTGCAGGCCTGGCTGCCTCTTCTGTCGAGTGGCAGTGACTAGTGACAGCCGCCAAATCTCTGCTGAGTCCACGCTGAGTCCACGCTGGGCGAGGACGGTCACAGAACAACAGGGTGGGCCGTGCCAGGGTGTGCCCCTCACGTCCTCAGCTGCGGCTCCAAGCCGAGGGTGGCTCCAGCAGTCTCCCGGGCCTCACTTTGGAGATGTCACCACCGTCGGCTTACAGGTGCCCTCACACCCTAAAGTGTTAGCAAGGCCATGGGCTGTCCGGGTCAGCTTGCAGGACTTAAGGCTTTCTGATTGTGAATGCTGCTTGCTTAGTTTTGCAGTTATCTCCAACAGCTTTGATCAAGTTAAGTAAAATGTTTGAGACACCCTTACCAATTTTATCATCTCCCCTAAAGGACAGGGTACGCAAAAATTAAGTAACCTTTGGAGTTTGTCTAGTTCACGTTTTGTAGTCCCAGGACACACCACTGAATGCAGGAATTCGGAGTATAGGCGTTTCCGATACTTATACATCAGCTTCTCATGGGATCAGCAGAGACTTGTCCGAGTGGCAAACAGTGCTGTGGGCAGCCTAGTTGTAAGACAAAGGTGTCATCTGTGCCAGTCTCCATTGCCTGTCACCCGAGGGGGGAAGGGTTCTTGGCAATGTGGGAGAAAAACTTTGAGGAAAATGAGTGTGAAAAGGACAGTTCTGCTGTTTTTTTCCCACTCAGGGTGGTCCTCCTAGTCCTGAAAGACAGCCCTGGAATTACTGTTGAACTAGTTTGTTGTTTGCATGGAACTCGGGCACAACATGAATGGAGGACTTAATCTACCAATGACAGGGTGTCTGAGGGCTTTAGAGCTGCCTGTTATTTGGGTCTAGGGATGTGAGTGAAGTGGTAGAGTTCATCATTAGCATCCTGTAACTCGTGAGAGGAGAGTGGGGGGAGGGAGAAACAGAGAGTATATGTGAGCATGTGTGTATGTTTCCCGTGGTAAATAATGGTAATTCTTATAAGTTCAAAAGAAAAAAGTAAAAGTCGCATGTTTTTAATTTGCAAGGCTGCTAACTCTCTTTCGCTTTCTTCTAAACCTTTCTCAAAATGTTTGTGTCTGCGGGAAGCTTCCTCCAGGTCTAACCCTGGCTTAGAAACCGGATCTTCTACTTCGAGCTTCAGTTCTTGCACAAGAAGGCAACACTGGAACAACAGCCTGTCCGTTTACCCCGGTTGACACAGGGATTGAAAAGGTGATTTTCAAAAACCTCTGACTTTTCTCCGTCTTTGCTTGTCAACTGCACTCACACTGAGTGCTGGAAACTCAGCCTCCCCCAGTAAATAACCTGTCATGCTGTATATTGTCTGCTGTCCTGTTCTACTTGACCAAGCAGAGGCAGATGCTCTCCTGGGCTCAACACTGTGACACCAGCCTCGGCATCCAAAGGCCTGTTGTTAGGTCAGGCTGACTGAGGTCAAAGAGGCTGCTACGGGAAGTTCCCAGTGGGTCTAAATTCCTGGGAGATGCTTGTCTTTTCTCTCAGGGAAAATTCTCTGGTTTAAAAGCTTCGTCGTTCTTTCTTGCATGACTTGCACCTACATTTAGGGAAGAGGCACAGGGCTAGATAGTGTGGCAGGATCCCAGGAGGAAGGTTTGAGGGTCTTGGCAAAGATCAAAGGAGGACAAACTGGCATCTAGAAGGAAGAATGTTCCTAAAAGGGAAGAATTAGGTTAGCAGATAGCAAGCGGCAAAGGGTTAGTGAATGAAAAGGTCACAAGCCTTTCTGTATTTCCCAGTAGCTCCGGGAAAACACCCTTTAGTGAAGTTATTTGGATGTCAGAATTTGGGTTAGAAATTTCTTCTTACTAATTACAAAAGGGCAGAATATTAAACAGTGGACATTACCTGCTTCTTCACTGCACGTCAGTCTGATGAACACTGTCAGTTACATCGGGCATTTGGCAGAGTGGCTACTGGCATTGCAAGTTATTGTGGGTGAACATGTATGATTCTGTAAGATATGTGGAAGAAGTTGGACTCTTAATGAGAATCCATATCAGATGGAGATCTCTGACAGGGAGGCATGGACACAGCATGACAGCCTGTGAGCATTTACAAAGATCTGGTAGAGGTGTTAATGGTAAAGCTACGGGCCATGTCCTCCAGACAGAATCCAGTCGTTGCTGGCAACAGAACTCATAAATATTGGCCTTTAGTCAATGAAGGTTTTGGAAATTTCTCAGAGAGAAAATGAAAAAGTACAATCTATAACTTTTCCAGATGGTCACCAAGGCAGAATTTATCTGTTAGAAGCTACTGGCCTGACAAGGTCTTAAAAATTTCAGTTAGCGAAGTCCATGTTGAAAAGTTTTGGCTGTTGTTTACAACATTCGGTCAGGTCCAGCCTAACCGGGTGTATCCAACCACAGGCTGCATCCCAGGAAAGGGCCTGAGGCCCACAGGCTGCACATACCCAAGGCAGGGACCTGAGGCCCACAGGCTGTATCCCAGGAAAGGGACCTAAGGCCCACAGGCTGCACACATGCAGGACAGGGACCTGAGGCCCACAGGCTGCACACATGCAGGACAGGGATCTGAGGCCCACAGGCTGCACACATCCAGGACAGGCCTGCTGCCTCTGCAAGGTCATGTTGCCACGTCAGAAGGTTGGCACCCCAAACCAAAGGGTTTTGTTAGAGAACCCTTGGCTCTCCAGTGACATCATGGTGTTGCCAATGAGTGACATGGTCTGAACACTCCTGTAAATTGTGTCTGAGGGCCAGGCTAAAGGTCCTGAGCCTGTGGTCTACACATCCAGGTAAACAGGGTTCGCTCAGTGGACTAGAGGCACTGAGCCTATGGCGTTAATTCTCCTCTGCAAAGCATTGCACATGGGTTTATTTATGGACAACGTTGGGTATAAAGTGAATTGTGTGTGTGTACCCTTGTAGGAACTGCCTGAGTTTAGCCTCACATCAGTGCTTTCTGCAGATGGCCATCTGGGTAGGAAAGGCAGGCCTGAAGTTAGACCCAGCAGTTGAGTGGCTCACCTCTGTCTTCCAGAGAGTTGGAGTTAGCAGTTGTGCAGAGCTGGTGGCTGTCAGCGTGCACTGTGTGACAGATTGTTAAATGCACTGAAATTCTTCTGTCCAGTGCTGGCCAACATGAACAACCTTTTTAACTCCCTCAAGATAACGAGTTAATAATGCCAATTCTAGAAACCAGTTCAAGAACCAAGACTAAACTCTTTCCTGATTGGCCAGTGTTGAGTCCTGCCCACACTCACACCCCAAGTCTCGGTGTGGGATTTCCCAGAATTTCTATGACATGCATTCTGGCTGTGGTTCCTTTCACTTCCACTTAGAAATCTAGAAGACTCTATAAATGTAATACTTTCTACTTTTTTAAGCTTTGAAAAGGAGTGTAATAATATTTTAATAGGATAAACTGGTGAATTTTCCCTCCTGCCTCCAGGAGATGGAACACAGCTTGCAGAAGCCCTGCCTTCCATACATTTGTGAATAGATTCAAACATGAATTCACACCGTCAATTAACAATTATCTGGCTTGGTCGTGTGTGCAGACAGTGGCTTGGCTGTGGAGCACACGGAAATAGCGCTGGTGGTTTAAGCCTGTAGAAATGCGTTTACCACAGCTGGGAAGCTTAGAGGCAGAGAGCTACCTGCCACGCCAGCATTCTGACTATTAATCAGCTGTGCTGGTTAAAAGTTAGCATTTTTATTGTCTTACGTGATTTGTATTTAACAGACGTTATCAAGCTCATCCACAGTTATTTCATTATTGCCTTACATCCATCATTTGAGGAAGAAGACCCAGGTCTTATCATTGAAATGGCTTCAGTTTTACAAGTGGGTTTGTATAAAAGGAATACCAAGAAAATGGGGTGTTTGTTGGTGTTAATTAACCCTTTGGCTCAGTCGTCTCTCATTTTTCAGTGTATATTTGAGAGAAAGATGCCCTCTCTGTATAATGTAAATGGAACTCAGCTGTATGGTCCAATAATTCCTAATTTGTCCTCTTCCCAGATGATGTCAGAACAAGAGATAAGACTATAGCAAATTAAAACGTCTTGATTTTGTGACTCTAGAATAGAAACCTCACCAGCCCATAAGATGGAGTGAGTGTTTTAAGGGGCTGAGCAGGAGAGATGGTTTTATGTAGAAACAGAAGGACAGAAGCAGACCAGCCGACAGACTTTCCTCACAGGGGTGGGGAGGTAAGGCTGAGCTGCAGAAAACGGGCTGAGTTTTGAACATCAGGCTACCTTTCCCAGAGGATGGGATGGGGGTGGGGGACATATTCTTTTGGCATCGGAAATGTCTGATGTGGGGGTTTTCATTTATTTCCTTAACTGTTTCTGGACCGTTGTGTGACAGTGGGGGTGACAGGGCTTTAGACTTTTGCCGGTCTTTGGGCCACTGGGGTGAGTTCTCAGGGGGGCTGTGGAGCCCCGGCTAATTCCTCGCTCCCTCCTTGCCTCTAAGTGTGAGTTTTGGTTTACCACGTGCTCCTGCCATGCTGTACCACCACAGTGCCATGGCCCATCGAGGTCTGACTCCGTTTGTAAAGCCGGACACCAAGAGGAACCTGTTTGCTTCGTAAGTGGTCATAGACAGCATTTTACAGCAGTGCAAAGTCTGTTTAAGCTCACCGCCACCCACAAGGAATACTGCAGGGCCAGGGCCTCCCTGGGAGGAACGGCCTGGACCAGACATGCTTGGCTCAGCCTCCCACTCCTCCCAGGGGCAGCACAGACCCCAAACCTGGGGCTGGAGGCTCACCCTGTCCTGGAATTTCTCTTGTGGATCTGAAGTTACAAGGCAGATGTCCTTGTTCAATCAGGTTTTCTACTGTCTTCAGGGAAGAATGGACCTGTCGGTGAGAGAGCAAGCTTCTCTTGATTTTGTTTCTGCCCATTCTGGGCATTTTAATTTTCCTCAAGGAGGGGTACAAAGAGCCTTAGACTGGTGTTTCTTCCAACCTTTGAGTTAATACAAATTGTAGTGGGAATTTGGGTGTCTTAAAAACCCTGTTCTGTTATGTAAACATGTTTTTGTTTTAATCCCAGGTGTGGGACAGGTTGCTTCAGACTGTCCACAGCAGCTGACTATTTGCCTCGTGCGTGCTCTGGAGGGGCCAGGATCCTGCCAGCTGAACATAGTTTGATTCTGGGGACTCTAGAGCAATGGTGTGGCTGGTCCTCCTGCTGGTTCCTGCTCCTGCTGCGGCTGGTGCTGGTTTGTCAAGTGGTCGTGAGAAAAGGGACAAAAAGAAATTGGAGGTTGGACTTGCCCCAAAGAACCCAACACTTCCAATCGGCAGGAAGTAGTCTAAAAAGGTCCCAACAGCCTTCTGTCTCTCCTACATGGTGCTGGGGTGCTGGAAGGGATTAGGGTGGAGAAGGGTGGTAGATACAAGAGCCCAAATAAAATAGCTAAAACATATACACAACAACAGACATGGTAAAGGAGAGTCAGCTGTGAACTTGAGATTGCAAAGGGAAATAAATAAGTGAAAAGCTCCAGGCTAGAGAGATGGCTTGTGGCTAAGAGTACTTGCAGAGGACCTAGGTTCAGCTTTCAGCACCTATAAGGTGGCTTATATCATCTTAGCTCCAGTTCCCAGGATGTGGTACCTTCTTCTGGCCTCTGTGGGCCCTGCAGGCAATTGGTGTGCAGACTTACATGCACACGAACACACATAAAATAAAAATAAATAAGTTTTTTTAAGGCCCAAGTTTTTATTGAAATTCCTAGGAAAATGCTGCCATTGGGTAATGATTCATTCCTATTTTCTGTTGGCTTATTTTCACCATACACCCAGCTTTAGTAGGATTTTTAAAAATCAGGCAGATTGAAAAAAATGGAATAAATGCTAGTGATGTTGGCAGTGTGATATAAAACACGCTGCTAGTGATAGAATAGCCAAGGATGTTGGCAGTGTGATATAAAATACCCTGCTTTTACAGCTGAGGGGAGAGGAAAATGTGCCCTAAAATGATCATTTGAAATTTAGGCCATGAAGGTAAAGGCTAATCCTGGAGGAAGAGAAAAACACTGCCCCTCCCCTCTTTGAGGAAGAGGTAATACTGATCCTGGCATCAAAAGCAGAGAAGCCAAGTGCCTTTGGGTAAGGAACACATTCCCTGGCAGCCATGTCGTCATTCAAAATAACTGAATGAAAACTCATCCGGGTAGGAAGCAGGTACTTAGGGCAGCAGGTTCTCTGTTTTACACGGTGGGGAGATGGGGGAGGGAGAGAGGCAGTGAGAGAAGAGCGGAGAACTGCATTGCCATCAGGATCATAGTCTTACATCAAAGCTTGCCTTTCTGAGCACCTCTCCGTGTGCCAGGCAATCCTCAAAGCTCCTGGCTTTGCTCAATCCCCCACCCTCCACCCCACCCTACTCCGAGGAGCCCCACCTTCTCTTCAGCTCACAGTGCTGGAACAGCCTGGCAGCATCTGGCCAGGAGGCCCTGCTTTCTGCACAGCTTGCCCAGAGAACACTGGCAGCAGAAGAGAGCAATTAGCTCCCACGCAGGTGTGAGACCTGGAAAATCAAAATTTTGCTACAATAAGGGAACAGAGACAAAATAGAATCCATCTTTATCCATAAGAAAACATTTTTAATTGTGGGGAAGACAAAGAGTCAGCTGTAGGAGCATTTATTGTGCAGAGATATCTTTAAAAATAGTTCTTTAATGGTATTTTATGGAGTTTTCTCATCTTCTAGGTATAGTGTTTATAAAAATATCTTAATATGGCAATTTAACTGCAGAACACTAGAACTTATTATGGAAATTGCCTTTAAAATACCAAATTAGACTCTTCTTAGTCCCATTTAGATTTTATCAGAAATACTTTTATTGCACTGGCACAGGCCACATCTGAAGCTTAGAGGCACGGAGTAGGTGGCAGTCAGACAGCATGGTGTGAGAGCATATGTCAGATTACATTTGTGGAGGTGTGGACCACGGCTGAGATGGAGCCTCTGGAGTCGGCTGGTGTTTTATGGGCATGGAGATCAAGAAGTGTGGGTTTACTTCACCGCCACTAGGATGCAACCATTTTGTAGCTGTGACATGAATCTTGGGCAGAACATATGCGGAAAAATAACCTCTAGGTGTTTTCTTATGTGCAGCGCATCTTCGGGGACCAGGTTATCTGCTTCCTAGAGGCAGATGCCATACCCAGGGTTTGAAACAAGTGTTTCAGTTGGCTAAGTCCCTCCCTGATCCCTCACACAGCAGAACCAGGAAATAAAATCATAGAAAAACAGGAAAGGGAAGAATAGAGTCCAGAGACCGACCCTGAGGCCGGACTCAGAAAGCACACAATATTCTGCTCTCATTGGAATGGGTAAAGACTGAAATAATTTAAAACTACCATAGAAAGAAGCAAAGAAAAAGAGAAGCATGCTGAACAATGAATCAGAGACATTTTGCAGTTCTTAGAAGCTACAGTGGGTCTGAAAGGTCACTTCTCTCTCTTTCTATTCGTTCACATGTGGGAAAAGTCCACAAAGCAAGATGAGCAGCTCAGTGAGGAAGGCTGGCTGACAGTTATTTCCCAGGGGACTGTCTGTCTCCAGCTGTGACGGCCACTTCTCAGCAGAGATAAACTCCTGGAGGCGGCTGCTGGCGGGTGAAGGCTCAGGTGGAAGCTGGCTACCGGTTGGCCATTCCAGGCTCTGATCGCTTAACTTGCTTGTGGGCAGAAGCGTCCAGGCCTGGCCAGCAGACAGTCCGAAGCAGGCTGTCCGGTCAAAGGCTTCGTGTGGGAAAATCCCACTCTCACCCAGGACGCAGAGTTTCTCCTCTTTCTTCCTGCCAGCCCTCCACTGTCAGCAGACTGGTAGGGGGGATTTGAGCTCAGAGCTCAGACGTGCTGACTGCTGAGCTGTGACAGAGACCCAGGTGTGGCTTACAGCTGAGAATACTCACCTGATAGGCACAGATACCCACAGTCAGCCGGCATGGGGCACACACCTGTATTCCCAGCTCTTAGGAGGCTGCAGCATGAGGTCATCCATCAGGGGTCATCTTAGACACATATTGGCCCCGAGGCCAGCCTTAGTGTCATGAGATCTTGTCTCAAAGGAAGAGAATCCACTGCCGTAGAGTTATCCTTCCTTTGCACATCTGGCAGAGTCTTTGCTCCGTTATCTGTCACAGTGGTGACCTCGGTAACTGGGAAACAAGGGCCCCCTTGTCCTAATTTACGTCAGGCTCCACAGTGATGTCGCTGAAGCTGCTGAAGGGCATTGGTGAGCAGAGTGGGCCCTGAGACCCTCTAAGGGGTCATTCCTTAACTTTCTGTAATTTAATACAATGTAGGGTGAGGTAGCATTAAATTAATACAGTAAAACAAGCCCGACTGAGCAGGGTGGGACAAACACTCTTAATATTGATGAGCATGACAAATGTTTTATCAGACCAACCCAACTCTCAACCCTCACAGGGCGTCCGCTCCTTCCCGATAGCCTTCGGAATTAAGCTGCGTCCTCTACAAACTCAGGCTTGCTTGGCTTCTCCTCACACCACTCCAGGTTGGAAGGGAGCATTTATGGGAGTTTTACCTTTGTTTATTTTTAAACTCTTCTTAGAGGCTCTCAGTGGGGAAAGAGAAGAGGTCTGTGGGTGTCTTCTGGTTTTGTTCTTGGTGGGGTCATTAAAAGGCACTCACAAAAATCTCTTGAGCACCTGAATTTGGTCCTTTAGGACATTGATAGTGACACACACCTGAAATCCAAGGACGGGAGACGCAGATGGGTGGGTACCAGGGGCTCAGTGCCCAGCCAGGCTGGCCGAATTGGCGAGTCCTAGGCCAGTGAGATAGTCACGAATAACAAAGTGTGTCATACTTGAGGAATGACTACGAAAGGTCTCCTCTGACCATCACATGCACATGTACACATAGCACCCCTCCCACACCCACCCACACAGTAACCCCCCCCCACCTTTATAATGTAGAAAAGTATTAGAAGTAGAAAACAGTGCTAAGGAGAGCCATGAGCATAATCTTCCTCCTGAAAATAATTCAAATTTAGAGTTTCTAAACTCATGCCCCATTTGGCTGTTTGCTAGAACTGCTCACAGCATTCACAGAAAGCCTGTGCCCAGCTGTGTAGCGCACAGGAAAAGACACAGATGAAGCTCAGCCCATGGGAGAGGCGTGCTGAGCAACCTCAGGAGGAGATGGGTGTAGCTTCCTGTGCTTGTCCACAGAGCTGGAACTTTCTGTTCTCTGGGTACCTGCCACCTCCTATGCGACAATGTGCAGGGGTAATTCTCAGCTGGGACGTCCGCTGTGGCTCTGCATGTGGCTGACGTCAGTCTTCAGCATCCCGGACTGCTGCTAACTCCTGCGAGGAGACTTTCTTCCTCTGCCCTCCTGGGGTCGCTGCCTGTGCACTCAGCAAATTAAATGATGGAAAGACAACAGGAGAAATGGAGATCTGATCACACATGCAGGCATGGCCACTCCCAAAGAACTGCGACACAGACGGCAGTTAAACTTAGTATACGTGGCTTTGTTTAAAAGTTATCCTTATTATTTTATTTCATATGCACCATGTGTGTACCTGGTGCCCATGGAGGCCAGAGAGGATGTTTGATCCCTTGGAAGTGGAGTTACAGATGTTTGTGAACCGGCTTTCCCCGGTAGAAGCTTCTGGAAAGATCTCTTTGAGCTGCAGCTGTCTCTGCTCACCGTTATTATTCACAAGCTCTGATCTCATTTACAGATGGCGTCCCCCCTGTTGAGAACCCCATGGAGTGCTCCTGTGAGGCTCTCAATATGTCTCCGTGTTGGGTTGTCACCTCTGTGGCACAAGATGGACCTGATGATTGATATATGATCAATACTACGACCAGGAGACATTTAAAATTATCTTTGACTTTGAGATACTTTTTCCTGATGAGCCAGTGGTTACAGGGGTTGCTGAGAATGTGTTACAGGCCATGCAGTCTGGGCCAAAGTCTCATAAACCATCTCAGGATGTAAGTCTGTATAGAACTCATGAACCTCATCTCTTCATACAACCTTGTTCCATGTAACTGTGAATTTAATTTCAAATGTAAATTTATACAATGGCATTTCAGTGCTTCTGACATTTTGTGTAACTTGTGGAGGGTGTCTGAGAAACTGAAAGTAGCATTTTGATTTATAAGTTTAAGAGAAAAATATATGCATGTAACACTTGCTCTTTTCTGTTGGGCATCTTTTCTGTCTTAAAAGGATATTTACTTTGTGTGTGGCAGAAGTTTAAAGCCCAAAGACCCCACACTTTCTGGAGAACTCTAGTCAGTCTTCTCCTTGATGGCCAGGGCATTCATTCCAAGGTGTGGCTTCTTGGCATGGGGATAGGTCAAGCTGAAGGAATCTGAGTAGTGATTGGTACAGAAGGGTCTCCTTGCCTGAAGCTGGGCGCAAGGCCACTGCTGCCTGAGACAGTGGACTTTAAAGAGGAAGTTTATTTCTGTCTCACTTTTCCATGTTGCAGCTCCCAGCCAGGGCATCCCACTGCTTGGAAAGTGGGTGGAGGGACAAGACCCCTCACCTTACAGAACAAAAGAGAGGGGCTGGGGGCCCCTCCTCCCTGAGGGAATGGCCCGTGGATTCCACCCCCACTCCGGACCTGGCGTCCTAACGGTTCCTCCCCTCCAGATACGGCTCCACACTGGGAGCCAATCTCACAGCATAGAACTGTGCTGAACTGTCTCTGAACAGGACAACGAAGCTGAACCGTCACGGCCAGCACATGAGAGCTGACAGGCGTGTCAGTCGTGGAGGCACGTGTGTGTGTGTGTGTGTGTGTGTGTGTGTGTGTGTGTGTGTGTGTGAAGTCCCAAGTGAGTATGCATGTCAAAGATCCCCAAGCCTCAGGGAATGGCGTGGCCTTCCCTCCTGATCTGAACGTAAATGCTGACAGTGTCTGCAGAGAATACTGAGACCCAGGAACACCATAGCCACGACCCCAGACATGATCCCAGGACGCCCACACCTGCCTGGCTAGGCGATGGGCCAGTCTGGGAGCTCAGGTTGCCTGTTGCCCAGAGGACTGAAGCAGAGAAAATAGTTAAAATATTTAAATTACTAGACATCAAATATTAATATTTCTAAGTTTTGTTGTCAGTCATTTAGCTACATTTCTGCTTTTGTGGCATTGCGCTTTATCCCCTATATGTAACCTACCTGATTAGGGAGTATTGTTAGCAGGGAAAAAATCACAGTGGTCTTTATTCAAGTGAAAACACATTATTGAATCATACATGTTAAAGCAGTCAGGCTGACTGGCTCCAGGAGAACGGCGATGGGCACAGAACCATGGCAACCAGACCTTGCTGTGGGAAGACCAGGCTCAGCCCTGAGAGCAGCCGGGAGTCAGCTGGGGGTTGGCATGCTGGAGCCCGGTGTGCCTGTGTGGGGTGTCGGTGGATAGGACACTGCTAGAGTACCATGCCAGAGTCAAGACCCACTGTGCTCTGAATGCAAACTGTCCCCAAGGCCTGACAGCCTGGCGCTGCTCCTGCAGGATGAGACACCCCTAGGAGGGGGGCTGTCCTGTCCGAAGTGGCCAGCGGGGCCTTGACTCTGTTCATCTGGGGTGCAAGCAGGCTCTTGCTGCCTTCCTTCCACCTCCGGGCTTTCCCACCGGGAAGAAATGCCGTTCCTGCATCTCCCCAAATCAGTCGCCCCAAGAAATCCCTCTCCCACTAAGTTGTTTTATCAGTGTCAGGAAAAGCAGCAGGTATAGGAAGATTCTGGCTAAACTGATCTCCCAGGATTACTCTTGAAGTCAGGGTGGTCAGACATTACGGACTGGATGGTGATATAAAGCTGATCAGATTTCAGCATCCTCAGCTTTCAGGGGTCTCTTCTTGAAAGCTGGATTTTACAGGGAAGTGCACACCGTCTGGGGTCCTAGGATAAGCTTATGGAGCCTCACTGAGGTTTGGCCAAGCAAAGACTTTGCAGTTAGTCTGAAAGCTGTTTTATTAAAATATTGACTCACCTTTGATTAACTTCTGGTGGTGTGCTGATATTTTCTGGGAATCCTGTTCCTGTGATGTTTGTGAACGGCTGTCTAAGCCTGCAAGGCACTTCTGGGGCATTCATTTTAGATTGCTGTGGGTGGACACTGATATCTTACAAGGTAGTATTCCTGCAATTACCAAGCTCTTAACAATAATTGGAGACTAAGTAGGGAGATATTAAATCTAATTTCCTTTTCGCCCTTTATTAGCTGAGATGGGTGTTTTGTGCCTTGAGAGCGGGGCCGCCGGCTTGATGGCACCTGCTCTCTGACACAGCGCTCTGCGGCAGGAACCAGGGAGGTGCCTGGACAACCTTCCTACAGCTGCTCCAGGGTCACAGTTCGGGTTTTGAATGATGTGTGGCACTGACGGTGGCACTGGGTGAAACACATGCAATGCTTCCGACCTGTGGAACCACAGGCAAGGTGAACACCACAGTGCCACCGCCCAGCTGGAGCTTCCCGGAGCTCCAGGAGACCAAATTCCACCCTCAACGCGCCATTCTTGGGCAGGGGATGGCTCGCACACTGCCAAACTGGGGAGCTCCGGGCTGGACCATCTTGATTCAGAATGAACTCCAAATCCATCATCTGGAGCAAAGACAATTAAAATGTCATGAGCTCCAAGACAGCCTGTGCCTGGATGCCCCGTGCTGAGCTCATGTGCCGAGCTCCCTCGGTGCCTCCCCTCTCTCTGGAGCCCCTGCTCTGGTCCTTCCATCCACATCATTGTCACTGACAACTGACTCAGCCTCAGCCAAAACCCCAAACTGCAGTGATGAGGGCAGTGGCCAGGAGTACTGTGAGGAAGTGAGCTGCCATAGAAACCTTTCTTAGAGTCACTCTTCCCAGTTTCAGACATTGTCCCTAGATAGCACTTGTTCAGCACACAGATGCACAGATACACATACAGAGATACACACACACACATACACAGATACACATACAGAGAAACACACACAGACACACACACAGATACACACATACACATAGACACACACAGATATACACACACAGACACACACAGATACACATACAGACACACACAGATAGATACAGATACACAGATACACACACAGATACACACACACAGACACACACAGATACACACAAAGACACACACAGATGCACACAGATACACACACACAGATAGACACACACAGATAGACACACACAGACACACACACAGATACACACATAGATACACACACAGATACACACAGATACACACAGACACAGATACACACAGATACACACAGACACACACAGATACACACACAGACACACACAGATACACACAGATAGACACAGATACACACACAGATACACACACACACAGACACACACAGATACACACACAGACACACACAGATACACACAGATAGACACAGATACACACACAGATACACACACACAGACACACACAGATACACACAAAGATACACACACACAGACACACACAGATACACACACAGATACACACAGATACACACACAGACACACACAGATACACACACAGATAGACACACACAGACACACACAGACACACACACAGATACATAGATACACACACAGATATACACAGATACACACAGACACAGATACACACAGATACACACACACATACACAGGTACACACACAGATACACACACATACACACAGATACACAGGTACACACGCAGGTACACACACAGATACACACATACACACACAGATACACAGATACACACACAGAGTACTCGAGTAGCTTTGTGTCTCCATCCTTCCTTAGCACAGTGTGAACCAGGTAAAAACTACCTTTATTTTTTTATTACTACAAAGGAAGAAAAAGACACAAGTGTGTGTGTTCTGCTAGGGCCCCCACTGAGGGGCCAACAAAGCTGTCGTTAGGGCTTAAAATTTCAGCTTTCTCTCTCATCAATTTTAATTCAGCAAGAAAACCCAACAATAAATAAGACATCAAAAGAGCAAAAAAGATCCGGTCTTGGACTATGTCCCTATCAGCTGGGGAAGCACTGACAGGTGCTCAGTGCTGAAAATTTAGGAGCTACTGGGAGACTCGGAGAACAAATTCTTTATGTCTTTCTTTCTTGCCAAAAGGTTGTTTGTTTATTTTAATGGTGACTTTATTTTGAGGTTTGTGGTCTGGGTGCATGAAATCTCAGCTAATGTCAGTAATAAAGCCACAAGTGGTCTGAAAGAATTAACGGGCTTTCCAATACTAAAGGAATTCAGTGTTTCTCTGGAAAACCTCATTATTTACATATTGTGATTGCTTTCAAAGTACAACAGTTCGGAGAGAGACAGGAAGTTTCTGAACCTCAGGCAGCGCCAGGGTGGTCTGCAGTTTTAATTTGTATTGACATTGCCAAGGCAATCTCACATGCAGTAACCAGGAGGCAACAGAGATCCAGCAACACAGCAGGTGAAGCAGCTGGGCCTGGGTGGTTGAGGCAGGGGCATTTCCAGGATTCGAGGCCAGCCTGGCTTTTGTAACCAATACTGGCCCTGCCTGGCCCACAGCGTAAGACAGTGTCTCGAAACCAAAACCAAAAGAAAGCCAGAGGTAATGTGCTGGGCGCCTCTGTCTTGCTTAAGAGTTTAAGGAAAAAAACAAAAGGATGAGCAGCCTGTAGGGAACCAAACCCAGGGCTTACTATAAGCAGCAGCAGCAGAGATGCAGGCAGGGGGCCAGTCCGGGATGTGCCCCTAGGCTTTGGGGAAGGGACAGCGGCGTGGATTCCCGGGTCTGGGGCGCAGCGGGTGGAGCCCGCAGCCTGTGCCCTCGCTGTCCTGCCGGTGTCCTTCCAGGAGAGAGGTGTGGGGTGCGGACTGGGCACCTGCTAGGCACCCCGGCTCGCGGCGGAGCCCTGGCCCTCTGCAGTCGAGGAGGGCTGGGCACGGACCCGGGGAAGCGGCCGGGCGTGTCCTGGGCCCCCGGGCGGCCTTCCCGCGTGTCCCCAGTGCCGCCGCGCTCCCTCCCACCCACGTGCGCCCCGGCCGCCCGGGCCGCGGCGCCTCTCGGCGGAGGCCAGGTGTCGGGGACCCTGGGTCCCGGGATCCGGGGGGCGGAGGCGCGCGAGCGGGCATGCGCAGTGGGCGGCGGCGGCGGCCGGGGAGGCGGGGCGCTGTGAGTGCGCAGCTGGGCCACCGCGGCGGCGGAGCGCCTGTCTCCGCCCGCGGCGCGCGATGCCGGAGCCGCGCAGGCCGCCGCGGGCCCCGGTCGGGGAGGATGCGCGCCGCGCGGGGGCGGCCGTGCGGGCGGCGCGATGCGGGTGACCCGCGGGGCCCGCGGCGGCGGGGAGGGCCGGCGCCGGCGGCTGGTCCCGGCCGGGGCCGCGGCGCTGCTGGCCGGGGCCAGCTGCCTGTGCTACGGCCGCTCGCTGCGCGGCGAGTTCGTGCACGACGACGTGTGGGCCATCGTGAACAACCCCGACGTGCGACCCGGGGCCCCGCTGCTCTGGGCCGTCTTCACCAACGACTTCTGGGGCAAGGGCCTGGCGGACGGCGCCAGCCACAAGTCCTACCGGCCGCTGTGCGTGCTGTCCTTCAGGTGAGCCCGCGCGCGCCGCGTCCGGACGCCCGTGCCGGAGAAGGGCTGCGCCGCGGGGCACTGCTGGCGGCTCCCGCGCCCCCTCCGGGCTGCCCGTTGCGCTTCCCCCGGGCTGCCCCGTTCAGCCCGGCGCTGCCCGCTCTGCCCTCCGCCGGGTCCTTCAGGTTCCCTCCTGTTCTCGCCGCTCCGCCGGGTCCCGGCTTTCATGCCTGCTCCTGTGCCGCGCGCCTGTCTCTCCCGTCTCCCCCGGGTCCTCGGGACACCCGAGGCTGGGTGCCCCGCTCCCCGCCACCCCCCCCCCCCGCCCAGCGCTTTGCCCGCGCAGCCCGGCTGGCTCCTCTCCGCCCGCCCTGGGACCTGTCGCTTTGCCTGGGTCTCCCCGGGTTCTCGCTCTTCCCTGGCTGCCCCGTCTCCCCGGGTCAGCTCCGGGTTCCCACGGTCTGCTCGGGTCCCGACGCTGCTTGGGGACGTCCCTGCGCTGCTCCGCGTCCTGCAGCTGAACTGAGGTTCCCCGCGCTCCAGGCTCCCCGGCGTGCGGAGCTAGCACCGAGTTCACACGGAGACCGTGCGCTCGCTGCTGCGTTCCCGGGGTTCGGGCTGACCTGACTTCTCGCTTGGCCCCTCATGGAGTCGCCAGGCTGAGTGTGCGCGGCGGGGGCTGGGGAGCGGGTCCAGGCACGGCACCGGCGCCGCGCCCCGGGCCTCCCTGACTCGAGCCTCTGCGTCCCGTCCCGCACCCCGGGACCCGCGCTGAGCGCAGGGGGTCCTGCCTGGGTCCACGGGGCCCCTCCCCGGCCCCACGGCCGTGACTCAGCGTTTCTGGTGTGAGGTGGTAGATCCGGGCCGAGAGCACGGGTGTGTAGGGTGGGTGTCTGCCTGAATTTAGAATTCCGGGAGGAGATCGGTGGGAACCGAAGGGCTGAACTCCATTCGGTATAACTTGGCTTGGCGCGTGGGTTGGTGTGAGCGCGCAGCACACAGCAGCTCTCGGGGGCATCAGCTCCGAATTAGCCTGTCACAGGAGCTGTAGTTGATGGCGCTGGTATCAGGGGACAATTGGCGGAGTAACAGCCAGGGTGGGCCTTCAGGAGAGGCGGCCCATGGCTGGGAAAAGGAAACCCAGCAGTTGCTTCTCGCGTAATCCTTTTAAAGAGGGTAAGAGAATCACAGTCTGGCTCTGAAAGGGATGCTTTGTAAGCATTCGTCTTTGGAAAGTTGTCTTGGGTTTTCAACCCAAGTATAGCCTTGGACACAGAGTTTCTCAGCCCTTTTTAATTTCCCAAGTGTGGTTTTTGTTTGTTTTTGTCATAAAACTAGGACTGGGGGGCGACGGCGTTCTCACGGACTGGGTGAGGCTGTTGACTAATTTGAAGGTGTGCAAACTCGCAGCGCTCCCTGTGCAGACTGTGCAGCCCTGGAGCCTGCCCTGGGTCCTGGCCGAGCAGTTTCCACTTAAAGGGCCAGGGCTGAATGCCTGCCCGGAGGATGGGCCTCAGTGAAAGGTGCTGGCTGTCCAAGTGTTTTCATAGTTCCTCATAGGAACTCTGCCAGGGCAGGGCAGGAAGGGAGGGAGGGTTGTGGCTACCCCATCTCTTATATCCTACAACACTAGCTTGGCTTAATCTCCCGCCCCCGTGGGGGTAGTAAAGAAGGGGGAATTGGCAGGGGTGGAAAGAAAGGATATGCAGCCTCTTTTGGGTGTTCATTGATTGTGCAAAGGCCTCAGACTTCTGCTCCCTGCTGTGTGGGTTGCTGTGAGAAGTCCTGGTAGGCTTGGGGTTGTGTTGTTGTTTGTTTGATTGACTGGTTGGATTTTGTCAACTTGACACGAGCTAAGGTCTTCTAGGAAGAGAGAAGCTCAACTGAAAAAACTAGGCTTCCATCAGATTGGCCCAGAGGTAGGTTTGTTGGGCCTTTCCTGGATGAAAGGCTGATGTGGGCGGGCCCAGCCCACTGTGGGTGGAGCCATTCCCTGGGTCGGTGGGCGGGCAGGCTTGCATCACTGAGCTTGTTCTTCCCTGTCTCTGCATCACTTCCAACCTCGAGGCTCCTGCCTTGACTCCCTTAAATGACGGACTGTGGTCCAGACATGTAACGCAAATAAAGCTTGTTCTCTCTGTTTTTTTTTGGGGGGGGGAGTTCCGGGAGAGGGGCTGCGGTGTTTATCACAATAGAAAGCAAATAGAGACTCAGAGCTCTCTCCCCGCCCCCTTTTTTAATGGGCCAATTGAGCTGTGAGTCTAGAGAACCGCAGGGAGTGACTTGGAAGAGAAAGTAGCCCAGCTCCTTCTGTTCCCACGTGTCACGGCTTCCTCAGCGAGGAGCCCTGTGTTCCAGGGCGGCAGGAGAAACCAGCTCCTGGAGGACGGCAGACACTTTCAACAGCTCCCCCCCCCCCTGTTTTTTTTATTAGTAGTAGTTGGTTGCTTTGGGTTTGGATCTCTTGTTTGTTGGTTTCTTAGGCTCTCACTCTGTAGCTCAGCCTGGCTGGGGATTCACTGTGCAGCCCAGTGATTCTCTTGCCTCAGCCTCCCAAGGACTGAGATCACGATTTAGTGAGCTCCCATGCGTATGTAACTTGAGCCTGTAAGAAAGGAGGGAGCCACTGTATTTGGCTTGGTGTGCTGACTGGTTTTGTTTGTTTGTCATCGTGACACAAGCTAGAGTCATCTGGGAGGGAGAGAACATGAGTTGAGAAAATGCCTCCTTATACTGGGCTGTACTCAGCATGAAGGCATTTTCTTAGTTATTAGTGGATGTGGGTGCCACCTGGGACAGTGGTCCCGGGTGCTGAGGACCCCACCCCTAAACTCATCAGCGTTTGCATGCCTGTCGTGTTTATTTTGGACTATATTTAGTTCTCTTTGGTTTTGACAGTCGATTTCTGAGATTCTACTATGGTCATAATGCCTAGAGCATGTGGGTCACTTGGACGGTGTACTTCCTCCTCCTATCAAAGCTCCTGAGCTCTGACAGCTAATCCAAGACCCCAACCATGATCCGTGACAACCCCATAGGAGAGGAAACACCTGATGGTTGTCTTTCTGGCCTCCAGTTGCATCCATTTTTCAGTGAAGGACGTAATGTCTTTTCAGTCCCGGTCTCGACCTCTGAAATCAGCAGGAATGTATTAAGCTTCTCTGTAGACACTGAAGAGGCACAGAACCAAAGGCCACAGTGCCCGTAACTCCCCCTTGAAACCTGCTTCAGTTGATTTAAAAGGTACTTAGCGTTTTCATTTCATCCTCTTGGGAGGAAGTTCCTGTGGACATTTCCATTCAGTCAGTGAGTAGAGCCTGACTCAGCAAAGGCCCCGTGGTCTTCGGCACTGACATGGGGAAGTTGAGGCTAAGTATGGGACCTTAAACTCTTCCTTCCACGTTTAGGCTCTTAGATCACTGTTTGCTCTAAAGTTTTCCTGAATGCTTCTGATGATCACATAAGTCATAAGAGTAAAGTGGGTGGTTGAAATGTCAGAGCTAAAAAATAGAATATGTTAATATGCGTGGCGCTGGGGCCCTGCAACTTGTTAATGCTTGATAAGGACAGATTTTACCAGGAGTTTGTATCTTTATCCCAGCCTTCCGCCAGCTCTGAGAAAGTACAAGTATTCGCCACCATGCCCAGCACCCGAGAACCTGAAGTGTTCCTCTTGGGTCTGCTGCTGATCTGCCCTCTTTGAGATTGTAAGGTAGTCGGTCTCAGCAAGGATGGCTGCTCTCTGCCCCACGCCTCGGCAGTACTGGGGAGATCGCTCAGGTGGTGTGGGTGCAGGAGAGCTGGCAGGCTGACCAGCTCAGCCACCACCGTACCCAAACCCAGCTAGGCTCAGCCACCACCATACCCAAACACCCAGCTCAGCTACCACCCATACCCAAACCCAGCTCAGCTATCTCCCATACCCAAACCCAGCTCAGCTACCTCCCTTACCTAAACCCAGGGCTTGAGCTAGCTCATCCCAACATCTATCCTGTCTGTGAACTGTTGGAGTATATGAAAAAGCCGGTCCTGCAGATTCAAAGCTTCAGGATCTCTGACACAGGGCAGCAACAGGATGTCTGAGAGGAGCCCTGGTGAGGATCCGATATTGACAGTGTAGCCAGAGGCCTCAATCAGAGAATGGTTCATTGTAATTAATGTTTGTGATTGCAAGTTCAAGGCTGGAGGCAGAGGCCAGAGTGGCTTTCCTCCCTTCTTCCACTGTGGCTCCATTCATGGGGAGGTCCTTCCTGCTTTCTATAGAGAACGAAGCACGGGACCTCAATGTCTTGTCAAAGGAACTAGCCTGGGCTGCATCCCGCCTTGCTCTAGCCTGGGCGATAATGTCCTTTGCTTCAGTGCAGTGATCTACATTCAGTGTTTGACTTGGGTTCCTTCAGACAAACCTTTCTAAACCTTGGGATTCCTCAGCGTGAGTCCATGTTATTCACGTGGACTGATGGCACCACGCCCGAGGAGCAGGTGACATGCTGTAGGCCGTGGGCCCCACGTGGAGCTGGTGGTGCTAAAAAATGTAATGGTTAGAGGGTTGGGCTTGGAGCTGTGTGAAGTCAGCTCTGTGACTCATTTGAAGAGGGGAAGGGCTGCAGATTGGGTTCAGTCCTGTGTCAATCAAATGGGCCAAATAGTGATGCCCAAGTAAAGCCCTGAGCCCAGCCTTTGCTCACACTTCCTGGTAGCTTCTGCCACCCCGATGCTCTAAGCCGGGCTCTTGCCAGGCATGGCTGGCTCCCCTTGGTCCTGAGTTTTGTTCTTATCAAACTCCTAAGGTGCAGCAATTTCCTTCATAATCCTTAAGTGCAAGCCATTCTACAGTTGAAGGACCAGGGAGAGATGGGGGAGGCCTCAGTTTTGTAGCCAGCTGGCCAAAAGCTCGAATGCTTTAGGGGATAAATGGTGTAACCTGTGGCTGACATTTGGAGTTAGGAGCCCCAGCAGGACTCTGCCTGGCCTAGGTTATTCTTTGATTGTGGGTAGGCCCTGAAGAATTGCAGTCGTCCAGGTGTGGGAAAGAATGCACCTTCCCAAAGAAAGGAAGTTAACAGCCCAGTTACAGTTCTGAGATACGTGGCCTAGGGCTCTTCTAGTTATTTGCCGAGTCTCTCTTGACTGTTCTCTTGAACATTTTCTCTTTCCTGTGTGGTCCCCAGACTTCCTGTCCCCAGTGTCCCTCCCTCTAGAGACTTTCCCTTTAATCTGTCAATACTCAGAGTGCCAAGGAGTCAGTACTGGTGGTTGGTACCTTTCCTGGGGAACGGCTTTCTTACGATGGGCATGAGAAGAGTGAACTCCAGCGAGAGCTGGCTGGTCGCAGAGTTTGCTTCTTCAGGTGGTGACGTGAGCTGTGCTCATTTGTCTGTAACTGGAGGGAACACAGATGAGATCCAGAATGACTGGGGCCTGTGGCTCTACCCTAGAGGGAAAACAAACGGAACCGCCTTGGACCCTTTTTTTTTTTTTGGTTTGTTTCTATTTTTGTTTTTAAAAGGCCAGGCACAGTAGCTGTACTGTGGTTATTAGCCCAGGACTGGGAGGCAGATACAGGAGATTCCTGAGGCTGGCTGGCAGGCCCAGCCGACCTGGTGATCTGTTTCAAAATCAGGGTGGATGATAAACGAGGGCTGGCAGCTGAGGCTCTTCAAATGCACACACTTACATGTCTTTGCATACTTGTGCACATGCACAAACAAGCACACACAAAACTGGTAATGAAGGGGTCACACTGCT
>CM053761.1:1046208-1153568 GCA_028658305.1 Pachyuromys duprasi
TCTAAGAAAGCGCCAAATTGATTTCCAGAGTGGTTGTACAAGTTTGCATTCCCACCAGCAATGGAGGAGGGTTCCTCTTTCTCCACAGCCTCTCCAACATGCGTTGTCACTAGAGTTTTTGATCTTAGCTATTCTGGCCGCCCTGAATGTCAGCTTCTGAGGTGGGGTGCAGGGAGAAGGGCCGGCTCACAGCAAGTCTGTGTCTCCCCTGCGGGAGTCCTGGCATGGCTGAGCACCAGCACACACCTCCTCAGGGACTCCTCTGCTCTGTACACTCAGAGCTCACCAGGATGGCATGTCTTGCTAGCCTGTTCTGGGAAACCCCATTCTCCACTTGCTTAAGGGACAAAGAGTTTCTTTTGGCTTACAGTCCCACAGGGAGACAGTCTACACTGGTGGGGGAAGCACAGCAGCAAGATGCTGAACAGGAAGCTGGCAGCTGACACGCTCGTCTACAAGCAGGAAGCAGAGTGGGGAACAGGAAGTGAGGGAGGTGCCAACCTCTCATGTCTTTCTTCAGTGAAGTGAAGTGAGCCCCTGAGGGCACTATTTCTCACACTGCCACAGCCAGCGACTGGTGTGTACATTCCTGTGCCCACATGAAGCTTGGGGCGCATAGAATCTTGAGGTGCAAGCTGTGCACAAGTCAGTCTAGCTGTTTAGAACCCACATAGGTCACTGGGGGTTGTGGCAAAGATGGTTTTGTAGAAAAGGCAGGTGAGGAGCCCTAGGATAAAGAACTAGGGTTGCTGCTTCAGTGGGATGGACATGGGGCCAGGTAGCTAGAGGCATCAGCTACTTACTGGATACAAGCATTTTGTTTGTTTGTTTGCTTGGGTGTTTGAGAAGGGGCCCTACTCTGTAGCCCACACTGTCTCCATTTCATAGCGGTCCTATTTCTGCAACCATCCCCAAGCTGGAATACAGATTTGTGCAAGAGGGTTTATTGGGGAGTTTTTCTTCTTCAGCAACTCTACAGCATCAATTCTTAATATGTGGGTCACAACCCCTGTGAGGGTACATGGACCCTGTCACAGGGTCACCCAAGGCCATCAGAATACAGATATTCACATTACAGCTCACAACAGTAGCCAGATTACAATTACAAAGTAGCAAGGAGAATAATGGTTGGCGGACACCATCATTAACATGAAAAACTGCATCAAAGGCCACAGCGCTTGCCGGGGGCGCGGGGGGGGGTGCTGAGGACCCCTGATCTGCAGACTTAGCTGGGACGTTATTCCCTTTACTAAGGGCAATGCTTAGATTGTCTCTGCATTTTGGAGCTGTGCGGGTTTGTTTGTGATGCTGAGCATCTGGTTTCCCTGTGGTTCTCTCTTCGTTGTCTTATCTTGGTGTTAACAATCAGGGTCTCAGACGGGGATGGGGCTGTGTTACGAACACAGAGCCTGGCCACCCAGACGGCCTGGTGGGTGACGGCTTGCTGCCAAGCCTGACACCTGAGTATGAGACCCACACAGTGGAAAGGGAGAACCAACTCCCACAGGCACAGAGGTGTGCATTCGTGAACCTACTTCATCCTCCCAGACATGCACACACAAAATAAATAAATAAACATTAAGAAAAATACTACAAATACTAAAACCTCCCAGTGAGTTCGCTCTGTGCTGTCTCAGCCACAGCTGGGAGCAGCAGGGTCGCTAAGGAGTCCCATCGCTACCACGTCCCGTGTGAGCTGCTGTGGACGCTGCGTCCAGGTATAGACTCTGGAGACAAGGTCCCTGGTGCCCCCACAGTCCCTGGTGCTCCCTCGGCTGAGAGCCGTGTCCGTGCCTGGCTTGCTCGTGCCTGGCTTGTCCATGTCTGGGTGCCCTGCGACATGGTTGCAGTGTTCTGCTTCCGGTTCCTCTCCAGTGGCCATGGCTCTGACACCAGCCCTCAGGAGCCTCCCCTGGGTTACAAGTAAAAGCAAGAATGATGGGAAAGGGCTTCTGTCTGTCCCCTGACTGGCACCGTCTCTGCTGATTTCTGCCCATGAGTCAGCTCTGGACTGAGCCGGAAGGCAGACACGCATGAAGCATGGAGAGTCACTGGACTGGCTAGTGCCTCTTCGTAAGCGATGGCTGGTGGCTGCGCTGGTGCTTAACTCTTGTGGCTGTGGCTTGTAGTGACTTCTCTATTTCTGCTTTGTACCTTCTAACAGGCTGAACATTTTTCTGACCGGCATGGACCCGTTCTACTTCCATGCGGTGAATGTGGTCCTGCACTGCCTGGTGACCTTCGTGCTGATGTACACCTGTGAGAAGACAGTCTTCAAGAGCCGAGGGCTGGCGTTCCTCACCGCCCTGCTCTTCGCGGTGCACCCTGTGCACACTGAGGCGGTGAGTGCATGGGAGGCCGGGAATAGTGTCTGCTAACAGCTGAGAGCCCAGTGTGTGCCGTGCCAGCCAGGACAGGTCACACCACGTGTAGCCTACCTGCATGCCCTTCCGCCAGGCCACTCCACTGAAGTGCGCACCCTGGCTCTGCCCAGTGCTCACACTGGCTCTCCCCAGTGGAGTTAGCTGGCTCTTTGCCAGGGGCTAGAGAGCACTCCTGCCTTTTTATTTGTGAAGAGAGTTAAATCCCATGGGCTTTTAGGTAGCAGGGGCCATGTGAGGCCCTACCCCACGCTGTCACCCTGCTCTGCCTTGTGCCCATGTTTACAGCCTGAAGCTGCACATACTGGGCACTGAGCTGGAGAGTGAGACCGTGACTTCTCCCAAGGTTTGCAGATGGTTTTGGGGGACTTAGATTGCCGCCCCCAGTCACTTGATAAGAAGTCTGGTTCTTTTGTGTGGGGAAGACTTTGGGGTTTACTAGTTTGGATCTGTGACCCTTTTCAAAGCTTTAGTCCACTGTGTACCAGGTGAGCGAGGGCCAGGAAGCTGCTGCATGGGTCTCAGTGACAGGAGCCAGCGTCTTTTGTGTGTGCTGATGTGGGTAGGTAAAGGCTGGGGGGTGGGGGGCATTGGCACCCAAGCTTTCAGAGAGTGCGGCTTTCTGGGTGCCGGACACCATGGTCTCCGTGGATGGCCTGCAGTGCCTCTGCGGGAACCTGGGCTCTTTCCTGAAGATCTGCCCATGAGCACGCTGCTTTCCTGCTCTCCTCTGCATGAGGAATGCACACTCCCTGTGACTGTGTCCCAGTAGGGACACCTCTGAGTTGCCTACAGAGGACAGTTTTGATGTGTTGGTGTGCCGAGGCCTCACAGTCACAGAGAGCGACTTCCTAGCTCTCTCTGCCCGTTTTCTGCTTTGGTGAAGAATATGTCCTATTAGCAGGACCCAATGGTGCTCTGTGCTGAAGTTCTGAGTCAGAAGTGAGATGGTGGACACGGGGCTTCATACAATGTTTATCTGAAATGTTTAATCACATGAGATGTGTGATGTGGTTTACTGATACCACAATGAGGACTGGTCTTGCCAATTTGGTATATGATGGATATTTTTCATTAACAGAATTCTAAATCTTTAAGCCCAAGGTGATGTTGATTATTAAAGTTTAATATTGATTTATCTTTTAGTTAAACAGTGGTTATTCCTAAACCAGCTGTATATCCAAATCACCACACAGAGACTAGGATTTATTTAATTAACCTGGAGCACAATGCTGGGCAATAGTTACTCCATCCTAAACCTCCAAGCCCGCATAGTTTCCTCCCATTCAGATTTCCCACATTATCTTGCTTATAGTCATAGCTCAGGTCCGGTCCATCTCTCCTCATAGTTTCAAGTCCTCTCCTGCTGATCTCTCCCCCTCCATTCTTCCACTTGCTTCCTTCTCCTCCAGACCAGGATGCCCCACCCTATTCTCTCCATTGCTCAGCATTATGGCTGGTTGTTTTATTGAAATTACAGAGAACACATGGTGGCATATTTATACAAACTTGAGACAGGTGATGCTACAATGGAATGTCTGGATTGAACAGAGAGTGGGGTAAAGAAATCAGCATTTGAATGAACAACGATAAAGTGTATGTATTCCGCAAGAACATTTATCAACATTTCCCACTTTAAGTCCAGTAAAGGCACCTTTTCTTTTAATACAATAATAATTATAAAAGTTTTGAAAACTATTAGGTAAGATTTACATGTGTAATGTCCAGTTTATATGCATTTGGCAACTTAGGAGAAGTATTTGATTTTTTTATCCTATCTGGACAAGTTTAGAGTTCTATACCTAAATTAACTTTTATCCTTGTTGGTATTACCAATATGAAAATATTTTCTTAAATTCTAAGAAATTTAAGCTTAATATTGTGGAACTATAACTATTTGGTCTTCAACCCCACCAGAGACTTGAGAAGGAATAAAATTAGTTACTGGAGTAAATAGGAAGTGCATGTTAGCAACTTCTAACAAAAAAATTTGACAGAGACTGTTTGCTGCCTGAACAGTCACCCATAACTCTCTATAACATTGGAGCATCATCTTCAGCCTTCTGGCTCAGAATATTTGATAGACTTATATGTGAAGCAGGAACTGTTTAGGACTTGCTTACTCTGTCTTGGCAGAGTTCGGGCAGTCGACTTGTCCTGACCATTTTGGGCAGAATTCTGTCTGTCGTGAAGTGAGGGTATTTTCTTTACCCGAGTGGCTCGTTTGCCACATTTGAATGGAGGTTCTTCCATGCTCATCATCTTCTTTGAGGTAGGTGGGGTGCTGCCAGGAGATGACCTGTCTCATTGTCAAAGAATCTTTAAAATAATAAAGACATTTTAAATGTCATATTCTGTAGGTCTCTGAAGTTTTTGAAGACTTACCTATCTTTATGTAATTGACCTGACTATAGAATCATATCTATCTGTTAACCCTAGGATATATACTCCTGTGATAAAGTAGACTAATGTCTGACATGTCTATGATTGATTAACTAGCAATTAACTTGCATTACCTAATACCCTAAACAGTTTGTAATGGCAGTTTAAAAGTATTGGAAGTAACCTTGAATTTGTATCAACATACTAAAATTTACCAATGTATTAAAAATAGACTTAATTTTGCATCAATATACAAAATCCTGTACCAGAGTTAAAAATAACCTTATTTGATAATAACAAATAAAGCCTTAAATTGAGTAGATTCAATAATCTACCTTTTGTATTATTCCTATAAGATATCCTTTATTCCCCTTTCTTTCTTTTCAACCCCCTTTCTCCTTATCTAAGAAAGAAAAATACAGACAAGAAAAAGGAAAAGAGAGAAATCCCTGAGTCTAACCTTGTTTTCTCTCTGAACAAGGCCATTTATAATTTATAACCATTTCCCAATGACAATAAACATTTATAGCCACAGAAACAACCAAAAACTTACCCAATCTCCCTTAAAGGAAATTGGATGTCATTTTCATGAATTTTTTCTAGCTGACTTTTTGGACATGCAGAAATTCTGTTAGGGGGCCCAAAGGAAATTGGGGGAAATAGTTAAATGAGCAAGCATTAACATTTGTGGTCCAGTCTTTGAATGTTGAGAAATTTCAGGCTTAATAGAAGTGCTGTTTGGAACAGTCTAAAATGCTGGACCAATTGAGATTAGTAGCTTTCTTCAAAGCTCTCTTGGGAGAAGGCTTTGATGAAAAACAGCAATTTAAGCAGTTGAGGCAGGAACAAGCAGAATGCTGGGACATGCAAGATGCTGGAACAGATGTGTCAATGTCTCAGCATGCTGGAAGGAGGGTTCTGTCAAGTTTAATCCAGCATCTCCAGTGTCCAGTCCTTTTGTTCTGCAAACATGTAATTTCTCAGAAGCATTATAGAGTTCTAAAATTATAAATGCATGAGATGTGCAGGATGAAACCAAACTGTAAACCAATTTTATCTATGCCAATTAAAAGAATGGCATAATAAATTTTGAGGATATTGTAGACAGGGTTTTATTGGCCATGTGTTGTTGAAGTTCTGGCTGGAGACATTTTTTGTCTCAGTTTCAGAGTTGTTCCCTTGTGAAGGGATCAGCACTTTATGTTAACTGTTCTGTTTAGTCTTCTTGATTTCTCTCTTCTTGTGTGTGGCCGAGATCGTCAGGTGATTTTCCTCTGTCATATCTGATTTTTATTAGATTTGATGGAACCCATAATTTCTCTTCTGTATGAACATACACAAAACCTCTTCCATAGCCTAACATATTCCCTGTTCTCCATTTTGGAATTAGGACCTTTATATGCTGCTCTAATCCAGCAGTCCTTTCTAAATTCCACTGTGTCTAGCAGGTGTGCTGCTTATCTCATTTATACATTTGACAATTGATAAATCTTTATTTAATCTATTTTGGGGAGGCATTTTATTTCCCTTTTGTTTTATGACCATCTTTTAAAAATTACTATTAGATATTTTCATATCAGTCTCTTCTGTCTCCAAGTCTGTCTTATCCTGATCTCTCCCAAAGAGGATATGCAAAACTGAAATCATCAGTGAAAAAATTATTTGTATACAAAGAGAAACAAACTCAAATGGTATCCAGAAGAACTGTGTCATTGTGCCTTCCTCCATTTTCAACAAAGAAAATTATCTTTTTAAATCTCAAAACCTTCCCCTAAGGACTTTACTTTGTTAGACCCAGGTTCCCTTCTAGACCTTACCAATTCAGATGCTTGAGGCTTCTCAGTCTGTCTCTGGCTCCTGCTTCCAGGGAAAGGTATTTTTTTCTCCCTCCCTCAATGGATCCTGACCCCTTCCTCATTCTGGGAAGTTAATGGGTCCACAAATGTTTGTTCCTCAGGCTGGCAAGAACCCCTTCTCAAAGGGATTTCACTTTCTGCCTGGCTGGTTCAGTTGGTGGAGCATGAGACTCAATCTCAGGGTCGTGGTTTGTGTCCCATGTTGGGCACCATTTGTTGTTGATTATTAAAGTTTAATATTGATTTATCTTTTAGTTAAAGAGTGGCTATTCCTAAACCAGCTATATACCCAAATTACCACACAGAGACTAGGATTTATTTAATTAACCTAGAGCACAATGCTGGACAATAGTTAACTCTATTCTAAATCTTCTATCCTGCATAGCTTCCTCCCATTTAATTTCCCACATTATACTTGCTTTTAGTTGCATCTCAGGATCTCAGGTCTGGTTTGTCTCTCCTCATGGTTCCAAGTCCTGTCCTACCGATCACTCCTCTCCAACTTTTCCCGTTCACTTTTTTCTCTTTCCCTCCAGAGCAGGATGCCCCACCCTATTCTCTCCATTGCTCAGCATTGGCTGTTTGTTTTATTGACAATACAGAGAACAAATGGTGGCATGTTTGCATAGACTTGAGACAGGTGATGTTTAGAATAAGCTTCACAATGCAATGTCAGGATTGAAATGAGGTAGGGGGGTAGAGAAATCAGCATCTGAATGAACAAGAGGGAATTGTATACATTCCACAAGGACATAATACCAACACCGAGGCAGGCGTGTGTGTGTGTGTGTGTGTGTGTGTGTGTGTGTGTGTGTAGCATCTCATATATATCATCAACAGGGTATGTACATATGTGAGTATGTGTATTAGTATATATGCATGAACATCTAATGTACATATTATACGTTGGGGAAGTGGTGGACAAAAGTCACTGTTTAAACAACTGCATCATTAAGATAGTATTTTTCTGTTTCTGAGAATGTCAGACTGGGCAAAGTTCCTATGGGGGAAGATTGAAGTGTAAGTAATCCCCCAGCAGCCAGCATGGTAAAGCTGTTCACTAGACTTCTGTAAAGCCAGGACAGTGACAGGAGACAGGAGACGCTGAGCCTGCTCTAAGGACCAACGTGTTGACATCCATTGCTTCTGTCCAAAATAAAGTCAGGCTTGGCTGGTCGGTCAGCTGACAGATAACAATGCCTGACGTGAGCTGGTGGCCCTGTGTGGGAATTACCTGACTTCGGAGCTCACAGCGTCAAGCTGGGACACACATCTTGCTGTTCTCATCTGTGAGAACAATCTAAAGGTGGAAGCCAGACTGAGAATTATGTGCACACTGTCTTGTCTCCTGAGAAAAGGCAGACCAGCCACACATGCCAAACCCAGACACAGATGCCAAACCCAGACACACATTGCCAAACCCAGCCACACATGCCAAACCCAGACACACATGCCAAACCCAGCCACACTACTAATGTGTTCAACCTCATGTCTAGTATGTGAATTTTAACTAGAAAACCAATATGTAACTAAAATATAATATGTGGAGATTGGTGGTTATCCCAAGAAATTTTAAAAATAATTAAGCACCGTAGATATAGCTCTGTGCTAGAGTAATTGCTTAGTATTGTGAGGTCCTGAGTTCCATGTTTTGCAACACACACACACACACCAAAAAGACTCCATATGTATTTTCATTATGAAGACATAGTATGATAAATAGAACATACCTAAACATAGCTATGCAGTGCATCAAGAGAAAATGCTGAGGGGAGGTAGCACTCTGGTATGTGAGTTCACAGGAAGAGAACACTGCAGAGGTTTCCATGGAAAGAAGCGCTAACTCAGCAGGTGTGATGGCCTGGGCAGTGATCTCAACACCTGGAAAGTGAAGGCAGGAAATACAGGAGTGCAGGGTCACCCTGGCTGACGTAGTGGAGCCTTCCAGCCAGCCTGACATTCAGGGAATTCTGTCTAAATGAAATAGGAAAAGATTTAAAAGCCCTTGGATTTAAGCAGAAGACGGGGCAGCCTGGGCTGCTCCGGCTCCCATGGGAATAATACAACCCAATTTTGAAATGCTAGAATTTATGGTGTGTGAGGGGTTTGATTCTCTTAGCTTTTAAAAGTAGTCTGGTAAATTTTATGAAATACCTAACTTTCTAATACTCTTTGTGGACATAATATGAAGAAAAATAACCACAGATTTCTTTTCCTGGCAGTGTTGGCCATATTGAAGCCCAGGGTGATATTATATTTTTGACAAATTTACAAGCTACAGTTGTGTACTGTACTTGGGGACAGTTATTGCAGGAAAGATCAACTGTGCAGTTAGAGTTTTAATTCATTGGCTGAGGGGAGAGACAGTACACAAGACAGCTGTGGGCAATGTGATCAAGAGCTGATAGAGGTTAGGTTGGATTCTTTTTTAAAAAGGCAAATCCTATTAGTAAAATGACCTTCAAAAAAGGCTTTCTGGGGGCTTTTGTGCTAATATGAAAACCCGTAGTAACACAATTAAAGAGACATAGGTGTTGAAAAGCCGGGAGAGAATATTATTTGGAGAAGGGTGCTGGGAAGTTACTTGTGTTTGCAAGATGAAGGAGCTGCGAAGAAGAGGCGAGGAAGTCTGAGCCAACAAAACATTTACACTATAAAGAAAGGTGGACTCTGCTGTTTAATTATAGATTGCACTTCAGGCTTCTAGGGAAGACAGAGAGATGGAAGAGACAATGCGCCTCAAGGACAATTAGTGATAAATTATTGAACATGCACAGTGAGACATGGGGGCCTTGGGAAATCGCCCATCTTCATTAAACAAGACTGAAAAAGGACCATATTGTATTACTCCAGGAAGACAGAGAATTTAAATGTGGGTGGAATTTTGTGTAGATGCATCAACATGACCCTGTGTCAGCATGTCGACCCAGCTTATGTCACAAGTAAGGTTAACATGTAGATAATGAGTCTAGGCATGTAGGTGCCAGATGGTTGGAGGCAGAGTGGGGACACGTTGGCTGATCGTGTCCTGCAGCATGCATTTGAGTGCATGCATATGGTGACAGTGGAGAAGTGCGGGCTCAGGACCGGACAGCACAGTGAAGCCCTCGGGATTCTTGGGCAGGCTTCTTCCTAAGGTGGCATTTCTTTGACATTTTATGGTTTTCTGAATTCTGAATCACGAAAAAGCAGCAAATTATGATTCTCCTATGAACATGTAACTTTGGTCGCCATTGACATCACGGGTTTGCAGGCGTGAAAGCAAGGACACAAGAAGCCGGCACACACAGCAAAGGTTAGAGCCAGGAGTTCTAGACTGCAACAGGAGGCTGGGGAAAAAATCGCCTCTGAGCTCATCAGCCGATCTGGCTGCTGGCTGATGACACATGTTTCATTCTTCCCTGGCTCTGTCTGATGCTAATGGAGCTCATTCTTGCAGATAAAATAAATATCTGTAACTGTATACAGAGTCTTGGCAAGGTCCCTGTCAGTAGCATCCCTAAAATAACACAAGTGACCTGAAGGCAAATGAAGGTCTAACAGGCTTTTTCTGCTCGTAATTTTGTGGTTGTGGCTGACAGGTCTGCACGTCCGTTACAGCTCAAACACTCGTATCCTGAAAAATCTCAGATTCCAAAATCTCCAAAGCATGACCCTTTGAGTGTCGACATGAGGTGACAGCTGGGAAATCCCTCACCTGACTTCACATGGCAGGTCACAGTTGAAACATGGCAACACCAACCATATTGTATAAGCTCACCCTCAGGCTTTGTCCAGAGAGTATGCAGCAATAGTGGTGGAATCTGTATTTAGTTGTCCATCCCGTCCGGTGACACATTTCGCTGCTTATATATGAAGGTGTTCTAAAATCTGAAAATAAAATTCTGAGACATTTATGGTGCCAAGCAGTTTGGGTGACTTGTGTTTACATTCTGCGCAGCCGTATTCACAGCGTTAACGTAGAGGCCCTGCTTGGGAAGGCCTGCAGCCCGTGGCTGGGAAACATGCGTGAGTTTCTGCTCACCTTGTGCTGCCCAGTTATCTTTTAAAATGTCCTAACACTGGCAGGCTCAGCCACCAGCGCCATGGCACCCTAACCTTCACCCCTGCTGCCTGCTGTCCCCCAGCGCTCTGTATTGCACTCTCGCTGTCTTTCCTTCTGCCTCCCCTCGGAACGCCGCTCAGTCTGCTGCCCTTCAAGATGAGTGCACAAATGCACAAACGCAGGAATACACGGACGCATGTGGCGCCGCCTCTGGCCCGGCTTCGCGCTCCTCAGTCTCAAGTGCCTGAGATCTCGGTTGCTTTCCCTTTCACTCTCAGACTTCAGGGCCAGCCTTCCGTGATGTCCCTGGACCCTGCAGCCAGGATGGAACCGCCTCTTTTCTGGCAACAGTTGCTTCTGGGGACACTTGTGGTCCTGTGTCCTGTATCGTACCCTTTTCTGACTCAGGCAGATGGTCAGGGCCTTGAGGCAGGCGACACCAGTTGCCATAGTGCTTGCTAGTGAGGTTCTCGTTCACTGGAACAAGACAACGATAATTGAACACCGTGACACTGGATAACAGTCACCGGAAACCAAAGCTGTAGCCGAGCAGGTGACAGGGACTGTCACTGTGTTAGATGTCAAGAGTTTCTCGACCTTAGCTCAGAAGGGTACAGAGCAGATGCTGCCTCGTGGATGGGCCTCAAGGGGGCCGGTTAGCACCAGCACTAACTTTCACACACTCTCTAAATGTCTGCTGATGGCATTCTGCATTGTGATGATGTTGGTTAAGGCTGGTCTTGAACTCGTGCCCTTCCTGCCTTAGCCTTCCAGTGTAGCTGACAGTCTTCTGCTCTTTCCAGTTGGTTCAGAGTGAGGAGCAGGATGTGAAGACACTTTGCCGCTCCTGGCTGTGCTTGCCTGGCCTGTGGCTCCCGCCTCATGGCTTGCTCTGGACGAGCATCCCTGAGAGTGCCCCAGGCCTTCGTGGCAGCCTGGCTGGGCTGTCTCAGAACCCTGAACTCATGCTGACCTCAGCGCTCCGACAGCCATGACCGCCGGGCTGTCCAGCCTCACGTGTGACTTGTGGCTCAGCCTGAACCAAGCCCGGCCTCAGACCCTGGTGCACACGGTCACTGGCTCCCCAGTACCCAGGCTCCTCCCCGGCTCCCCAGTCATTAGTGAGTGCTGCGTGTGGCCCAGGTGTCCGTGTCCATGTCTGCTCACAGCGCAGCCCTGGCTGCTCGGTTCTCGGGGTGCAGGACGGATCTGACGTTTCCCCGGCGTGTGTCCTTCCATGGGTCTGGATGCACACGCAGACTGTCACACTGTCAGCTGATAGCCTTAAAGTTAGAGAGAACACACAGGTCAGGTGTCACGTGACGACAGTCCCTGCCCCCAGGACACACTGCTAGAGCTGAGGTCTGCCTTGCCTTCCCCGGAGCTGCCCATTGTCAGCACCACAGCAGCCAGGTGCCAACACATGAGAAGACACGAGGGGCCTTGGCGATGTCAGAGGTCATACGCTGCCTTCCACTCGGCTGCGGCTGCCTCGTGTGACTGCGCAGTGAGCCCTAGTCCTGGGAGCATGAGGGGTGTCCCCTGGTGTGTCTCACCCGGCTCGGGCCCTGAGGCTGTGACTGAAGTGAGCCTTCTCCTCACTCGGCTTCTGGGTGTGCTTCAGTCACAGCTGAAACAAACAGCAGAAATGTTTGTAAAACCATGCTCCCGTTCCTCGAGGGAGGGAGAGAAAGAAGAGAGAGAGATACACAAACATCTAACGGAGCACAGTGGCGCTGGTGCTTGTAAACCACGCTCATCTCCTTGTGCCCCGCGTGCCCGCTGCAGCCCCTGCTCACACGGCTGCTTTGGTCCCACCAGGACTCGCTGATTTCTCACTTTCACTGCCTTTGTCCTGTCTCGCTCTCCCCGCTCTGTATAAAGACGCTGTTTGTTTTCTGAGGCAGAGAAGCCTGCACAGTGCATGTTCCTTCACATCAATAATTCAAGTGTGCATTTCCAACACGGACAGCGCCGCTCAGGCTTCGCTCTCGTCTCAGGCCTGAACGCTGGCTTTCTGCCGCATAACGTAGACATTTCAGTATGGTTTGGAGTTTATATTAAAATGCATATAGTATAAAGTTTTGAATATATTTGAATGCAATTTATAAATGTTATATAAATACATATTTTATAATGTACAACACATTCTTCTTAGAGGCATGGCACATTAAAATGCATGCCTTGAAAATGAAAATAATATATATTGTATTTAAATAAATAATGTATATTTTGAATGCATAAATTCAATATCAGTGTTGGTACATAAAGCACATACTACACGAGGCCCATAAGCTTATGACTTCACATTTTAAACTATAAGTAGAAACATAATTAAAAATTATAAATTAAAATAAAGTGTAACACAAATAAAATAAGTGTACATTGACACGCTACAATTTAAAGTGTGTATTTATGTTTATGTCTTTACATCCTCACTCTTGTGGGCTGTTCTCGCCATGAGTTGTCTGGTTTTCCACATGCACGTGGCGTATACATCCTCAGCGAGAAGCAGGCATGCACAGCGTCCTCGTGAGGAAACAATCTTAGCTCTCATTTCCCGGTAGAAGGAGATGCTGTTTCAACACACCTTCTCCGTGTCTTCTCTGTTGTATTTCTGAAAACTAAGTTGTGAGAAGTTAAGTCAGGAGGACGGCTGAGTGTGTCAGCTCCGGTTAGGGCCATGGTGCAGAGGCCAGGCCTCGCCGGCACGAGCTGCACACCGACACTCCTGGCCTGGTGCTCCGAGTTCTCTCTGTCTAGCCCTCGCTCTTTTCTTCTTTCCCGCTCCAGGCTCTGTCCAGCACACCACGGTGGGCTCCCCTTGCTCGCTTGTGTGCTCGCTGCTTGGGTCTGCGCACATGTAACCTTGGTCACCAAGTGTCCTCTGTGGGATTGTGTTTTCCCTGCTGTTAGTGGTTTATAGTGCATTGTGCTCCTTGTTGAGCTTAGTCGGGGTTTCTTGGGTCTGTTCCCTGGGTTTCTTCAGGTTTTTTTTTTTTTTTTCACTTTTGATGAACATCTCTGAGCGCTCTGTGCTGATATGAGAAGCTCTCGCTGCTCTTGCGTCTTCCCGGCCACATTCCAGGTCGGCACCTGTCTGAGGTGGGACAGGGGGTACAGGGCACTGACTATGAGACTACACCCCCACATATGCACGCACACACACCTGCACATGTGCGCACACATACATACATGCTTGCACACACATGTGTACTTGCATACAGAGTCGCCAGCAGTCAGGAGTCCCCCTTGTTGTTAGAAGTACTGACTTATCTGCTTCTGTTTCCCTCCACTCTGTAAATGCTCCGTGAGCAACCACTGCCCACACCCAAATGTGGGCACAGTGCCCGGCGCTCAGGGTTTGGCGGTTTATTGAGGTGGAACCCCCGGCAGTGCACCCTGAGCCCTACACTGGCCTGTGGCTGTGCCCACAGCCCTCAGAGCGTGTTTAACAGTTGCTAGCAGAACAACTTTACGCCGAGATGGTCGTCTGTGGAAGAGAAATGAGAAACAAGGTTAAGTGTGGAAATTCCACCCCTTTGTTTCTCTCTCACTTTCTGCACGTGTGAACACACGTGACGCGCAGAGGCACGTGGTCCCAGCTCGCTGTCCGAGCGCTTTCTTCTGTGTTGGCCCAATCCAAGTGCATTTCCAAAGTCACTGTGACCATGAGTGTTCAAGGCTCACACTTTGTCATTGTGCTGCGCTTTCTAGGTGGCTGGCATTGTAGGCAGAGCGGATGTGCTGGCGTGCCTCCTGTTCCTGCTGGCCTTCCTCTCCTACCACAGGTGAGTGGGCTTGAAGACCCTCCGGGCTCTGCATGTGCCAGTGCACACCCACCCCGAGTGAACAGGCTCTGGGCACAGCATTCTCAGTGTGGGTGTCAGGGACAAAGGCCCCTTTTTACCCAGTGTCCAACTGTTATCCACCAGCTCCACTGTGAAGCATTTAATATCCTGTGTGAGCGTGTGTGTGTGTGTGTGTGTGTGAGTGTGAGCATATGTGTGCATGTGTGTGTGTGTGTGTGTATGAGGGTGTGTGTGTGTGTGTGTGTGTGTGAGTGAACGTGAGTGTGTGTCTCCACTCCCAGGATTACAGACATGGTGTCCACACCTTTGGGTTTTTTAATGTGCGGGAACTGAGCTGAGGCCTCGTGCGTATGCAGCAGGCGCTTTGCTGGCCGTGCAAATGTCAGTTGTTGGCCAGCCCTATGGAAAAGTGCATATCATCAACTGTGTGTGTAGTTCTAGCTGTTCCAAGATGCAGTACATAGGAGCTGTCACAGTACAGCCAGACATTCCTGTAGAACATTGTGATAAAAGTAAAGATTGCCAGGCTTGGAAGATGATGGCTCAGTGGTTGAGAGGGTGTCCTTCCACAGAGGACCGGAGCTGGCTCCCGGCTCCCATATTGGGTAGCCCTCACCTGCCCGAAACTCCCACCTCAGGGATCTGGCGGCCTCTTATGGCCTCCATAGCCAACTGTATTCAGATGTGTGTAAAACCGCACAGAGACACTCATCTATACAAACAACTAAAAAAAAGTTACCCGATATGAGTACATTGAAAGTCAATTCAAATAAACAGAGTAAAAGAAAAGGATGTTTGAAACCTATTATTCCATTGTAGAGAGAAATCCTCTCTCCTCTTTTGTACATGGAAGTGCGTGAAAACACTCATCTAAGGTGGGGACGCACACTTGCCATCTGTCACTTACCTAGTCCGTGCTGCCCGGCTCTTCTCCCCTTTCTGCAGTATGGAATCCTGCTTGCCAGCGGACATCTGTGCTTATGCCCGGAATCCGGCTTCTCAGTCTGTGTGTTTGTCAGGAATGTGTGTTCTAATCACTGAACATCCTCCTGTATACTACATCTGTCCTCACCTTAGTGCTTTAAATGACTTTGTGGCATTCATTCATTACAGAGCACATCGTATCCTGATTTGCATACTGTATTTTAAGCTGATATTTTTGGACTTTTTTTTCTATTTAAACAACATTTTTAAGGATTTTTAAAAAGTGTGTGTGCATGACTCTCGGAGTGTCTGTATGCCCATCTGAGTGTCTGTCGCTCCTGAGGGGCCTTTTTCTCCTGAGCTGCAGCTGCAGGAGGTCCTGGGCTGCTGATGGGGATCTGGGAACCGAACCTTCCCTTTGGCAGCCAGCAGGAGCACTCAGAGGCCAAGCCTCCTCTCCAGCCCCACGAGGTCAGCTTTAAATAGATGCATGGTGAACACTGCGGGGTCCTTGCACACCTGTTCTACACTACACGCTCCTCTAAGGGGACGTCCTGCAGCGCCCACTTGCTTGCCTTGTAGGAGTCTGGATCGGAGCTGCGCGGGCCCGGGCTCCCCGGCCACGGCCTCCCCCTTCTTCCTGCTGCTCAGCCTGCTCCTGGGGACCTGTGCCATGCTGGTGAAGGAGACGGGTGTCACCGTGTTCGGCGTGTGCCTGCTCTATGACCTCTTCTCCTCGCCCCACAGGCAGGACGAGCTGTGAGTCATTTCCCACCTTTGCTGTCGTATGTTACTTTTCCTTTTATGCCTAACCTGACAAAAGTAGCTTCTGGTTCCCAGTTTCTAAGTGTGTCCCAGCTGGAATGGGGAGCAGCCGAGCCCACGGCCAACCTGCAGCTCGTGTGAGTGTGTGCTCCTGAGGGACTCTGGTTCACAAAGACAGTCGTGTTGTGAATGGGGGGTATGAACAGCCCGTGCTGAGTCTGCATGCTCTGGCTGCCCTGAGCTTGCTCTAGTCCTCTGACTGAAGAGCCTAGGGAGGCTGGCTGGAGCCTGTCCTGACCACTTACTCACGGGTCAGAGAGGAAGCCTGCTGAGACCCCCATTCTCCTCCACCCAGTAAAGGTGCATCTGAGTGGCGTGTGGCTCGGAGAGTGACTAGGACACAGCAGAATTTCAAGCAGGTAGAAGTTTCTTCCCTGATCAGAGCCACGGTTCTCCACAGCTTTACATGTAGTCATTACGAAGAGGAATGACAGGTGCTGACGAGGTTGTAGATCCAAGGGAAAACTTCCACCCCGATGGAGGGAATGCAGCTGAGCCCGGCCACTGTGGGCATCATTGTGGAGGCTACTCAAACAAATAAATAAATGTCAGTCGTGTGACCCAGCTATAGCGTTACTGATATTTACCCAAAAGACTCCAAGTCAGCATTCCAGAGAGACATGAACTTGGATCTCTGTTGCCGTCTTAATTACAGCAGCGAGGTGTGGAATCCACCTCGGTGTTCATCACCAGAGGGCTCTGTAAAGCCAGTGTGGCATTAATAGACAATGGAATTCAGCCACAAAGGAGGAAATGTTGTCGTTTGTAAGAGAATGGTGTAACTGAAGATCCATACATGGTAAATTAAATCAGAAAGACACTTATCACATATTTTCCTCTCGTTTTGGGGTTACATAGTTATGTATGTATGTAGGTAGGTAGGTAGGTATACATATGTATGTATGTATACAGGATGTGAGAGTAAAAGGCAGGCTGTTGTGGTAATGAAGGGGTAAGTGGAGAGGAAAGTGTTTGGGGGAATATGGTTAAAAATACGTCATACACTTACATGCAAATTTCCCCCATGAAACTGAGCAGCATGCACAATGAATATGTGCCAGTCAAGATAAGCTGAAAAAACCTGGTAATGTGAGTCTGCTTTTGAGAATAGAGAGTTGTGAACAGCAGAAATGGGGCTTGGGCACTGAAGAGCACACCCTTTCAGGGGTCTCAGCGAGGGGTCAGGGGACAGGCCTTGTCATTGTGTCTGACTTTTCTCTCCTCAATTCTGTGAGCTGTAGGAGCAATGGAGTGACCAGTCAGCACAGCCTGGGGTGGCCCGGGAGCCCCCAGCCTGCCTCTCAGCAAGCCCACCCACACCGGGAGAGCAGAAAGCAGCGAGTCCCACCCAGAGACGCTTGGGGAGGCTGCCACTCACCGCTGCCAGCTACGCCCAGGGGCAGTGGGCTCCCCATGTCCCCACGGGCGCTGTGGTCCTTGATGAGGTACGGAGCTGGGTCGTATTCCTTTCTGGTGCCCAGGGCTGCTGCCCGTGCTGTCTGCAGAGCTGAAGTGTCGGGTCAGCTCTTCAGGCACCCTTCCTTCCCTCAAGGGTCCTGGCTGTGGCTTGGGGACTCTCAGGGTGGGCTAGGAAGTTAGTGCCAGTGCTGTAACCTCTTAGGGATGGAAACTTGCTCTGTGTTGCGGGAAGCTGAGCTCAGGTTCTGAGTGTAGTCTTTGCTTAACAGTTATTTGAGTGTTCGTGAGATAACTGAGTAGGAGGGGCGTAGGAATGGACTAGAATCAACCATAAGAAAAAGAGACAGAATGGTGACATCACAGGAGGAAAGAGGTTAAACAGAAGAATGTTGGGCTTTTCTGCATTTTTATTTTAAATTTTGTCTGTGGGGGCAGGTCCTTGTGTGGGCAGATGTGATGTGATCTCACGGGGCACGGAGTAACTGAGGTCAAACAGATACTTGGCCTCTCAAGAGCCCAGTTTGCTGTGTAGTCTAACTAATGCCCGGAGTTTTTGATGCAGTTTGTTTAAATTTATATAACGTGAGCTTTAATATCTGGCTTGCAAGCTTCCTAAAGAATTAGCCAACTGTGGTCTCAGTCCACTGTTAGCCCCTGATGAAGCACGTTCACTGTGAAGCTGACCCAAGCTTGTTACTAGGTGGTGGGAGTTGCGCCCATCCTGCTGTTTACCTCACGTCTGTCACAGCTTGTGTTGGAGGCGGGGCTGACCCTGGGCTGTGTCACCCAGCCTGGGCTTTGAGTCCTGGTAAGGACTTGGTGCCTCAGTGGCGGTCTCTACCGACTGGCCTGTGTGGTCTTGCAGTCATCCCTGGTCCTGCACGTGAGGGCTGGGTGAGAGCCAGGTGACCAGCTCCCGCAGACTGCGTTCTGCTCCTCCACCCAGACCACCAGCGCTGCCAAGCACGCCACAGCCTCACCTGGGCACAATGCCGAGTGCCAGGAGGGACCTTTCCCTCCCGGGGAAGGAAGGCTGTGCCATGTATTTTCGTGTAAATTTATTGTTATTGAAATTGGTTTTGAAAACTCTGCTTGTACTTTTTTGAGATGTGATTGGGTAAAGCCGCTGCGTCCAGGGATGTGATGGCAGCCGTCCTCTTGAGGCGCCTGGTTCTACAGATAGCATTGCATCGCTGTCCCTTGCTTTCCCTGTTAACCTAAAAGTCACATGCTGGGTTGTCCATCGGGACCAAAAAGCGTTTGTACCATACCCCAGGAACAGGGAAACAGATGCCTGCAGCCCTCTTCTTCCTCTGAGCGGCAGGCCCCACAGCCTAACCCTTCACTGAGCACCAGGCCCTACAGCCTAACCCTTTCCCTGAGCGGCAGGCTCCACAGCCTAACCTTTCACTGAGCAGCAGGCCCCACAGTTTAACCCTTATCTGCAGGTTGCATCACCCTGTCAGTGAGATGCAGAATCAGCATCAGATGGAAGACTGAGCTGAGGAGCCTCTGGAGTCAGATCAGCCGGCACGTGTGTGTGGAATTGTCTTAATTATTAACCGATGTGGGGGGACCTAGCCGGTGTGAGGGGACCATGGCCTAACCCTGGCCCAGGGTGGCAGAAGAAATGTGGCTGAGCTCATCCTTCGAGGGAGCAGGGGTCAGTCCCTGCAGGGTCTGCTCTGGGTCCTGGCCCCTCCTTGAAGTGTGAGCCAAGTAAAGCGTCTCTTCCCCCAAGCTGCCTTTGGTTAGGATGTTTTGTGCACTGAGTGCCGTGCGTGATTGGGTGGGCCTCTGGAGAGTGGTGTGGTGTGGGCGTGAGCCTGTCCTTCGCAGCAGGAAGGCCGTGGGCGTCTTCTGTTTTAGTGTGACCTCTAGTACTTCAGGCTTCACCCCTCCTGTGCACACCAGGCATTGTTTTCAGTGTGGAGGCGTGGAATTAACAGCCAAGGTGACCAAATCCAAGAGCACAATCCAAACCATTTATATTAAAATGTCTATTCATTTTATTTATTTCGTGTGTGTGTGGAGTGTGTAGAGTGTGGACAGCAAAGGACAACGTGTGAGAGTCCGTTCTCTCCTTCCACCGTATGGCTCTAGTGGCTTGGACTAAGTTGTCAGGTGTGATAGACTTCGCCATTGGCCCTGACTTCATTTACTGTCAAAGAGCTTGAACCTGCTCGTGTCCGGGGGGGCTGTCGTCAGGGTTATCTGAGCCCATTCACGATCTTAGTCCTGTGGGTGCCCCATGTGTCTCCCTGGTCTTTTGAGTCTCTTCAGCACCGGAGTTTTGCTTGGCTCTTTGGTGATTGGGCCTCAGAAGAGAGGGTGAATTCTATAGCTCTGGAAACAGGAAGTTATTACATCGGCATTTGTCCTCTCCCGGAGAAGGACAGGATTTGTTGGGAAGGTTGGTTGAGTGGTGGTGTTTACCGTAGGAATGAGGGAAATGCTGAACAATTTATATCTTTGTTGATATTTTTGTGGTTGTTTAAGATAGACAGGGGTTTACACAGCAAAGGCTGCCTGAGGCTCAGGACCCAGACCAGGCTGTCCTTGAACGGTTGCTCTGCCTGCACCTCCCTCCAGAGCCACTCCTGTTCGACAGGAGACACGGCTTCCCCCCTCTTCTGAGGAGCCATGCTTCAGGCTGTCTCACGATGGCAGGCCCCTCATTCCTTGCTGCACCATGGCCGCTGTAAACGTGCACTGGGCTGACAGTTCTCCGAGCCCAGAGCCTGTTCTCGGGCTCCTCAGACGGAGGACTCTTATTCGGCCCCGAGTGCATGGTGGCCTGTATTTTCTGGGGCCGACTCAGACACTCTGAATGCCAAGCTTAACAGGCATGCGCCCTGTGCCCACCCAGCAGGAAATTTGCTATAAAATAATTTTTGAAAATAAATTAAACTCTTTAATACTCTGGTGCTATCAGGGTTGTGAGGCTCGCTTAGCAGGAACTGTGTTGGGAGAGTATAAATTTCAAGTTTTTAGTGAAAGTAGTTTCTTTTAAGTATGAAATTTACCAGAAGAATCAGTTTCTTCTGTAAGTGGAGGAGGTGAACACAGGTGGTTTTTACTATCCTGAGAGCAAGCAGGCCCAGTGCTGCAGACTCGGTTCCCAGAGCTGGCTGACTTCCTGCTCCATGCTGGCTGAGCCTAGTGCACAGCGGAAGGCTTCAGCAGATCCTTGGCTGGCTTCATGCTAAGGCTGAAAGCTTCTCCCACACCCATCACCCACACACATCACCCATCATGGAGGCAACGCTCCTTTTCTTTCTGGGAGTAGTTGCTGCTTTTGGGGGGGCTTGGCAGTCTAAGGCCTCCTTCTGCTCTGCCCTGAATGGCTTCTGCTTTTGGCGGGCTGTGTACCCTGCGAATCAGGGCCAGCAAGCGAGGTGTCTGCTTCCAGGTGGGGACATGGGGACATATTGAAGGAGAGGGCCACCCCGGTGCAGGCATTTCTGGTTGGCACTCAAACCTGTCACTATCACGACGGACTCGTGGGCTCTGGGGAGCGGTCTCCGGTGTCGGTCTCCAGTAGCTCAGCTCACACCATCTGGACCGCCGAGTCTGGCTCCTGAGGTTCAGAGCATGGCAGCTGCGGCTTCAAGGCCGCAACCGGCTCACTCTCTTTTGCTGAGCCTGGAGGAGGTCTCAGGGCCGATGGCAGTTCGCTGCTTTCTTTTCTCTGTCAATCAGTACCTCAGTCACAGAGCTGATTCTCCCCTCCTCCCTTGTGCACTGTAGCCTGTGGCATGCTCGCCATCAGAGCACCGTCAGTTCATCCGGACAGTGTGAATACAGGGTTGTGTAAGTGATCGTTCACGAGATGTTATTCTGTGCCAGTCATAAGCACATAAGTTTCTTTTGGACTTGAGTTTGTTGCTTTAGCAGTTGCCTGGTGTATGTTCTGCTCACATGCTGTGTATTGCATACTGCCATCAGTTGGCCACATCAGTGCCGTGGAGTGCTCACTGCCCTCAGTGTGGCCAGATCAGTGTGGCAACACACGCCTTGAAAGAAGCAAAAGTTCATGAAAAGTGTTGAAGGTCAGTCTGTCCAATGGAAGGAAAACAGAACTGTGGAAATGCAAATGATTTGAAAATTCTCTTCTAACGAGGGAATAATCAACATGACCAGGACCTCATCATGGTCAGTATTATGGGCAACACTCTCGGGTGGCCAGCACCCACACCAGTGTGCAGTACAGCCTGGAGCTGTAGTCTTTGTCAAGCTCTGAGGTCGGTGATGGGCTCTACAGTGCTGCACCAGTTCTGCCGGCCTGGCTTGTTGTGAGCCCTCCTGTGTGTCTGCAGCTGTTTCCCCGTGTGCTTGCCCCTTCAGTCAGGGTGGGAGGCAGCAAAGGAGTTAGTATGAAGTGAGCTTAGAGTGACTTTTAATTGTGATCTTCACACGTGTTAACGGTCACACACACGCACACACACTCACGCTATTTTATGTCAAGGCTGGTGTGAAAAGAATGTTTGGCATCCTTTGCTGTTTGTAATCATCACTTTTTCTTTGCTGTTTATGAAGGGAAGTTGTTTAGTCTTGGTTTGACTTATTTATAGTATTGGCAACTTTCTTTTTATGAGCTTACAATGTGCTAGGAGACAGAACACGAAGGACTAACAGTCCCGTGGTAGTGTTGGGAAGGATCGGGAGTTCCAAATGTTCCCGTTATTGTTTACTTCTGAGACTATTAAAAGTAACACCTATGTAGCCAAGGCTAGCCTTGAACTCCTAATCCTCTTGCCTCTGCCTCCTGAGTGCTGGGGCCACAGCCATTATGATATCCATCTTAATAAAAAATGTTGCTGCATTTAGAGTTATGACGGAATAAAATGTTAACTTTAACAAACAAGTAAGGATGGAAAGCTGGTAAAAAAAAAAAAAAAAAAAAAAAAAAAAAAAAGCCTTGCTACGTGAGTTTTTGTTTTTGCTGATGACCCAATAGCGTTAGGGAGATGTGTCTTATGGTAGAGTTGTGTGAAATTTTCATCTCGTTCATATTGCCCAAACCATGGTCCGTACTCTCTCAGTGGGCTGAGGAGATATATTGATTTTGAAATCACCCCAAGCTGTCGGCTCCACAAGAAACCCAGCATTACAGGTTTGCCTTTGATGATTTAGCCCGCATAGGTATCGATAGAACATTTAAAGGAACTCAAGTATTGATTTTTAGATGATAAAGGGAATTAAAGTAGCACAATTGGAAAATAATTAAAACAATCAGCCAAAGCTCCATGGAAGGACTGATGTTTGTGTTAACTGGTATTTTGGTTCTTGAGTGGTGTGAAGTGTGCTGTCACGAGTAGCTAAATCTTTGTAATAAATCTTTGTGTTTGGTTCCAAGTGGGTTCTCTCTGTGCTGGACAGTAGCTTTGGGATGGAAAGGGTGTCTCCAGCGTGTGGTGCTGAAAGACAGAGCGAGCAGCTTTCCCCAGCCCCCTGCATGGTCTGCAGCTGTGAGGGAAAGGCTCAGCCCTCAGGACGCCAGATGGTTTCCAGTGTGACTGCAGCGGTGGGGTGGGGCTCAGGACAGAGCGTCTTGACCCCAAACCCGCGTTACTGCTTAGCCTGACTGTTTATGGAAGTCAGGAACAGCATGGCCGTGAGGAGTGTTTGGGGTTGTTTTGTTTTGCTTTTTGTTCTTGGAAGAGCTAGTTATTTCCAGATTATTTCCAGATCTTCCTGGAGCTGCACATGAAGAAAGGAGAGGCAGTGTGTCCCTCCCCCAACTCCAGGTATGCTGGCTCGGGGTGTGCAGGCTAAATGTGCAGGCTCCAGGTGTGCAGGTGTGCAGGCTCCAGGTGTGCAGGTGTGCAGGCTCCAGGTGTGCAGGTGTGCAGGCTCCAGGTGTGCAGGCTCCAGGTGTGCAGGTGTGCAGGCTCCCACTGTGCAGGCTCCAGGTGTGCAGGTGTGCAGGCTCCCACTGTGCAGGCTCCAGGTGTACAGGTGTGCAGGCTCCCACTGTGCAGGCTCCAGGTGTGCAGGTGTGCAGGCTCCAGGTGTGCAGGCTCCAGGTGTGCAGGTGTGCAGGCTCTGGGGTACAGGTGTGCAGGCTCCAGGTATGCAGGCTCCAGATGTGCAGGTGTGCAGGTGTGCAGGCTCTGGGGTGCAGGTGTGCAGGCTCTGGGGTGCAGGTGTGCAGGCTCTGGGGTGCAGGTGTGCAGGCTCCAGGTGTGCAGGCTCCAGGTGTGCAGCACTTGCTGGGCTCTCTGGCTCTTGGTCTTATCTCTTTCCTCCCACCCACCCCCTTCCTCCTCTCTATCCTTTCCTTTCCTCCTTCCTTCTTTCCTTCCCTCCATCCCTTCCTCCCTCCCTTCTTTCCTTTGTTCCCTCTTCCTCCCCCTTTCCTCCCTCCCTCCCTCTCTTCCTTTGTTCTCTCCCTCCCTTCCTCCCTCCTTCCCTTCCTTCCTCTTTCCTCTGCTCTATTCTTCTCTCTCTCATTATTCTTTCCTTTTTCTCTTCCCCCTCTTCCCCCTTTATCGATTTGTTTTTTTTTGTTTTTTTTTGGTTTTTTTTCCTTTGAGACTGGATCTCACTATGTAGCCCAGGTTGGCTTCAGACGAAGACTTTTTGGCACAGGTGCCTGAGTGACTTCCTTACAGTGTGGGATGAGCCAGCACACCTGGTTCCACACTAGTATTCATGTTAGTTAAGCGTATGTGTGAGTGCACCACCTGCACAGTCCACGGGCAGAGGGCAGCTGTGGGCCTGCTCTCCGTCCCACGTGTTACCTGTCCTGCCCTGACTTCTCTTGGAAGATGCAGTGAGGGGGTGGGGCTGTGCGGTTTGCTGTTTCCTCTGAGACCCTGAGGTCTCTGGGTCCCTTCACCTCTGCTGGTTAATTGCTGCCCCGTGCAATTGGAGCCGGAACCTGGGCTGGTGCAGAAGTGGGTCCCACGGGCTGTCAGGGGCCCTGCAGCAGGAAGTGTTCCCCTGTGTTCGATTTGTCATTTCCTCCCTTCCTTTCCTTTTCTGCTCTAGCCTCTACGCTGCTTAGTCTTTCCTGAGCCTTTGAAACATAGGTCAGACGGATTGATGGAAATGTCAGCATTAAAAAGATTAACTTCTAGAGATTAAATACACGGCTGCCAGCCCTCTGAGATGTCCTGAAGCATCTGTCAGGTGGATGATTTAGTGGAGTAATGCACATTTATTACGGGCTCCCAGCACACGCACATCTTAAGACTAGTTGGCCGGAAGGAGTCACATGGGCTTCACAGTGAGCCTAGTTCCTAGACACACTGACCATCAATGCACTTATTTGTTTTTGCCTTACTAGAACTCTTGGTATCTCATTTGATTGTTTATTTAAATATATCATTTTACTTTTCACTCTTTTGGTACATTTATTTATCTGATTTTTGTTGTTGTTGTTTTGTTTTATTTTGTTTGAGACAGGGTTTCTGGAGTCCTCCAAGGGTGGCCGCCTGGTTGTGGCAGAGCGGACTCTAGCTTGTTGTGGCAGAGCGGAGTCTAGTGGAGGCTGGCACCCTCCTCAGAGGAGCCCAGGCTCCGCTGTAGCCGGCAGAGGACAGGGCACTGTTCAGCCTCCGGTTCTGCTTCTCAGTGTCGTGAGGGTTTTGGTTCATTTTCTACCATCTCCCTGACGTTTTAGGTAAAGAGGAAGCAGCAGGGACTGTTTCGTGGCTTGACCCCTGTGCCAGCTGCCACCAACCCCTTGGGCTGCAGGTCCCCTTGTTGCTGACCTCAAATGAAAGCCTGTGACAGCCTTGTGTGGCTGGGTCATGTATGGACTCCATGCCTGGCCATTCTTACCTTGAAAGGTTAGCGAGCTGTCAGCCCACTATGTTCACATGCTGCTGAACCTTACTCACTCTCTGCACTCTGTCGGGATCCACACCCCTGCCTCAGCTTGCTGGCTGCACCCCTGTTATCTGTAAACCAGAAGAGCCAAGGGTCCAGAGAAAGTGCTCACGGCAGGGCACAGTGGGCAACTGGACGGCCTAGGGCTTGAACCCACAGCTGCTTGCTCACCTGCCCCGGCTTCTTCAGACTGGAGAAGTTTAAGTCCACGGAGCGTTTTCTGGAAAGATGTGTGAACACTGTCTGGAAATGCCAGTCACAAGAAAGCAGACCCTCCTCATCAATGCAGATCCACTGCTAGCCTCTGGCTGCTTTGGGCCCTAAATGGCAGCCCCTGAGGGGCAGCCCTGTTTTCCTCAGTAGGAGTCAGTGTGGCTCAAGATCGGCGAGTGAGCAGGTGAGGCTGTCTGCTCAGAGCCCCTGTTAACGCTGAGCAGCACGCGTTACGCCATTTGTTTGTAAAGAAAGACGATGGCAGTGAGAAAAGCTGCCGTTCCATCTTGTCTGAGAAATTTGAAATATCGAGAATGTGAGAAATAGCATCCTAGACATCTGTGTTCCTATTTAATCATATCTTTTCCATGTTTTCTTTCTCTAAGGAATACAGTAGCAGAGGGAAGAAAGGGATTTCCTCAGCACTGCATTTTTGTTGGTCCCTTGGGGTGGGGACGGAGCAGGGGTTTCTGTAGGAGGATGCTTTCCTGGACTACCTCCTCCCTGGTGGCAAAGCTTCGTCCGTTAACTGGCTCCTACACTGGATCTCCATGTAGGGCGTGGGTCAGAGGCTGTGTGGCTAGGAGGAAAACGTGCTCCCAGGATCGTAAGGTTTCATCTAGTCTGGTCCTGTCCTTCAGGCCACAGGTTGGGGCATCTCTGAATCTCCAGTAACCCAGAGAGGTCTGATTTTGGGCAACAAGGCTGATCTACCTGCCTTGCTCTCTCCTGGCACCTTGTGCAGCCACCGCAGAGGTGCACAGGTTTCTCTCCTTCTCTTCTGGTGGCAAAGCCAGGGGGCCAGCAGCGGCTCTTGGCAGGACTCCCCACTGTGTCACAGCTGTCCCGCCATGCGCAGTCAGCTTTCTCCATGTCTGCTGACGTGGTCCCTGTACCTTCCCTGGCATTCATTAAACGCAGCTGGGTGATGAGGTCACAGTTTTCTTATTGGAAAGAATATTGAATTCCAAAATAGTCCCTCCTAGATTACATGGAACACACACACACACACACACAAACACACACGCACAGTTTTAAGAATGTTCCGCAGATGAACTCACAGGGTCCTCACAACTCTTCTGCTGCCTTGATGACCTGAATTTTACAAACCGAATCGTGACACCCAGGAAGGACAGTGATGCCCCAGAAGACACCCCTGAAGAGACTCCAGAGCCAGCGCTGCTCCCCAGTCGAGGCTGATTCTGCTGGGAAATTCTGCAGCTTCCCAGAGCATCCTGCATCCATGTGAGGATGGACCTTGTGAGTGGTGTCAGAGGCTGGTGCTTTGCTCCCTGACCCAGGCTAAGCGAAAGCATGCTTGGGATATGACTCAGGGTTTGACACTTTTAAATATTTTCAGCCTGGAAGAAGCTGCTGTTTGTAATGGAACCCAAACACTGTCAGAAAGCAAGCGCAAACAAAACCAGAGAGCTAGAGTCAAGGGAGCAAGTGTTCAAGGGATCCGCCAACCAGGCCCCAGGCCCCTTTCAGCACAGGAACCTGGAAGTACCTGGAAGTACCTCCCGCAGCGATTTCTATTCTAGGTGAAAACAAAAGCTTCACATTAACAAAACTAAAGAGGAAGGTAAAGGCACAGCAGCCACCTGTGTGAAGGCTCTGGACGTGTGGCTGTGCTTTCGTGTTGTGTTCCTGTGTCTGGAGCACACCTGTCAGAGGCCGGAAGTAAACCTGGTGTCATTCTTCAGGAGTTGCCCTCTCTGTTTACCGATCTCACTGGCCTGGAGCGTGTCATTTAGGCTGTGTTGGCTGGCTGGAGAGCCCCAGGGAGCTCCTTGTCTGTCCTTGTCATCGGGATTATGCACCTGCCACCATGCCTGGCTTTTTACAAGGTTCTTGAGTTTGAACTCAGGACTTCATGCTTCCTCCACAAGTGCTTTACCGACTGAACTGTCTCCTGGGCCAAAGGCGGTCGGTGTATTCTCAAAGTCTTTTCCTGGGTGTGTTCACAGCTATGTGGATATTTCTGTAGAACTATCAGTGACAGCTGGTAGAACTGTCCTTGTGACCAGTGACCACCAGGTGACAGCCAGCAGAGCTGTCGGTGTGACCCATGACCACCAGGCTCATTTGCTCAGGCCACCTGTCTTTGTGCTACAAGTGTCAGAAATGCAGGAAGAGGGCTGGCCTGGGGTCAAAGGCAGAGGTCAGGGGTCACCCATATGGGAATGCTTGCCTCTCCCAGAGCCCACTGGAAAGAGTCAGAGTATGCAGCTGTCCTTCAGGTTGGTAAAGGCCTGCCACTCTTAGAGAGAGGTCAATACAGCAGAGTGTTCCTGAAGAAATAAAGGGTCTCAGCAGACACCACATCCTGAAGGTTAAGAGAAATTCAGGACTTTACAAAGATAGAAGACACTGTTGCACTAGGAAGGACTGGAGTTTGCTCGTGTGTCTGATATAGTTTGTGCATTTTCACGTGTGTGTGTGTCATTCAGTGCACATGTGTGCACATGGAGGCCAGAGGTCACCCCAGCTGTCCTTCCTCAGGAGCTGCCTGCCTTGGTCTTGTTTTGAGTCGGTGTGTCTCTGGCCTGCTGGCTGGCCTGAGCTTCAGAGCTATCCCTGTGTCCACCTTCTCAGCTTGGCGTAGAAAGCACAGGAGAGTGTGGTTGTCTCTGTAAGGGCCGAGCTCTCTGTAGAGTCAAGTACTGAACAGCAAGCACTTGAATGACTCTCCCAACCCAGACTCGTCGTTAATGGATGGTCTATGTGGGCCTGTCAGGAGAGCAGAAGCCACAGCATGGTTTTCAGGACGCTGTCTACTCTGGAGCAGATGAGAGGACACAGGCTTGCTGCACTGTGGAAGCAGCCATCTCCCTGCAAGTGTTAGGTGCACGCAGGTCTACAAAGGAAAATAAGTAAACACGAAGGTGCTGTGGAAACTGTCAGGAGGGGGAAAGCCTTGGGTTGTCAAAACAAAGGAATGGAAAGCTCAAAAGCTCCCAGACAGAACTGCAGAGCCAGCAGAGCAGTGCTGAGGCTGGTAAAGTGAGGTGTGGCGTGCTGACTGCGGGAGAATTCTTGATGGGCCAGAGGCTGAGAGGGAGGAACAGACGCAGAAGAGGCTCGTCAGAAATTCACGCTCGGGCTGGAGAAATGGCTCAGCGGTTAAGAGAACTGGCTGTACTTCCAAAGGTCCTGAGTTCAATACCCAGCAACCACATGGTGGCTCACAACCATCTAAAATGAGATCTGGTGCCCTCTTCCGGCATGCAGGCACACATGCAGGTAAAATACTGTATAAATAATAAAATATTTTAAAAAAGAGAGAAAGAAATTCACGCTCACAGGGAGGCGTGAAGCCGTACTGATCACATCAGTGTCAAGTCACATCTAGAAGAGAGGAGGGATGTACTCAGAAGGTGGAGGTGAGGATGAGCTGGGAGGAGAGGAGACCCGCTGTGGACAGGAGCCAGGACCCCGGTGTGGCCTCCCCGTGCCTGCCTGGCTGGCGTCAGCATTTCAGGAGTGTGGGCTGCAAGCCAGGGAGCAGTGCAGTCCACGCAGGGCAGGGTGGGAGCTTGCTCCACAGAGCCCGACCTGTGGCGTCTGGGCGAGGTGTGTCTTCAGCCCCGAGGTTCACCCTTGTGCCCTGCACACTGTGAGAGCGCACCAGCCTGGCGGCGCCGCTCAATGTGCCAACATTCCTGACGCCCTGGCCTCATTTCTCATCTGCCCGGGACCACCTCAGCCACGGTCAGAAATCCTTACCTGACGTCCCCCTTTGACCGTGCCCACCCCCATCCTGGCATTGGAAAGGACCCCCCAGATGTGCCTGGCAGGCTTGCCAGCCTGGCGAGCTCTCTGCCGCTGAGCCCCGGCCGCTAACGCCGGTCCTTTTGCTTAAGCACCGCCACAGCTCAGATGCCTCTCCTGCCCAGGCACGCCGGGCCTTTATTGGCCTCTGCCCGCCACGTGCCTGCAGCCTGTGCTGTTTACACCCTCCGTGGAGGAACTTTAACATCGTTACGGTGTCTCCCCACGTCATACAAATCATTTACCTTTTTAATAAGCAGTTGGTCGCCCCCAGGAAGGGAATAGTCTAATCCAAACCTGTAGCCACAGCCCAAACCCCCGTTAATGGACACTGGAATAAAGATGCCCAAATGCTGCACAGAGGAAGGGAAGGAGCACAAGAAAGAATAGCTAAGGAGAGCAGTGCGGCAGGAGAGAGGGTGTTCTGGAACCACTCGGGAGAGGTGTTAACTACAGTGACAGACCATGCTGCAGAGCAGGCTGGACCTCAGTGTGGGTGTAGAGCAGGCTGGACCTCAGTGTGGGTGTAGAGCAGGCTGGACCTCAGTGTGGGTGTAGAGCAGGCTGGACCTCAGTGTGGGTGTAGAGCAGGCTGGACCTCATTGTGGGTGTAGAGCAGGCTGGACCTCAATGTGGGTATAGAGCAGGCTGGACTTCAATGTGTGTATAGAGCAGGCTGGACTTCAATGTGTGTATAGAGCAGGCTGGACCTCAGTGTGGGTGTAGAGCAGGCTGGACCTCAGTGTGGGTGTAGAGCAGGCTGGACCTCAGTGTGGGTGTAAGGCTCCATTCCCTTTCCTTCTGAACAGTTAAAGGAAGCTAACGTGTATATCCTGTACGTTCTGGTTTTATTTGTTAGCTAGCTTTTTTCAAGTAGGTGAGAGGAAACATAGCATGAAATTCAGGGCCATTTCTACATTTTGGTGTTTAGTAGTGTTTACGTTAGCAGGAGCTGTTCCTACATATTTTAAAATTTTATTTCAGGAGTACAGCATTTGCCGAGCGCTGCTTCTCTTTTAGCTGTTAAGGCCTCTTGGATCAGACGTTAGTCCGCTCTCTCTCATGGTAAGGGCCAGATTACACCGAGCGAAAGCTGCTGCCCCAGACGGTTTCATTAACGGATCTCAACTAACTGGGCCCGATTTCCTCCAAATTCCAGCCATGCCGTTCCTCGGGCATGAGAGGTGTTGGGGCTGTAGAGGTGGCTCAGGCAAAGGGCACGGGCCGCTCTTCCACACGGGGTGGCTCACTGATACCTGTAATCGCCATGCCAGGAGATCCGATGGCCCCTTCTGGCTGTGGAGGGCACAGCACACACAGCACAGCAATATCCGTAGGCATACCCATATATGTAAACTGAAAATACGTTCAAGAGTGTGTGGTTTTCACACCTGGTTAGTGTGAACAAGAAGGGCTGAGAGGGTTCCCACGCTTAGGATATGCAAATACCAACAGAAATGCTGGCGTCATGAGCCTCTCCTGTTTACGCAGAACTACACGGGGCTTCTGCCTTCTGTCCCCTTTGTTACACACAAGTAGGTTAGTGCTAAGTTAACTGTTAACACTTTAGAATCTGAGCAAGACTCTTACTGGATTTCCTCAGAAGCAGGTGAATGTGGATCGCTTTGTTGGCTTAGGAAATTAGTTATGTTCAGTTGCTAGCACCACAGTCTCTAGTGCAAGCAGCTGAGCTGTCTCCTATGGTGACCGTTCTCTCGGGGTTGTGACTGTGTGCTTGAGGGGATTCAGTTGAGGAGGCAGGGAAGCAGGAAAGGCCTGCATTTTCTCTTTCCACTTCTGCAGAAAGGAAAGGCTTACTGTGGAAGCTGCAAGCTTGGAGTTTCAAGAGACACATATTATTAATAATTCATCCAGCTTAGTCCGTCTGCCTCCTAATGAGTTTGTGTGTGAGTGCGCGCATTCATGCATGTATTTGTGTGTATGAGTGTGTATGTGCCTGTGTGTGTGTGTGTGTGTGTGTGTGATATTTCCATGCAGGCATTCAGTGCTTTGATCTGATAGAAGAGCGGCACCTTTTTATGCTTAGTCTAAGTCTTACTTTCCCAGGTAAATCTGTCAAAACCGAGTCACTTTGCTGGGAGCCTGCGCTATGCCATCTCAGCTGTTCTTCCCAGAGCAGGCAGCATAGGGACCCCTCATCTCTTCCCACCGTCTCTCTCAGCTGGGTGCACAGCAGTGGTTCTTGGTGCAGTCAGGCAAGCTCTCCCGATCTGGGATTGGAGCGTAATTTTCCTGAGAACAATACTTTAGGCCCCGAAGGTCTTGGACCTGTGCTGGGAGCGTTAAGTCCAGGACGTGACTCCACACTGCAGACAGCTCTTCACTTCCAGCACCCCACTTCTCCACAGGGAGGAGCTTCCTTTAGGGAATGCAGTTACCGGAGCCCTGTCACAGGGAATATTGGTGCATTCACATCAGGCACTAGGAGAGGATAGTTGTGAACAAATTGTATACAAGGACCATGGCGCAAAACCCTCAGGCCAGCGACAGTGGCCAAGCTGGCATTGCCCGCCGCTGAGAGGAGGAAGCCCTGCAGGAAGCCATCTTGAGGCCGAGGCAAGAGGGTGTGGGTTTTCATGCCACCTGGGCTTCTTGAGATCACGCCCCTCCAATCCCCCAAAGACAAAAGCAATGGTGAAACCACCAAAGAACCTGCTGAGGTGACGTGGCTGATGGAAATAGAGCAGAGGGTCCCAGAACACAGCAAGACCCGGTCTACCAGTGAGCCAGGGGCAGAGATTAGAACCAAGAAGTGGGTCTCTGCCAGTGCAGGGCAGTGTGGTAGAAGTGGAAGTGGCATAAAACAGAGCCTTGCGGACCTTCACGTCTGTGTGCTCCGGGCTCGTACTTACAAGTAGTATCCAGTTCTGGTGTCCTGAACTGCTCGGGGAGCTGCTCCCGATAGGTCTTGAGTGGTGGGTGGCACTTACGGCCCATCCCGGGCTGCAGACCCTGCCTTCCTCAGTGTGTGCCCCAGGCCGTCCATACTGTCCACAGACTCTAGAAGTAGACTGGCCTGGCCCGGCCCCTTCTGCCCTATGTTCCAGGCGTGGATGCCAGCCCTGAGCGTGGCTTGCTGCCAATCGTGTCTTTCCAGGTCCCAGGCAGGTCACAGGGTCCAGAAGCAGAACCTGATGCTCACAAAGCCACGTGGTGCCCTTTGCTTTCCACTTTGGAACTTCACCGAGCTGCACTCTGTCATGGAGACCCCTCTAGCATCTTGACAAAGCCTCTCTCAGAGGGCTCCCACAATTACAGTGACAGTGTAAACGGCCCGAGGGGCCAGCCAGTCTTCAGTCTTCCGTCTGTCCCCAGTCTCTGTTCTCCTTTTCTCAGTGGTGGGAGGCTGACGTTTGCTGACACAGCAACTATAAATGGAGACTGGAAACCGAAACCAAACAACAAAAACAAACCCTTCTTACTTGGTGTCTGAGAACAACGTGGGGACCTGGTCCCCACATACCCAAGCATCCTGCTGTGACCTGGGGCTCTGGAGCCACATGCAAAACATGCAGCCTTCAGAGATGCGGCTCTTCTTGCCCTGCTTCAAGCATTCAGGCCCTGTCACTCACAGGCTGAACCTTTCCCTGTGCGCTGCTCCCGTGCCGGAGTGCACCAAGCTCTCCGTGCTTTCCTTTTGTGCTATGGGGGTCAGTTGCGCCGAAACTGTTCTCTGTCTAATCAGAACGGAGCAGGGGCTCCCCCACTGTGCCCGGCACAGCCTCCTGCAGGGCTCGAGAGGGGGCTACCTGTCTGTTAGCCGGCTGGCTGAGTTCATTATCTTCTGACTGCTGCACAGAAGGCACAGACCGGGGATTTGGAAGGGACAGTCTTTTGAGCACACTTACCTTATGTATGTGCACGTTCATGTCCACCTGTGCGCACACGCATGTGGAGGCCAGCGGCTGAAGCTGAGTGCTGCCCCCATTGCTCTCCATCTTTCGGTTGGAGCCAGCTGAGCGTATGTCACCAGCAAACCTCAGGACCCCCTGTCTGTGCCTTCCAGCCCTGGCGTTGGGTACACAAACCTGGCTTTTTGTGTGGTCACTGCATCGAACCCAGTCTTTGTGCTGGCACAGCCAGCCTGTTACACTCTCAGCCCCTCTGTGCGTGGCAGTGTCTCCACTCGGACAAGTCTGGCTGCTCGTGTGGAGGAGCTGGCCTGTCTGCTCGCCTATCTGCTTCTTCTGCTCTGTGTTTAGCCGTGCTTTCCCTACCCGGGAACATTCTTCCTCAGGCACGAGCACCATTCTGGCACGCCTGGGGTTCAGCCTGGGGCAGGAGTCACCCTAAGGTGACGACAGGTAGAACCCTGAGGTGACAGGATAGATAAGTGTGCTGTCAGGTTGGGTTTTGAGGCTGGAGGTGAGTGTGCAGAAGACAGGACAAGTTCCAGACGCAGCAGGTGGAGTGTGGGCCGGTGGCCCTGGAGGAGCAGTCTACAGGTGTTTCAGCGAGCATGTTTGCCTTGGCTTTGTGCCTTCCTTAACTTGGGGAATGAAGAGCACGGCATTAAAAGTCTAAGGAAGTGTGGGCCTTCTTTAAGACTGAGATGGAGTGGATCCATTGCCAACATAAGTGTTATGGGTAAATGTCCCGAGTATCTTTTAAAGCTGGCTTTTAAATTGTTTTCATCTTTAAAAAATGTGCTATAGAGGGGAGCTCTGGATGCTTTCCGGAGACCGGCTTCCTTCCCGCCTCACCGTGGTCTCTGCAGGGCAGGATCTGGGGACTTGGGCGGGTGCTGTTCCCCTGTGCCAGCTTTGTGTCCCTAGGAGAGCTGGGTGCCCGAGAGCACGCTGTGTTTTTCAGCTTCTGCTCAGGCCGAGCACTTGGCAGCACACTGAGTTCAGCTGTGGAATCCTGGGCCTAGGTGGCTCTCCCCATAAAGCCTTAGGTCTTAAAAATGCCACCAAGAGACCAGGATAAATGTTTCCTCCCGTGGACAGCCTGTCTTGGGGTCAGAGGTGCTTCTGATGTATGTCCCGGAAGGCCAAGCTAAAGTTTTGACCTCGAATAACAGACTCAGTGTCCTATGTTTTAAAAGCCATTGTTTTCTCCTGGAAGTCGTTCCAGTAATAGCTTTCGATCTATTTCTGGAAGGCTGAGTCCCGTGGAGGATGACTGAACCAGCCAACACAGTGACCGTCTTTCCTGCACTGATAGAGGCCTTGCTGCTGAAATGCCTCATCTCTGTAGGACGTATAATTAATTATGAACAAGAAATAAATCATGTAGCTTGTGGCACATTTATTTGGTACAGCATTTTATAAACACGATTATTCACCAGTGTTTCTCAGCTCTGCCTTTATTGAATGATGATCTGATGATTCAGAGTGAGAAATAGCTGCATTAAGAACTTGGCAGAGACTTCCATAATGAAGTTTAGGTTGTTTGTAATCTGAATGATGGGGCACTTTGGCTCACAATCCCAGTTTCATTTTATATAATGTTTTACCATAAAAGTTGAGTGTTGAATAGGAACTTAGATTTTTTACGGTATTTTTCTTTTTGCTGTTGTGTTGGATGTCTTTGCCCCACGTTACCCTTTCGCAGTGGCGGTGTCGCCGTCCCCCTCTCCTCACAGCTGTGCAGCCTCTGTGTCATGCTCCAGACACCGCAGAGCACATCTGCCACTTACCACCCGCCACTGTGCGAAAAGAAAACTCAGTTCCCAGGGTTTTCCTGTCACAAGTAGCTTTTTGCAGCCTTCCTTTACAGGTTTGTTGTGTGCACAGACTAGGTTATTCTTCTGTACATGAGAGTGGTGTGTGCACAAGTGTGTGAGTGCCTCCGTGCACACGTGGAAGCCGGAGGAGGACACTGGGTGTCTCTTCCTCCATCTTTCCGCCTTTCCCTGCCTTCTTCCCCCGAGACAGGGTCTCTCGTGGAACCTAGAACTCAGCTGGCAGCCAGAGCTCTCACACGGACAGAGAGCACACCCACGCACACCCATGCCATGCTGGGCTCTGAACATGAGTCCCCATGATGACAAGGCCGCTGTTCTCCTGACTGAGCCACCTTCCCACCTCTGCTTAGCTCCTTTCTGAAGGTCTTGTTTGTGTTTTGGTCTTTGTACACAGCCGTCTTCAAAGGCAGGATGTGTGTAGATTTCGTCTGTGTTGTGCTTGAGATATGTGAGGAGCCATGAACTTGAGGAACATGCTCCTTCCCATCTGGAAGTTCAATACTGTTCTGTCTCAGTGTTCCGTATTTCTCCCTCTGGGCCTCCTGTGAATGTGTTAAACTCTCTAACCCTTCCTCCATTCCCACCTCCCCTGCGCTCACATTTAATCTTTGGTGTTTTATTCCAGGTGAATGAGCAGGTCTGACTCCACCCATCGGTTGTCACATCTTTCTTTGTACCATTCATAAATCTGCCCATGGAGTTTTGTACTTCACTTGCACATCCCTTATTTTTATTATTCGTTATTTTAAAAGCCTTCATTGTTTTTATTCAGATCTACTTAGACTTTTTATATGGATTTTGTTTTCATGCTTCTTTTTTTTTTGTCGGTTCTTTAGACATTGTAGAGAAGATGTGAATCATGTAAAAGCACACACACCTGTCTGGGCCTTGTTTACTGGGAAACACAAAAACAAACGTCCTGCAAAGAAGCCCACCCATCTGGCCATGGATTGTGGTCTACAGTCCTGCATAACATTATGTTTCTTGGATGGCTTGGAATTCAGAGAAATCCTCCTGCCTCTGCCCCCATGCCTGCGTCTTGAATAACTGTTAAGGACATGAGGAGAAAGTGTGCAAATCTAACTGGGTAACGTTTAAGCTGTGGGGCTGGGGGAGACCACTGCGTTCCCAGCAGGATCTGCAGATGACGCAAACATTGCAGCAGTGTGACATGGACCCGTGGCCTCGGTCGCGTTCCGTCTACTCCACGCTCACACGTGTGGCCTCAGGTTTGCCTCTGTGCTCAGCAGGGACTGAGGATGGCCAGTACTCAGATCTAGAAGGAGTCTGTGGGAAATTTCCACAGCCCCTAGCATATCTGCTTCGTGGACAAGCCCTGTTCACATACCAATTGTCATCTCTGTCTCATCTTGGCTTCTCTGAAATTGGGGTGCAGCTTCCAACTGTAATTTCAACATTTCTTTTCCTCTTACAAATAAGAGCACAGCACATTTGAAAGTTGGTAGCATTTTGAGTTGGTAATATTTGACAGTTTGTGTTTGTTTTAGATAATTCTGACCTGTAGACTTTTGCAGGTCTGATTCTGCCTTCTGTCTGTTTGTCTGTCTGTCTGTCTGTCTGTCTGCTTATTGCCGGAGCCCGCTGGCAGAGTCGAACAGTACCTGAGTGGGGAGTGAGGACAAATCACACTTCACAGGGGATCGGCTTGAGAGGGCTGTCAATCTGACTGAAACAGCATGGGTTTATTCCAGCATTCATTATTTATAGGCAAAGCAAATAACATCAATACAAATGGAAAAAGGTGTGGAACCACCTAACCTTTTTCAAAATCTACTTCCCCAGGTAAAAACATAACAAAGCAGCTTAACGAGCAGCTCTCCACACCACACTGTGAGTCCTCGTGATCCAGCTCAGCTGTCAAGCCTGGCCGCAGGTGTGTAGCTTTAGCAAGAGGCCAACTGCGTCCAGGTGCTGGAGGCTTCCGGGTTACCTGGAGCAGCCGGGGCTGTCTCTCAGGCCCGTTTTGTCTGTAGCTGCGTCCCATGGCTCTCCACAGTTTATCTACTTGTCTGTTTGTTTTTAATCTGACAATTCTTGGTGTTCTGTGTGTTTCTTTGATTTGTTAAATTTATTTATTCATTTTACATCCTGATCGCAGCCCCTCCCTCCTCTCCACCTTATCCCCCCTCCCCCCATTTTCTTTGGGTTTGTTTTTCAGCTCTGAGCTCATCTCTCTGTGGATTTTATGTGGAATGTTGGGATGTCTGGGCTGCATGACCTCTGCATTTCGTTTGCCTGGGGATAATTAACAACAGTAGTACAGACTCCAGCTGCAAAACCTTGTTCTGGACAGTGTGATTCTAAATTCCGAAAAGATTCATTTCTCTCCCAGCCCATGTCAGTGCCAAGAACTGCATTTCTCACAGGGCCCTGACCATGAGGATTTCATCACTGCAGTGCCAGCTGCCCGTCCTGGGCAGGGTGGTGGTGCCTGCAAGGCTGTGGGCGAGAGGGGCCACCATGCTCTTGTTCAGATATTGCTCTCATGGGCCCCTGGCTTTATGTGTTTGTTTGGAAGCCTTGGGGATGGGATTTATCTGTAACGTTGCTAGGAAAGAAAACCTCCTATCTTCTCTGGCCTTTAAGTGCAGGAGTGTAGGGGCTGAGGCTTCTGTGTTTGTGAATTGTAGCTGAGTAATGTCTTAAGGAAAGAGGCCATTCTGAGGATATTGTCCTATGACGATGAAGCTGCACGGTGGACCTGGGATGGTCACTGGGGATCTCAGACACACCTGCCTTCCCTGTCCCATGGGTTGCGGTAGGCTGTCTTCCATGGGTTTGTAATGTAATTGCGGAGAAGGTGGTATGTTCTCTAAGGCTTCTAATTACTGTAACAAGGACTGGGGGAAACAGGTTAAAGCAAGGAAAGTCTGTTTTGGCTCCTAGTTTCAGAGGCCTCAATTGTGGTAAGCTGGCATGGCAGAGGAGACTGTGTGGGATTAGGAAGCAAAAAGGAGAAGCAACCCCCAGGGGAAGATGTACCCATCACAGAACCCTCCCTGTACCTACCCTCCATGCCAGCTCACCATTCTATTCAGGCTTTGGATCCATCACGTGAAGAGGAAGTTTCTGGTTTCCTTAAAGACTCAGTGTTGTCATGTGATGTTTTGCTGTGAGCTCTCTCATGTGAGGGGTGCGACTTTGGCCAGTTGCAAACATCTGTGGTGGGCTCTGAGGAGAGGAGATACGTAGAGGCCCTTGCACAGTGAGACCTGGCTTTTTGGATCGACATCGCTGTGCTGGTCTTGGTGCTTCGACACTTGGCTTCCCAGAGACAAACAGTTCAGAGCACTTCTTGGGCAATCCACCTGAGTCTTGCGGCTTTCGCTGACTTTGTGTTGCTGCTTGCTGTTGGCCTTTGGACTGGACTGCTGGTATCCTGATGACTGAGCTTGGTAATCCCCTAAAGGCCTATCTACCCTAATCAGCAGGAAGTAGACAAAGAGATCTACAGCCCTTTCCCTTACTCATCTCCTACCTAAGGTCTGGGGGTTGGAAGGGAGGTGAAGGTGAAAAATCTAAGCCTACAATCATGGATCAACCTTGGATCATCGTCTAGTCCTGTCTGGAAACAGAAGACAGAAGGACTGGTGCAGGTTCAAGGCCAGCCCAAGCTGCTTAGTGAGACCCTGTGTCAAAAGAAATCTACAAATAAATTAGTATGTTTTTTGAAATCGCCATGTTTTGGGGCACGAATTATTAAATCAGTACCATATTAATAATGGGTGTTTTTAATGCACAACTTTTAAAACCGGACTAATGTTGTTTGTTGAAATGTATTGAGGCCACATTGTAAAATTCAGGAGCTGAAATAAATGTTCAAAGCCTAGCTCTACGTACAGCTGCTCCCTAAAACGGAGACTGAAAGTAATGTGAACCTGATGGGAGTGTTAGGAGGCAGAGTAAGTATCACTCTGAGAATACTGTGTGGGTTTTTTGTCATTCTAGCTATGATTATTGGAAGTGAACAGTCACTGAGGTGTTTTATAAGACGAATACATAATAAAAGTCAGTTCATGTGTCAATGGTGAATATTATTTAGTATTGGAACAAATCTGGGCTCAACTGTGCCTATTCAGACTTTTCATTCATGTGTTTACAAGAAATATTTTTATGTAAATAAGTAGATAAGAGAGAATTAATAAAAAATCTTTTAATTCCTTTTGGGCTATGTGCAAAAAAAATCACTTACTGTTCTTCTCTGGGATAATTTTTAATGATCTGTCAGGGAGCGATGCCATTTGAACTCACTTTGATTTTATTCAGAGAATTCAGCTGTAAATTATGCACTTGAGAAATGATTCCTCTCTTTGTCTCCTGTCTTTTTGTTTCTATCTGCTTGTTTCTCATCTATTTTGTGTGTAGGTACACACATGAGCACATACATGGTTACACACACATGTGTGTGCACACACACGCACAAGCACACACACACACATACCAGTGGAGATCAGAGAACATATTCTGAGAGCAGTTCTCTTTCTCTATCTTGTGGGTCCTGAGGATTAAATCCTCTTTCCCCTTAGGGATATCCTTAGTGAGGCAAATAAAAACAAAATTATTGTCCTGTGATAGTTATTGTAGATTGTCGACTTAACAAAAGTTACACTTATGTAGGAAGTGGGTCCGTGGACATGAGTGTGAGCTTATTTGTTAGGTTTTATTGAAGCAGGAGGACCTGGCCCCTCTGGCTGACGCCATTCCCCTGGCAGGATCCTGGCTTACACACAGTGGAGAAGGTGACCTGATCGCTAGCAGGCGTGATTCTTTTGTCTGGCTGTTGCTGTAATGTGACCGTGGCTTCGGGCTCCTATAAACGGTAACCGGAACTCTGAGCTAAGCCCCAAACAGAACAAAACCTGTCATTAAAGTTGCTTTTGTCACAGTATTTCAACACAACAACAGGAAAAGAAACTAAGTCAGTGCCTGGTTAATTTGTCTGCTTTAGCTGCAAGCTGAAGTAGTCACATCGTTGTCAGAAAGCTGACTTCACTCTGTGTCGCTATGACATAACAGACTAATAATTTATAAAGCACAGCAGTGTGTTCTCTCAGAGACCTGGAGGCCAGGGAACCCAAAACGGAAGCGCTGGCAGGTTAGGTTCCGGCCTGTCTGCTTCCACAGGAAACCTTCAACCCTGCCCTGCGGAGAGGAGGAATGGTGTGTCCTTGTGTATCCTGGGAGCAACACAGAGACGGGGCTCATGATGGCTTCAGTTTATCCCAAAGGGGCCAGTCTGTGCTTCAGATCCTTCCCAGGCAGCCACATGTCTCAACACAGCAGCACGAGTGCCTGAACCTGAGGTGTTTGGCTTTTGAGGGACAACTCAAGCTGTCCCAGCTGTGGCTTTTCCGAAGCGGCTGTTCACGCTCTGCATTTTCCCTAACTGAGCAGGGAAGCTGGCAGCCGCATGGAAACAGCTTACAGTGGCATGTAGAATGCTGAGACTTTTAGATTTTCCAGCAAGAAAAACGCACTTTTGGAAACTGGCCAGTTGAATATACGGACAATGAAAAGTAGGACACTGGGTAAATGAGGAGAGAGAGGGAGAGAGGGGGACAGGGAGTCTGTTTATAATTTGGGGGGCTGGCAAGCTGCTCTGGGGACTGGACAGTAAGGCAGGATTTCTTTAGAGGCACAATTCCTTTCTGAGGGCTCATACTCTCTCCCGGGGTCTTGGTCACTAGATGAGGCCCACCATTTGCCAGTGGTCCTAGTGTCCTAGCCAGTTACTGAGAGTCCTTGGTTTGGGCATTGGAACACGAAGGCTGTGCCCTCTGCTCTGGTGTTGGTAGAGATCACAATGCCCAATCTGGATTAATAGTAATAAGCCTTTACTCCCCCGCATGCCCTGCTCCTTCTGATACCCTCTCCCTGCCACCACCGCCTTAACCTTTGAGCAGCTATTGCTCAGGTAACAGACTACAGATGTTTGGGGTGCAATTGGCTTCTGCACCTTCTGGTTTGTCTCGGGGTCCCAAGAGAACCCTGGAATAGGAACAGCAATTGATGATTGCAGAAAAAGAAGAGCCATGGCAACAGGCAGTGGGAGCTTCAGGAGCCAGGGACTCAGAGGCCTGTCCCCGCAGGCCTGGAGGTTCCTGTAGACCTACCAGTGTGGTGGGCTGGGTTTAAAGTGGATCAGGCAGAAGCTAGCCGGCTTTGTGCTTGCTCCTGCCACACGATGGAAATAGGGCAGGAAATAGGGAGACATGAGAAACAGGACACACTCTGAATCCCATGTGTTGGAGATGGAAAGGGACCCGTCCAGTAGCAAGGGCAGTTGGGTGGAGAGCTGAGGACAACTTCTCCAACTTTGGCCTTCAGCCCTCATGTTGGAGACAGCGCTTCAGCATGGTTTCCTTCTCTGTAGTAAGGATACTGGAGCTCTGCACACAGGCCAGGGAGTGTTGGTGAGTGTGGTTCACTGTGCAGGGTGCAGTCCACTGTGGCAGGGCATGAGGCAGCCAGTCACTTTGCAGAAGGAGACAAATGCTGGTGCTGAACCACTCTGTGCTTTGCATTGTCGGGAACCCAGCTCATAGATGCTGCCTCCCACTTTCACGGTGGTGCTCGCTCCTCAGCTACAGCTCCCTGGAAACTGCCTCACAGACACGCCAGGAGCTGTGTCTCCCAGGTGATTCCAAATCCAGGTGAGAACGAATAGCCTGTCTTAGGTTCCCAGAATGGGTCAGGATGAAGATACTTTAGTAAAACTTGTGTAAGTACAAAGCCATTGTGAAGAGAGTTCTGGGTGCACTCCGAAAGGCAGTTGCCCTTCTAGAAAAGTGTCCCAGCTACACACACACACACACACACACACACATGACATAAAGATGGGTAGAGACAGAAAAGCTCTGGGAAGTGCAGATTTACCCTGATTTCTTGTCTAGTTTTTGTTCTCTTTTTTGAAAAACTGTTTAAAATTTTTTGTTCAAAGGTTTTCACCTGAGCAGGGTGTTTCTGTGAGTACCTGTCGTCCTGGCTTCTGGGAGGGAGGGTGAAGGAGGAAGAACGAAGTTCCAGTCTGGACAGCCTAGGGAGCCACAGTGTTGCTCAATGCCGGAACACTGGAAGAGCATTTGCAGGGCTGCCAAAACCCTGTAAATATATTTGTATTTTAAAACTGCTGTTGTTATTTGGGTGCAGAGACTTGAACCTGCATCCCTGTGCCTTCCCAGCAGGCACACACTCCACAATGAGCTCTGTCTACAGGCCCGGAATGTGCTTGTATTTAACATTTCCAGTGTGTTTGTCTAATGGAAATGCATTGTATGCTATGTCTTTTTTGCATCTGGTGTGAGAATCTTTTCTTCCTTGGTTTTTTCTTTCCACCCCTCTGCTTATGCTGATTTTTGTTCTTCCGGGATTCCAGGTGTTTCAGGAGAGCAGTTTTGCACGGATTAACTTGATCCTGGTGGGCTGGCTATTTCTTGCAGGACTTGGGAAGCGAGGCAAGAAGAGCTCTGTAAGTTTGAGACCAGTCTGGGTTACAAAGTGAGGCCCATTCTAAAATTTTCCTTCCTCTCAAAAATAATAAAAATAAAACTCATATTATTTCATTAAAATATATACAACTTGGTATATTTCTATGAATATTTTTAGTATTCTCACTTTAGAGAACAGATGAATGTCCAGTAATTCAGAGTCAGAGCATTGGCATGTGAGTTCCAGTGTTCTAACTGCAGCACCCAGTACCCTGTGACCACTCTGTCCCATTGTCCCCACTGTGAAACGTCCCTCAGTACTGCACATTTGCTTTCTTCATGTCTGCATCGTGTGTGTGTATGTGGGTGTGTGTGTGTGTGTGTGCTGTGCACGTGCGTGTCATAGGATAGGACTTTTACTTTATGTGGTCATGTTGGCATTCTGTTTTCACTCATTTTTATAATGACAAAGAAACAAAACCAGCATTGCCCCTCCTGCCCCAGGGCTGGAGAGCTATCCCAGCTGTTAAAAACACTCGCTACCCTTGCAGAGGACCTGATTTGATTCCCAGAACCCAGATGGTGGCTCAGAGCCATCTATAACTTCAGCATCCGACACTCTATCTTGGAGTCCAGGGCCACGAGGCACGTGTGTGTTTTGCATACATATGTACAAGCAAAACAGCCAGACAGATAAAATAAAAAGAAGTTAGTTAAGGTCTTTTCCTCATCTCTACTTTTGACCTCTCGATACTTTCTTGTGATTCTTTTTCTCTAGTGGGTCTGGTTTGAAAGGCATACTCTGGGCAGAAGCGGCAAATACAATCACTTCATACCTCAGGAGAATGGCAGCGAGGTGAATGCCTGGGTGCGGCCATTTGTTGAGGGTGCTGGTTTTAGTCAGAGTCCTGGCCTCTTGGTTGCTGCACAGGAACAGGCACCTTTGTGCCTCCCAAGGGTGACTCAGGGCTCAGAAGAGCACACGTATGTGCTTGCTGTGTCTGTGCAAACCCAAGTTCTCCATGCACCTATGGTCTGTGAAATATTACCATGTTCGATGAAGCACACCCTGCCCTGTTTAGGAGTGGGCATTATGGGTAAAACGCCTTCAAGCTGAAAGCCCTTACTCAGAGTCCAGGGGTGTCTAAGGAGCCCCACGTAGTACCTGTGGGAACAGGTAGGCAGTGGTTGGTGCTGCTGTTCAGTGTTGGTGGGGGGCAGCGGTGGTGGTGACGGTGGTGATGGCATTGTTACTGTTGGTGTGGTGACAGTGGTGACGGTGGTGTTGGCACCGTTTCCGTTGGTGGTGATGCTGTTGACGTTGTAGATGGCAGTGTCCTGCTGGCCTTGTTGGTGGCGTTGGCAGTTACACTGGTCATGCTGGCGTTGTGTTTTCGGGGGTGCTTGTTGGTTAGGAGCTTGTCCTGGTGACCTCTGAAGTGACTTCTATCCAGTCGCTCTGTGATTCTCAGTCTGTGTATACCTTCCCGTACCTCCATGCCGTTCTCGCGTACTTTGTGGGTTGGGGGTGCTCCAGTCTAATGACTGTTCCTCGGCTGTGCTCACTCGTTTATTTTGAAGTCCTTATGGTGCAGGGCACAGTGGTAAGGTGGCTCTGTCCCACAGAGGAGGCCAGATCAGCTTCTGAAGTACTCCCTCAGCTGACCTGCACTGTTCATCACACTCGGTAGTCACCCATTTGTGTGTTGTGCCCCTGGAGAAGGCCAGGGCTGGTGTCCATTCACTGTGTCTCATGATGCCAGGCGGCAGCCTGACTTGGGAACGAATCTTGGGCAGTATTGATTGAGCAAAGACATCTTGTGCCTTTTCAGAGTGTCCCGACACAGTGCATTCCCTTGTGAGGAAGTAATGAGGATCGTGAGGATCACCGAGCTCGGCCTCACAGGCCTTGTTTGAATGTGGAGGAGGGGAGTGCCCACACTTAGGGCAGATGAGAAGCAGAGAGAGGAGCACAGGAAGGCTTCACGGGACTGAGATGAGGGAGAGCCCCAGAAAGGAGGGAGATGAGGAGAGGACACTGTCAGCTGGAGAGCGGAGAAAGGCGGCGGCTGCGTGCAGGCAGGGAGCTGACATGAGGGTCACACGAGCCAGTGTTCAGAAATAAGTTGCACTTGACAAGCATATCTGCTTGTGAAAGGCATCTTTGGCCTAAACCCACAGCCCGAGGGCTTCAAAGACCACAGTGTGTATGCCTGGCGCGGAGCCTGGCTCTAGGAGGGCACATCAGGAGCCTGGGGGTAGATGGAGGCAGAGGGGGGTCTTGCGATGTATTTGGAAAGCTGAGATAGTCCTTGTACATTCATAACCCACATCTCATACCCACAAAGTCCAAAACAGAAGTCTATGCAGAGTTCCTTTAGCTCCTATTTTCCTTCTGAATACATGCGCGCGCGCACACACACACACACACACAAACACACGCACCATAAATAAATGTAATAATAAAAGAGAAAGACAGAAATTGAGCAGCAAGCACCAAATGGAAATGACCAGAAAAAAAGGGTGACTCTCTGAACCCAGGCTTGTGTTGTATTTAAGGCTCACTCCATGAGCTAGAACCCAAGGCTGCTCTGGTGGCCGAGAGCCAAGGCCTGGGGAAGACACATGCTGCTGTTCTGCTAAAGGACGCAGGAAAATGTCTCTGTGGGTCAGAGACTTGCCTAGCCATCCCCAAAGCTTTCTATTGCAGTAGATGAGAACGAACATGGAGGCCCAAAGCTGGACAGTGTGCAGAGACTGAGAGAGTTTTGAAAATTCTGTTACAAATGGAACGTCTTCACCAAAGCCCTCCCCTCAGGGCTCAGGGAGCTGTGCAGAAGAGGAGGCAGAAAGACATCAGGGAAACTGTGTCTTCCAAACACAGTAGGGCTGGTGCCCATGGGGATCCTCAGAGATGGGGGCGGCGTGCACAGCGCTTGCAGAGGTCTGAACCAGGTGGGGATAGGGCTGGGAGGCAGGGTGCACCAGGCCATGGAGTGACACTCTGAATTGATAGCTGTCTCTGAAGATGTAATCGTCCTTCTCCTGTTACTGACATACTTAGATGTGGAAATGTCTTTGGGGAAGCATGGCTTCCCTTACAGAAGGGCTCCTTCTCTTCTGTTTCCAAAGCTTTTTCTGTGGCTGCAGTTTCTCAGGATAGCTAGCTCAAAATAAGCCTCATCTGAGGAGGTACATATGCTGGTCTAAGAATCCTAGCAACAGATGAGGAGAGAAAAACAGTGCTCTGGGTGTGCCCAAGGCTGGGTCCTGGCCTCAGGGTGTGAGGAGGCTTTCCCCAGCAGCCCGCCAGCTGCCCCATGTCCCCCAGTGCTGTCCGGCCACCCCTGAACAGCAGTTGGCCTTGTTTCGGGAACTTTCAACGGTCTCAGCCTCCAGCCCCCGGGACTCTGTTCCTCTGCAAAGCTGTCTCTGCTTCTTTAACCTGTGAACACTCCCGCCCTTTGGCCTGGCACTCAGCATTCAGAAAAGTGCTGCCTGTGTAATCCTTTAGAGGGACAGGACCCAGGACACCTAAGCACGTCTGTCACACGGCTTCCTGGTCTGTAGCTTGTTTTAGGAGCTTCTGCTCCACTCCGTCCTTCCCTGTGAAAGCCTGCTGGGGCGCCAAGCCCTCTCACACAGCACTCTGAAGAAGCTTCTCTCTGGCTGCCTAGGGTAGCTAACCCTAATAAACTAGCTCCCTCCAGGCCTGCTTCCCTTACCACATCCAGGCCTGTGAGCAGCGTGTAGCCTCCACCTCATTCTGGGAAATTTAGCTTGCTTTCACTTTTGCCTTTCTCCGTGAAGTTGGACATTCTTCAGGTTTAATGCAGACACTGTCACATCCAATCTCTGCCTGTTAAGATTTGCGCTCTTGCTCTTGTCTGAAATCCTGGGGGTTGGCTGCACCCTCTTTCAGGAACTACAGTGCCTTCCCTCCTCTGTCTCCTAATACCCTTACTGCGAGCTGCTAATGTTACAGAAACGAGGCCAGCCCTTCCCTTGTGCAGTGACGTCATCTGCTCTCAACCTTCACACCCACTCTTCCACACAGGCCTCTCATTAATTTGTTTACATTTCCTTTCAAGTATGTTGTTTAAATTTGAATCTTTTAATTTTTGATGCTAAAATCCTGGGCGTGACATGATGTGTTTTCAATAGGCGGAGAACTGTTTCATATAGATTTAGGAATTACTAAGCCTGAAAGTTTGAAGAGAAATTGAACTATAGTAACATTAGGGGCTACTGCCAGGAGACTTCAGCAATAAGAGGCTCCAACCAGATCGTGTCTAGAATTCTTCTGTGCAGACCTGTCCATAATCTCACTGTCACATGTGGCTGTCCTCAGCCCACAATGCAATTTAACAATGGGCAGACTCAGACTCCTTCAAACTAGTGCCAGCTTTGAAAACCATAGAATTATTTCCTGAGATTATTCTAAATCAGTAAGGAGTCAAGCCTGCAGCATTTTGCTGACTGAATTAGATTCCAACAACAGCAAATTGCTTTAAGAATCTTTAAATCAATCATAGAAACCAGTGATGGAATTCATTGTTGTTTTTTTAAACTCTTGTCTTGATAATGACAACCCCAAGTTTTTTCAGAGCTTTATCAATTAAAAGAAAAATCTTCCCTTTGAAAGAGGATTTTCTAGGTCGATACAATGAACAAAGCCTGGTTTTCTGCATACCCCACATGACTCATGCTTTAAGAAGACAAATTTCCTTTTTTTCTGTATATTTCCATTTGATCAGTTTTACTACTTTTCAAATAAAAAAAAAAGAAGAAAAAAAGTGGGGTAGGGCAGTCCTTAGATGTTGCTCAGCTTTGTTTTTGTTTTTTTTTTTTCCTTATTTTTATGGACCAGTCTTTAGAACAAAACAGAGCATCTCAAGCAAGTGTCCACAGAACAGGGTTTTTTTTTGGGGGGGGGGGCGGGGCCGGGGTGGCGGTAATTAGAGCCCATGGCTGCGCTGCCTGGTGTTGGTGCTCCTGTGTAATCACTAGACTGTAGGCTGGATGTTTGTGTAAAAGACATGTTGGTATGTTATTTCTAAGATTAGGTCATAAAAGTTGCAACTACTTACTCTCTTGCTTGCCCTGAGAGATTCCAGAGACCTGGGTGACAGAGGCTGAGAGAGGCCTCCAGTGGTCAGCCAACGAAGAGCTGAGCCCAAGGCCAGCAGCAGGAGAGGCCTGGCCTGGGCCACGCACCAGGAATGAGCAGAAAACCATTCTCTATCTGAGTAGACAGGTTTTATAGTAGTCTGTTCCGTACAAATAGATAATTAACACAAATTGTTCAGTGAACGATGTATTCCTATTTTCTGGATATTGCTCTTATCAGGTGTTCAAATATAAAAAGACTCAAAGGAGGTCTTAGGGGATTCACATATTAGGAAAATTACATAACAATATTCACATTAGAAAGAATAGCCCTGAGAGGGAGGGTGCTGCCTGCCATCACTGTGGGACAGTGAGGCAGAAGATGGCTGCGGCCACCCTGGGTACATGTGAGTGACAGGCCAGCCACGGCAGCACAGGGAGACCCTATTTCAAAACAAACAGACCCCCTGAAACAAACAACCCCAGCAGGCATCTCTAAAAGGCAGGAACTTTAAATGGTTAATAATCAGCACAGAGCTAAAAGTGAGTACCGGTTGTGTCTAGCTTTTTCAGGAATAGTGCATAGTGTGTGGTTCATATTACAGTGTGCTGTCAGAGTGGATGTGAGATATAAGTTATCTCACCATTTTCTACCATTCTTGTGTGTGTGGTGTTTCATTACATGTGAACACATGTGTACATGTACATGTGTACATGCGGATGGAGGCCAGGGGACAACTTTGGCTGTTATTCAGAAAAGCTGTCCACTCTTTTTGGGACAGGGTCTCTCATTGGCCTGGTGACCGCCTGTTCAGGAGGCTCACGGACCTGTATCTCTGCCCACCTCCTCACCTTGGGTTTACAAGTGCATGCCTCCGTGCCTGGAATCTAACCCGGGTCCTCATGCCTGAATGAACATGTTGCCCATAGGTGCTCTGTTTCTGGCTCTCAAGGTTCTTTTCTCAAACAACCAGGCCCGTCTCACACTCACAGAGATCTGCTTGCCCCTGCCTCCCAAGAGCTGGGATTAAGAATGCTCATCAGCCTGCCTGGCTGGATTGTTCATTTTTAGGCCACAGTTAAAATTAGAGAGAAAGTCATAAAATTGTGACTCAGCATGAGAAAGACCTGTGCCAAGATTTCCACATTGACCACCAGCTTACCTAGGGTCTCTCTGCTCGGCTACCCCTACCCTTCTCTGGGCTCTTTCAGAAGATGGATCCTTGGCCATTACCCGTGGGCTGTCTGCTCCCACTCTGCTGGGGACACAGCCGGCATTCCTGAGCTCTGCATCGTGTCGTGTGTGGTCCATAATTAAATGTGCAGCTTGTGTAGTAAGCCAGGTCCTCCCCAGCCTAGCGGGTGGATTTACAGCCTCACCTATCAAAAAGTCAAAAATCCTCTTTCCCATTCATCCCAGTAAAGCTGCAGGAGTTTCCTGGAGAGAAGCTGACTCCCTGATTGTTCACAGCTGGGAGTGGAGGGCTGGTTTCAGGATGAGTTAACTCTCTCTCCTCCTGTTTATCTCTTGTATTTAGAAATAGGATTCGGTCTCTGTAACAGATACTCTTGTTTATACAGTAGGATCCTGACACCCTCCCTCACGCTCACGCCAGACGAGGCTGGTCTAGGCTTCATGAAATAATAAGGAACAGTTCCAGAGGCTCTTTGTATATTCTTTGTGGCTGTGTTTCTCGTGCAGCCCAGGTGGGCCTCAGATTCACCGTGCAGCCAAGGACAGCCCTGAGCTTCTGATTCTCTTACTTCTAGCTCATGAGCGTTGGGATTACAGGCCCACACACCTCGACAGCTTTATAAAGCCCTCTGCCAGCTAAGCTCCGGTCCCAGCACAGGCCTCGGTGTCAGAATGCAGTGTGCTGAGGGATGCTTCCCTTAGGGGGCAGGTAAGTCACCACCTGAAGCTGCTGAATAATGAGACTTTCCTCCTTCAAAAATGTCCAGCTGTGACTTGGAGCATGAGAATTACAGGGCGCTTATTGTCAGGCACTGGAGTGTCAAGAGGTGTGAGAGGGTGCCATCATGGTCACACAGCACCCCAGAGGGCACATCTAGAGGAGGCGTGTTCCTGGGAAGGGGAACGAGTTTCCAAAGATCTGCTTAGTGCCCGTGGCTGGGTGGGAGGGAGCAGAAGTCGGCCAGAGGAGCTGCATTCCATTAGGTCCGTGGCACCATCCTCTCCTTCTCTGGTGTCTACATCCGTTCTGACAAGCACATGAAAAGCTGCTGTGCAGCAGTTGCCTCTTCCCCTCTGACAAAATACCTAATGGCAACAGCATAAGAAAGGAAAGGGCTTGTTTGGGCTCATGTTTCCATCACAGTCCATCGTGGGAAGGCACAGCAAGCCATGAGTCCAGCAGGGGGTGCTTGTGGCCATGGCTTCTTTTCATGGCCATAAATAGGGAACAGAAGATGCAGTCGGAATTACTGGGTACAATCTTCGGTGGGGTCCCTAGTGACAATCATGCCCCTCTTCCTCAAGACTCAGCCAAAGTGGTGCCCCAGGCTAGGGGCCTAGGTTCTCAGAACATGAGGAGGGGAGGTCAGAGGTAGCAGGTCAGAGATCTGAGGCAGTAATGGGTATCTCCCACTTTCCTGGGAGTTTACAGTTCCTTTTTTTTCATCCCAATAAAAAGTTATGTATAAAAACATGAAGCAGGCCAGATTCTATCTGTGGACCATAGCTTGCTTTCTCCTGCTATAGAACATTCATAGTCTAAGCCACATATGCTAAATGAATTCTGCGGTGAATGAGGAGGGTCTCCGAGACGGTATTTCTGTTCGCTTTTACAGCTCTTCTTTTCACTTTTCCATTAAAAAGAATAAGGTTTCGTCTGTGTTTATTAGTGATGAACTAAGTTCTTCATATTTTGAGTGTGAATTATAAACATTGTTTTTAAAAGATTATTAATTCATATGGAATCCCTCTTGCATATATCAGATATTTTCTTATCTTTGTTTGTTTGAGACAGGGTTTCTCTGTGTAGCCTGGGCTTTCCTGAACTGGCGTTGTAGACCAGGCTGGCCTTGAACTCACAGAGGCCCACCTGCCTCACTGTGCCTTGCATATTTTCTTGGCTTAAAACCTCCCTTTTGTCATATTCTATCCTGATATCTGCTAACAGTCTAGTGTAACATGTTTCTTTCCCTCAGTGCTGAGGTTGAAGTTCAGCTTCACCCATAAATTTTAAAACTTAAAAGCATAGCAATAAGCCTTAATTGTAAAATACTTTTTTGTAAGAAAACAAAAGCAGCAACAACTGTGAATTTTAAGTTGATGGTAATTCCTAGGTCCTCACTACAACATTAGAATCACGAAAATCCAGGAGATGTAACATGCTCATCTTTGAAAACAGATGATGTAGAAGTGCTGAAGAATATAGACGTCTCACTCAGTCCTTCAGTGTGCTTGGAAATCAAGTGTTAAAGGTTCCCTTCTGTGCAAAGCACAGAAACAGCGTGGGAAAAGGTTATGTTGGGGTACTCGAGGTAAATCAAAACATTTCTTTCAGATTTCTTGGGTTGTCCGTAAACATTGATGTGAAAAGGGGTGTGTTCCAGTAGGGGTGAGGCTCTTGTTTCACAGATACATAGTCCAACTGGACTGTTTTGAGCTCTTGGGTTTCAAAAACTAACAACCTTTCCCATTTGTTATCATTTCTGAAACTTTTACTAATACATTATTTTGTTATTTTAAGACATCAAAGCAGCAGAACTGTGTCTTCCCCTAAGCCAGCTCTGGGTGGCCCCTTCTCTAGGCCCTCCAGATGCCCTGTGGCATGCATGGAGATGATGCCAATGCCTCAGGACTGAAGGCTGTGATAAAGGCTGCCTCTTCATACCGTCGCAGCTCATTATAGTGCTTACTTTATTCCAGCATGAGGCGTAGGCAAACATACCTCCTCTGGAAAAATACCACTAGAGAGACAGGCATCAGAAAATAACTGCCATCAGTCACAGGGAGGGACGGGACAAGGCAGCCAGCACAGGAGGAAGTGCAGCCAGCTCACGCCTCAGTGAGCCTTGTTTATTTCAGTCTCGGAAAAGGCTGCTTCCTATTTTCTCAATGGGCCATACTCAAATCCATCACAAAACTTTCCTCCATAATTCAGGTTGAAGACTTATGTTTTAAAAAGAAAGCTATTTTCCAGTCAGGGATAAATCAGCAAGGAAGAAACACTGATTTGTCATTTTGTATGTGTTTGTGGGTCCACATTGGTTTTATCATAACAATGCAACTTGTACATATTAACATTTAAAATGAGCATCTTTTCCTTCTACTGAAAACAAAAAAATTTAAAAGTTAAAAATGAGGTCACAACAGAGAACGTCAAATCCAATAAAACCCTACAGATTCTGCTTATTCTCCCATTGAGGGGCTCAAGTCATCGCTAGGAGAGAATGTTATTTTAAAAGTGTCACCATAAACTGCACGGTGTCCGTTAACATCACAAGTAAACATGCCAGATCCTCAACTTCAGACCCACCTTTTGCTGACCTTCAACACCCCCCCTTTTCCTTTTTTTTTTGTCTTTTAAACTTAATTTATTTTTATTTTGGTGCTTGGGATCAAACCCACAAAGGCTAATCAGAAGCTACTGCTGAGCCACAAGGCTAGACCAGTTGTTTGCTTTTTTGATATGGGTCTTGTCAAGCCTCTTGAAATACTTTAAAATAGATTTTGTTTATATAGCATAGTGGATTATGTGACAGTTCTCTGAACCATAACACAAATCTAAGGACCTGTGGATGTGACTTTATTTGGAAAAAGAATCTTTGTGGGTGAAACTATGCCTATGGGTCATGAGCGATCACTCTGCTGGATGACCTGAGGGGTCTCTGCTGCTCCTCAGCATTGTCCTTGAACCTCAGAAGACAGGTGAGGTGTCAGTGCACAGACGCAGGCAGAGGAAGAGGAGGGATTCGCCAGTGTCTCTGGGAGCTGGAAGGGGTGGCAGGGACCTTGGCCTAGACCTTCAGTGGAGCAGGGCCTTCTTGACAGCTTCCCTCTGAAATCAGTGGCTTGTGGGAATTTGATGTAGTAGCCAGAATGTAATGCACAATGCACACAGGGCCCAGCAATGGTTCCCTGAGGAACAACTGTGTGTGAGTTACAAGCAGCTTGCTGAGAGCATGCTGTACGTTGACACAGAAGCAGTGTGTAGATGTGAGGTGGACCACGGCCATCCAGGGTGTCAACAAAGTAGTTAGGCCAGAGTTTATCACAACAGTGCCAGTTACGTAAGTCACAGTAGTGTTTGCTTCAGAAGGAATACATGGAAGGCAAGTTACTCTTGACATACCTATTAATATATAAGAAGGCATGCAATAAATAACCTAAAGACTTGAGTTTGATGTGTTTTTGTCTGGGAGGCTTACTGCCTCTGCTGAACTAGGCCTAGTCCTGGAGCTTCTAGCCTCTATACAGTCTAACCTAGGACTAGAATGTTTTCAGCCTCTGAGACTCACTCCTGAATAAGCTCACCCTTTCTAGTTCTTTCTGAGCTAACAGCTGGCTAGTTCAACTCAGCTATTCTGGCTCAAACTCCTCTCTCAGCTGATGGATTCAATCTGGCTTTTCGCTTGGCCTCAGACTAACTCCAGCAATCTGCTCTGATCTCCTGGCTCCTTCTCATTCTCTGGCTCATTCTGTCTGCACCTGTCCAACTTCTCTACGTAAAACTGTAATGGTAAAACTGCTTCCCCCGTAACCCCTCTGTGCACCCCTCCCCCGCTGCCCCCTTTTAAGTCACCTCTCTTTCTTCTCTGTTCTCTGTTCTCAGAGTTGGGCATCACTTATCTATGGCCATTCTGTCAAATCTTTCTCATTCATCACTATCTGCCCTTGAATTAGATGTTCATTTCAAACATGGTGTGTACTAAGGGTGTGTCTGCATTCCAGCCAGAGGGATTAAAGGTGTGTGCTAAGAGTGTGTTTGTATTCCAGCCACAGTAGCCATCTTGCTAAATTAATCCCATTTTGTTTAAGTTAAAAATTGTACAATGCATTTCAACAGAAACAATTATCAGTCCCATAAACTTAACAGTCTGAAGAGTCTTATGAATATACGTTGATGAGATGATCCTTCATAACTGCTCTCCTGATCATCAGTCCTTCAGCAAGTGTCCATTTCAGCATCAGAGTTTACAGTCTTTCCCAGATTGGTTCTTTATCAATGTTGGCGAAACCCAGTCTTTCATCACCCATGGAAATATAGACAAACACTCTTTCTTGGTGTAAGACATTCCCTAGTTCCATTCTGATGTTAAAACATCTTTAAAGCATATAGGTTGATCTAATTCTGTAGTTTTTTTTTCCACAATCCAGTTGTCTTTTAGCTAATCTTACTCCTCACTTGTGTTTATCAAGGTACAACTACATTTTTATGAATCCACAAATAAACCAGACACTACTCTTTCCATGCCCAGCTCCACACCAGCGAGCTGGGCTCCTTACCCATTGTCAGTGGGATATCTGTCTGGAGCCCCAATTTCACAGGTACCATAGGTTCACAATTAAGTACTTCCTCTGTCTATTTTCTCTCAAGCCTTTGCAGTATTGTCACTGGCCAGCAGTGACACTTGGATTAACACCTGAGGGAGGGCTGGGGGTAGAGAGACAGGGCAACACAAAGAAGGACACCAAGTCTATATTCTGATCGAGGTGTCGTTTACTGAAAGTCAGGTTAACACTTAAATAGCAGGAAAGTACAAGCAGTTTCTCGTGGAGGCAATTCTTAGCCAAAACATATGAGGGCTCACTCAAAGTTACACAGAACCTGCTGTCTGGCTACCATGGTTGCATGGAATTTATTGTCTAGTTCTCAGGGTCAGAGCCCTCTGCTGTCGAATTGCCAGGGTCATTCTCCGAGACAGCAAACTTTATAGCCAGGACAAAGAGACCGAATTCCACTGCTCAGATGGGCACTCCAATTTGCCATTAACTCCAAATAGGCTGCCACAGTACTATCATAGCTAAATTTTCTTGTTGCATATCTATGTTTTCAACCTTTTTTGAGAAAAAAATATAAAGATTGGGGTTCAAAGAAGGAAGGGGTTTGCTTTGGTGGTCACAGTTGCAGTGAGTACTACGGCGGCTTTTTCAAGTAACGTTTCTAGCCCCTCAAGTTCTGCCCTTGCTCTCACGGGATCGGAAACGGAGTTTTCCATTACTGAACGCAGGAAGAGTTTGTATAACTGAATTGTCTTTTGGGGTGGCCTACTGTGACTCACTGTCTCAGAGGTCTCCCGAATCTCTTGGGTATTCAGCCAAACTCAGAGAACTAATGGTTCCCCCAGAGATGATCCCAAGCAAATTTCTCCTCTGGGGCTTTTTGTCAGATGTCTCCTGTCCTCTGCTTTCTGCAAAGTTGGTGGGCATTCTTCAATCACACTGGGTTATCCTTCCAACCACGTTGGGCGCCATGTATTAAAGTGATTTTGTTTTCCTGATGCAATTGCCTCAGCAGCTTACAGCCTCCTCCTGCTAACCTAGGCCTAACCCTGGAAGCTTCTAGCCTCCATACAATCTACAGTCTAGTCCTAGAATGTTTTCAGCCTCTGGGACTTACTGCTGAATAAGCTCATCCTTTCTTGTTCTTTCTGAGCTCTGGGCTGGCTGGTTCAACTCAGCTGTTCTGGATCTAACTCCTCTCCCAGCTGACTGGTTCAGCTGGCTTCTCTCACTTCTGACTGAATTGCTCTCTTGGCCTCAAACTAGCAATCTGTTCTAATCTTCTGGCTCCTTCTCATGCTCTGGTTCATTCTGTCTTCACCTGTGTCCAGCTTGTTTTCTCTCTGCAACCTGGATCTGTAAACTCTCAGTAAAATTGCTCCCTCTCTCTCTGCATTGCTCCCCTAAGTCCTCTTTTCTTGACTCTTCTAGTGAAAGTTGGTTATGTCCTATCCTATCTCATTTTGTCAAATCTTCCTCTCATTCATCACTGTCTGCCCTCAATTATACCTTTCAAGCACAGCTGCTTTCTTCTTCCAACTAACTTAACCTTCATTGTTTGGGAGTAAAGGTGTGCGCTAAGGGTATGTCTTTATTCCAGTAAGAGGGATTTAAGGTGTGTGCTAAAGGCATGTCTGTATTCTAGTCAGAGTAGCCATGTTGCTGGATTAAAATTCCTCCACACCGAAATGAGGAGAAATGTGAAATAATGAAGCTATTGAAAGAAAAAAAGAGAATAAAGGAAATATGTGATGTGGGCAGGCAGGCAGGAAGATGCCTGCCTGGTGACACTGGCGAGGCAGTGAGAACAGTTAGCTTGGAAGCTTCATCTAGAGTAGTGATATCAAGTGCCAGCTCACTGGCTCATCTCAGAGTGCTTGGGATGGGCAGTGCTTTGCGCTGAGGCTAACCAGAGCTGTTGCAGACCCCTGCTTACTCACACGAGCCTGGCTAGATTGGGCTCATTAACACTGTCTCCTAAAAGGAAAGAAGGTCAAGTGCCCATACGCCTTCCTGGGATGTGTGAGCAGCTGACATTGCTGTACAGGAGACACTTTGATGGGGAGCTGCCCGTGTGCCTTCCTGTGACTACACCTGTATTCCTCCTGGAAGTCATCCCATAAACTCACTGGCTTATCCATCTAAACCTAGTTAGAACTGTTTCCTTGGCCTGTTGCTGCCCCCTGTATCTGGGGTGAATAGAAACAGACTTCTCAAACTTGTCGGGCAGCACAGCCCTGTAACCCCAGTATCTCAGGAAGCTGAGGCCAGAGGATCAAACACTCAGGTGCAGCCTGAGCTACAGAGTGAATTCAAGGCCATCCTGCACACCCTAATAAAAACCAGTCTCAAAACACAAAGTACAAAAGAGAGCTGGGAAGAGAAGGGATTGGGGGTCCTGAATATGTTTACACACACAGAGAGGCGACTGTCAAATAAAAAAATTAAGTAAAAGGGCTGGGGATATATAGTTCATTGGTAGAATGGTTGCCTAGCACGGGTGATGTCCTATATCCTAACATCCATACCTCAGAAAGGATGAAAGCAAGGGAAACTTCAGGAAGAGGGGGAGAAAGGGAGGGAGGGGAGACAGCTTTGCCCATTTGTCTTAGACTAGCTGGTCTGTTTTTTTTTTAATTTTTATTCATGGGTATGTGTGATCCATATGTGTCACTTCCCTCAGAGCTAGAGGAGGACTTCAGGTCCCCTGGGAAAGGAAATGACAGATCTCACCAGGAGCCCACTATCTAGTTATTGATCCTACTCTCAAAGGATAGCTTCCCCCACGCCCAGTCAGTCAGACAACATATTTATATGTGAAGGACTTTCGTATTGTAATCCAGGCTGAGCATACCAAGCAAGGGCTCTGCCACTGAACTATGGCTCCCAGGACTGATAAAACTAAAAAGGGGGGGTATGTGTTCTTCACCATTTGAGTTTACGGTCAGGTTAACGCTGTGTGAGCTGTGCGGATCACGTGTTATGACTGGTCTCGGCACAGAAGTCAGATGCGCAGCAGCAGTTTTCTCTTCGGAAAAGGTCTCAGCTATAAACTTGTTCATTTGGAATTCCTTAATATTGTTTAGAAACTCTTATTTTGAAAATTCCATCAGTGCCAGTTTATGAACCAAACAACAAAAGCCTGATCTCATTTCTTTATTGTCACACTTCATATATAAGACGCTGAAGCAATATGCCTTAGTAATTGGGCTTATAAATAAATAGAGATTCCCATCTCCTACATTGCCTGGCACTTGGTTTACGCTATTTTGAGATTCAAATTACATGTTTTCCTCCCATCTCATCTCATAAGAAAAGCCATCTGTTTAAAGCACAGAATGCAGGCCTGCAGCACTTGGCCCTCAGAGGCGGGTACCCTCTCCCTGAATTTACTAGCTCCCCCACCCCCTTCCCATCTTCACTAGCGATTACAAAAGCACTCCAAGAGCCTCTGGAGTGAATACGTTTTTGTTATAATGATTCTTACGCTGAAAGGGTGTGGCTTCGATGCTCCCGAGGGTTTCCTGCACTTCACAGACTGGAGCTCCAAGCAGGGCCAGCAGGGGCCGAGGAGTGGGTAAGGTGCTGGGGTGCAGATGTGCTCAGATAGGGCTGGGCTAACTGTGCAGTCCCACCCCGTAATTAACGTTCAAGAACGCAGCTGAGCCCTGCGCATTCACGCGGGGCTCACCGCAGTGGTGACAACGGCTTCCAGAGCGGGGAGCCCGCGGAGGAGGGCGCACAGGAGAGGCAGTCCTGCAAGTCCCGGACGCTTGGGGAAGCGTTAACGATCCCACTCGCGCCTGGCCCAGGACGTAGTGGAGTGCTCTGTGGAAGCATTAGGCCCGGAGTTCAGATCCCGAAGACCCGACTGGGTGTGCTGGGCGGCTGCCTGTAATTCCAGCCTCGGGAAGCTGCGGAAGACTGGCCGAATCCGCGAGCTCGGGGTTTGATTGAGAGGCCCTGCCTCAGTGGCGACTGGATGCTTCCAGCCTCCAACCGCAGTGGCACACGCACGTGCACAAGGACGCGCAGACAACAAAACACAACACCTAAACCTCTCGCCGCAAAAACCTGCCCGCGCACACGCGCATGCCTTACGCGAAAGGAAAGACCTATTTGTGACTCGGCATCCTGGTTCGTGTACGTTGTCCACACGGACCGGTGGTCGACCCTTTATCCTGGAACTCGGGAGGCAGAGGCAGGCGGCTCTCTCAGACTAGCCTGGTCTACGCAGCAAGCACTGTCTCTTGGAGAGCCAGAGCTACACGTGGATGCGTGCTAGTTGAGTGAAAATGCCCTTGGGACCACGGTTTAGGTGCTGTGTTAGACAAAGGCCTTGGCTTATTTTCTCTAATTTAGATGAAGCCGGAAGGTCCAGGTTCCGGGGCGGATTGCTGGAACAGGGCTCTGCCAACCGGCCAATCCCCGAGGCTCCGTGAAGACGGTCTTTCCTAAGTGCCTGCGAGGGCTGTGCGCGTGCACAGGACTCCTCTCATTCCACACGGCACTTTTCTCCAGGCTGGGAACCGAACCAGGTGTCTTGTGCGTGCTGGGCCAGCGCTCTAAGAAACTGAGGTCTGGCTCCAGCCCTAACCGTTGATTGTAAAGGTCCGTTATGAGCTGGTGGTGCAGCCGTGTTGTGACGTGCTGGCCTAGCGTTCAGGAAGCCCTAGAGTCAATCCTCGGTACCACACAAACCTGCAATCCTGCTCTGGGAGGCTGAGACCTGATCCCCAGAGCCAGGGGACTGGAAAGACCGGCTGGGTTAGCCTGGCTGGTGGACAGAAGCCTGTAATCTCACCCAACAGAAGAATCACACGCTCTCGACCGCTCAGGAAAGTTAAGACCCTCCAGGGTCCTTGTCTCAAAAAAAAATTTTTTTAAAGTTTTACTGAATACAGAATAACATATCTGAACTACACTTTTCTCTTACTGTTGAGTTGGGGAAAAATCAGCATATTCGCGAGGATCTTTTTGCCGCGATCGTTGGAATACACTGCTAACCGCTGTGTGTGTGCGCATGTCTGCCTCCCGTGTTCGGACTGTGTTCCTGTGCTTGCTCCCAGCTGCAGCTATACCCAGGTGGAAGCAGCCAGGATTTAAATCCAGGTCTGTGCCTCTAGGGATTATTTTTGAAATCTCGCACGGGGCTGGCAAAATGGCTCTGTCAACACAGACGACCGGAGTTTGAGTCCCAGCGCCGGCACTGTGGACAGAGAACACACTACCAGTTCATCCTCTGATCTCCACTGTGAGGCTCGCCCCAGGCCTTCCTCTGATCTGGAGAAAATTGTTCACGGTTGAAGAGCACCTCTGGTTCTTACACAGGACCTGTTCGTCTCCCAGCAACCAGCTGTAGCTCCAGCTCCAAGGCGGCCTCTTTTGGTCTTTAAGGGAGCCAGGCAGACTCTGACATGATTCAAAACAAAACACAACCCTTGCCAGCGGCAGCGGCACCCACCTGCAACCCTAGGACTCCGGGAGGCGGAGGCAGGTGGATCTCTGAGTTCCAGGACAGCCAAGGCTGCACAAAGAAAGCTTGTTTTGAAAAACAAAACAAACAGAACCCACTCATTCTCTACGAAGCTGCACCCACAGCCATCCCTCTTCCCACACCAAAGCTGATCAGTGTGTCTTCAAGTTTGCGTATAACATTAGCAAATTAATCAGATGCCAGTTCGTTTAAAGGGACTTAGCTCTTATTATTAAAAAGCAAAAGCCATCTTTTTGCAAATAAAACCTGTATCTTTGGGACTAGAGGTTGCTGAGTGGTTAGCTGACACTGCTCTTTGCAGAGGACCCAAGTTTCTACTCATAGGTCAGGTAGCTCACAACTGCTTATAACCCCTGCTTCAGAGCACCTGCCTGATTCACATCTTTGGATGTGTATTCACTAAATATGCTCTGAAGTGGAAGAAAACAAAACAAAAATCTTTAGTGTCCTTTAACTGGGAGTTCACAAACATCTGAAATTCAAGTATTCTTTCTCTAGTCAATACCATAAAACTGCCCAGGAAATCTTTTAGCTAGCAAAAGGGCAAAATTGGGAAGCCATTATTTAACTTTTCTGGCTCTTTGACATTAAAACGATAAATGATTTTTTTTTTTCATTTTGCCTCTAAGCTGCTGTTCTGATAACTGAATGCTCTTGTAACACAATTTCTTGGTAGGCCTTGCTTTAGTTTTATTTTCCTTGTGTTGGGTTTGCTGCTTCTGTAAACTTGCAGTTTTTCTGAAAGAGAAGATTATAGCTACACTTGCGTTTTAAAGAAACACCCTGGCAACGGAAAGCTTAGTGCTGACGTGGTACACAATGGACTACAGGTTAGGGGTGACATTTCAGCATTTTCTCTAATGATCGCATTTTTATTCTGCATAAATTTTGGGGTTCTCTACTGTTTGTGGATGCCTGCTGGTACAGAGGCTGACTTTAGAAGTTTGACGTTTTCCTGATTTCCCTGCTGTCTAACCCTGGCACATTAAAGGACTAAAGTGCCTGAGCTGTTACCAGCATGGGTAACTGAGCCCTGCAATGTTCCCATCTCTTTCTCAAAACGAGGTGACATATCTGGGGAATTCCCCTAGATGAAGCAGTGTGGCACGGGAAGAAACACAGGGCACCAAAATGAAGTGTGCTTCCTTTTAATTCAACATACTGCTCAACTTCAAGTGTAAACAAACATAAACGCCCCCAACGTCCCTCAGGGTCCCCTTCACGAGCTCTGCTTGGCCGCCAGCCTCTTGTCTCTCTCCTCAGCAATGGTGAGGCGGATGCCTTTCCCCCGGGGCAGGGAGATCCACGGCTTGTTGCCCTTGCCGATCACGAAGATGTTGGCGAGGCGCGTGGCGAAGCCATTGCCATTGGCATCTTTCACGTGCACCACGTCGAAGGAGCCGGGGTGGCGCTCGCGGTTGGTGATGACACCGATGCGCCCTAGGTTGGCGCCTCCCGTCACCATACACAGGTTGCCGGTGTCGAACTTGATGGTGTCGGTGATCTTGCCGGTGTCCAGCGAGATCTGCACGGTGTCGTTGACCTTGATGAGCGGGTCCGGATAGCGGATGGTCCGGGCGTCGTGCGTCACGAGGTGCGGGATGCCCTTGGTGCCCACGAACACCTTGCGCACCTTGCACAGCTTGTACTTGGCCTCCTCGGGCGTGATGCGGTGCACCGCGAAGCGGCCCTTGGTGTCGTAGACCAGGCGGAAGTTCTCGCCGCTCTTGTCGATGCTGATGACATCCATGAAGCCCGCCGGGTAGGCCACGTCGGTTCTGACCTTGCCGTCGACCTTGATGAGGCGCTGCATGCAGATCTTCTTCACCTCGTCGCCCGTCAGGGCGTACTTGAGTCTGTTCCGCAGGAAGATGGCGAGCGGCAGGCACTCGCGCAGGCGGTGCGGTCCGGCGGACGGGCGGGGCGCGAACACGCCGGTCAGCTTGTCCAGCATCCAGTGGCGCGGGGCGGCCACACGCTTCAGGTGCTTCTTGGGACCGCGAGCCATGGCGGAGCAGCGGGCAGCAGGCCGGTCTCCTTCCCGGAGCACGTCGGAGTGAGACGGGCTGCGCGCGCACCCGGAGAGGCCCCGCCCATCCGGGTACTTTCCGCTGGGCGGGACTTCCGCCTCCCCCCCCCCCCCCGCGCGCTGGAGAAAGCCGGAAGAGCGGAACTGAGAGGGTCCTCTGGGTTTTTCTGTCAGCACTCCTTTGCTTTGCAGGGTCTGTGCTTGGCGTAAAGTAACGAGATAAATTTGATGTGCTGCCTGCTTTCAGGGACAGTGCATGCTGTAAGATCAAGAAATCTCACCCGAATACATGTTTTATACTCTTTATTACATTTATTTCTGGTGGGCATGCGGTGGAGCCTGGGAATTGAACTCAGATCCATAAGTTTAGAGGCAAAGTTCCTATACCATTCCAAGCACTTTAATTTTCTTTCTTTCCTTCTTCCCTTTCTCTCTCTCTCTTTTTCAAGACAGGGTTTTGTGTGTAGTCTTGGCTGTCCTGGACTTGCTTTGTAGAGCCTTCTTCTGTGCTGGGATCACAGGCATGTGCCATCTGAGCGCTGGGATTACACTCATGGTTAGCTTCTGCCCTCTTCATCTTCTCTCCCTCCCAGGTATCAGCTATAGTTTCCACTGTGTACCCCAGTGTACTCTGCTGATGCTTGTTTACCTCTTTGTGGCTGGCTGGCCCGACATTTCGTGGCTCAGTGACATTGTCAACCCAGCCTCCTTTCCTGTGATTTCCCACTTGGATGTTCTAAGTCACCCTTACATAGGAAAGCATAAAGCTTCAACCTCAGCACCCCTTCATGCACTGACTTTTGAAGGATGCTAATTGACAGTTCTTTCAGAACTTGGACTCATGTACAAAAATATTTGTAGAAGAATTTTAATTCAGAACATGGCTGTTCTGGCAAGAGATCACACCCAAAGACCTTCTAGTCTGTGTGATCTGTCTGGAATACAAACAGACACGCCTTTAATCCAGAAGACAGAGGCAAGCAGAAATGAGTTCAAGGCCAGCCTGGTGTAGAGGAAGTTTCAGGTAAAGAAAAGCTTAGATCAGGCATAGTGGTACACACCTTTAATCCCACACAATGAAGGTAAAGTTAGTTTGTAGAAGGAAGTACCCATGTTTGAAAGTGATGTCTAATTGAGTGGCAGAAACAGTGATGAATCAGAAAAAGACTTGACAAAATAGGATCTCATCTGTCATGAGATGAGAGAGGGAAGGGAAGCTACTTAAGAGAATGCAGAAAAAGAAAGGAGGTTTTTACCAGGACATTAATAGAGAGACAGGTCGGATGAAGACTGAATGAGCCAGAGAATGAGAAGAAGCCAGAAGATTAGAAAAGATGGCTAGAGTTAGTTTGAGGTCAAGCAGAGCAATTCAGAGGCTGAGAGATAACTCAGATTGAATCAGTCAGCTGGGAGAGGAGTTTGAGCCAGAACGGTTGAGCTGAACCAGCCAGCCAGAGTTCAGAAAGAACAAAAAAGGGTGAATTCATCAGTAAGCCTCTGAGACGACAAACTGGATTAATAAAAAGTTAATTTTACAAATCTTAATAGACTGCTGTAAACTGATAAACTATATTAATGAATTAGTGCTTGAGTCCCACATGGAATTCAGACAAGCCTGAGAAGTGGAGGGTTAGGGGGGTTGGTTGTCTGACTCTTGAGGGTAGAGTTGTTAAAGCTAGACAGGTTTCCTAATGTAGTTTGGGCTAGCAGACTCACAAGCAATCCTTCTGCCTCTGTTTCCTGAGTGCGAGGATTACAGGTGTGAGCCACGACACCCAGTGGTTGATGCCTTTGTGAAAGACGCAAAGCTCTTTCTTGCCCCTCTCTTATGTGTGGCTAGAGCACAGAGACCAGTGTTGGTGCTGGTCTTGGAGTTTGCATGACTGTAAAAAAAAAAAAAAAAAGGATTTTTGTTCTTCACAAACTACCTGTTCTGTGGATTTTTTCCACATATAGACTAAGACTGAAAGTATGATTCCAGTTAGTTTACATTTCTTGGTGTTTGTGTACGTGCGTGTGACTGTTCATGTTCATCCCTGCATGAACATGCATGCATATATTACGGGAGCTGGCTGTAGCTACCAACTGTCTTCAGTTTTCCCTCTACCTTTTCAGTCAGGGTCTATTGATGGACTCTGGCCAGTGAGCACTGGAGCCTTTATCTCTCATGACCCAGCACTGGGATCACACACAGTACCCTGTGCTTAGCTTTTCACACGTGTTAGAAACTGGACTCAGCTCTTCATACTTGTTACAGCCTGACCCTGAACACTCTGAAAGCACCTGGGTGTTCTCTTCTCTTCTGGTCGAAGCTTTTGGTTCTCAGGATGGTTGAGAACACCACGCTCCCCTGCGGTCTCCCATCTCATTTCCACTCTTGTGTGATAATCTCAGTAATGGTTGCTTTGTAAATAAGAGGAAAGCTCAAGGGTTTGAAGTTTCCAGAGGAAACATTCACCAGGGCTGCAGAGTTGGGTGTGGAAGGTGGGTTTCTGATGGGCAGAAGTGGGGAAGCATGGCTGGAGTTCAGAACAGCCTCCACCTCCTGTCAGAATCCTGGGCCTGGCAAAGGCAGCGTCCAGACCTGAGCCTCTGTGGAGCCTCTGCTGCCGACACACTGTGGAGGGGGAACTGCTGGGTTCAAGGCGCTGCACTAAAGAAGCCTCTAACTTTTGTTGGTTTGTGCTTAGTTTACAGTCTTTTCAGATGTAAACTGCATCTTTGCTATATTTTAGCAAAGTGAGAAATTTTGTGTTCTTTTGTGTTTCAAAGAAAATATTTTGGGATTGTCATTCCAAAATATCTGACTTTAACTTCTTCCTCCCCTTGGAGGATGTACTTCTTTACGAATTTGAAAGCAAATTAGGTTGGTGTGGTTGGTGTTCTGAGGAACGTCTGGTGCCTGTGTATCAGTGATCGGTTCCCTGTGGAGCAGGGACAGGTTGCTGCATGTCTCAGTGTTCTGTTGCTGTGAAGAGATGCCATGAGCACAGCAACCCTTAAAAGGACACCTTTTAACTTTTAACTGGGGCTGGCTGACAGGCAGAGGGTTAGTCATTGTCATCATGGCCGCATGCAGGCAGACACGGTGCTGGAGAGGAACTGTGCTTCTACATCTGGATCAGCAGGAAGTAAAGGTCACACTAGACCTGGCTTGAGCATTTCAGACCTCAGAGCCTGTCCCCTAGAGACACACTTGCTCTAACAAAGCCGCACCTACTCCAACGAAACCACACTAATAGTGCCACTTCCTGTGGACCAGTGGGGGCCATCTTTATTCAGACCACCACAGCTGGTTTCACCATCTATGGCTGCCACTTAGGCAAAAATTGTATGGTGAACAGATTCTGAGAAGAGCTGGAGAATCTAGTACAATGTCTGTTTCAGCCAGTAGGAGCCCCGAAAAGGGAAACAGTGCTGCTCAGGGGGGTATCATCCACCAGCCTGCTGTCCACATCCCAAACCAAAGCATTTCCTGCTCCAGTCTAGTGCTGTAAGAAAAACACAAGAGGAACAGCTTTCAGAGTTGGGTTACTAGGCTTTATCGATCTTGATGTGTGTAGAAAAAAGAATCTATTCAGATAAAACAGGTGACGCATGGGAAGGAAGACTGAATTCAAGTGGAGCAGGCCTGTAGAGGTTCAGGAATTACTGCAAAGGCATTTTGTAGTAAGAAAGAGTGTCTGGGTTTAACCCTACTATAGCTGCTAGTGGAAACTTACAGCCAACGATAGGGTTGGCCGTGAATAGGAATTAGAAAACCCCTGTATGAAAACATTGTGCTTAAAGAATTCTGTCTACATGACACACAGGCTTGTGGCTAACGGCTGGCTAGGCTGGTCAGCTATCACCTGGTGGAGAATGCAGAGCCTCCACCACGTGGCCAGTGCGAGTAAACTTCTCTAGTTTAGTTTTCTGTTGCTGTAATAAAAACGCACGTGAAGAGGAAAAAGCTTATTTGGCTTTTAGCTCAGCGTCCATCACTAGGAAAACCAGGCCAGAGACCTGGAGGCTGGGACTGAAGAACCCTGGAGGGTTGCACCGACTGGCTTGCTCTTGATGGCTTCCTCAGCTCCCTTTCTGATGCTGTCAGGACTACCTGTCTGGGAATGTCACCACCCACAGCGGAATGTGCCCTCTTGCATCAGAAATCAAGAAAATGCCCCAGACGTGCTCACAGTGGAGGTGCGCCCTCCCCTAGGGTGATGAATCTGTGCCAGCTGACGAAAATGGCTAGGCAGCACATGGGGAGAGGAGGTCTTGGAAAACTGACAGAGCGGGGTTCTTGCTAAAAATTAAATTTATAAAAAAGTACCCAGACGGACCTAGAACAAAGTTCTGACTCTGAAGTGTAAAAATAACTTATATTCACCTGATTTAATTGTTGTCTTGGAGACTTACTCAGCTTCTAGCAAAACATCACATGACTCTAGTGAATTTTAAAAAAAATCCAGAAACGTCCACCTCACTTACTGTCTTTATCAACAGGATGTCAGCATTAACAAAGGTTGTGGCTCACAAGAGCGCTTGCACTGTGTCGCTTACCATTGCTACCATGGGTAGCTAGCTGCTGTGATGTTGCTGTTGTTCTGGTCTCTGCTAAAGTCTCTCCGTAGGATTTGAGGGCTAAGTAGTAGGGTGAATTTCAGCTTCAACACTGAATATTTGCCCTCACCAACTGAGAAGGTGGGTATGTAACCGAACACTATGGGTCTTAGAAAGAACAAAGCCAAAAGGAGCACATCCGTGAGAAAAAAAAGATAGAAACATCCTTGTGTATTGGTTGCAGGGAAGCAAAGGACTCATTTACAAGGCAGCCTTCTCTTTAAATGGGAAGAAGGAGAGCGCGTCAGGAGCTGCTCACGTCTGTGCTCTCACCAAGCTGAGCACATTCCTGAGCATGTTCAGTCTAAGAAGCAAGGATGTGGAGACATTTTAGAGCATGCTAAGTTCAAGGACCTGGAGAACATGTCTTCAAAGTCAAAATGCCAGGAAGCGTATCTGAGCATGCTCAGCTTTCAGCTTGGAGTTGAGCTGGACAGGCCGAGAGATGTCAGTGTGCGGTCAAAAGTACCTGCTTTGCAGACAGAAGGCTAGGATTTAAGGGAGCATAAATTAAGGAAATCACTTGGGGTAACCTTGATCTTTTGTTTTTATTTGGCAGAAATCAAAGGTGGATAAAATGTTTCATTTGACAACAGTCCCCCATGCCAGTGCTAAATCACTGTGTACAACTGAGCATTCAGTTACCTCTTCAAATCGGAGTATCTGCTACTGTTTCCTCCATGGGTGCCATGGCATTCTTTTTTCTTGAAACTTGGTTTCTTGTTTGTTTGTTTTTTCCAGTCACTTAGGATGTCATCATAGATTTTTAAAAAACCATCTAGAAATGACAGTCTTTTAGGGGCTCTGAGGCTGTCTGGCTGGTTTTATAGAGGAAGAAATCAGGAGCCTCTTGTCTTGATGTGAGCCGCAAGCACCAAAGGACGGAAGCCTCGCTCCGTGGCTCTTATCCCAGTGCTTTCGAGGGGGTGGGCTTTGTTGTTGCTGCTGCCTTCTGTAGCTTTCTAAGGAATGTACAAATTCCGTGGAGAATTTGGCTCAAATTTGAGTGTCCATGGCCAGGTTTGGTGGCACACATCTGTAACCCTAGTAAAATAGGGGCTGGGGTAGGATGATGGCCATGAGGCCACCCTGTGCTGCAATTTGAGTGCCAGGGCAGCACAACAGACTGCTTAGTGACACCCTGTCTCACAAATAAGCACACAAATAAGTAAATAAAAGGTTGGAAGCAGCATGTTTTTCTTATGATTGAAATGCATCACAGAGAAATCGGGTTTAAAATTACTCTAATTTTCTGGTCTCATGGAATTATACTGAATGGTAAACAGACTATCATATTTCAACCAGAACACATGCCTGGCGTGTACTGTTAGTTGCTGTTATTACTGCTGCTGATGTTGGTCATTGCCCAGGTCTTCCCCATCGGCTGTAAGACGTCGTCAGTGGGGAAAGCCTCCTGTCCAGCTCTGGGGTGGAGCGGAGGAGGAAATGTAGAGAACAGAGCCCATGGCACGCTTTCCACCTGTCCTGTGCTTCTCCAGAAATGGCACTATGTCATATGTCTCATTTTGTCATTTACTGTGGCTCTTCAGCTTAAAATAGAAACCTTGACATCTTGCTTTTCCACCAAGAATCTCTGTACCATTTTTGGCTTATGTGACTTTGGGATGTTATATTTTGAGAGTAAATTATCTGGTGCCCTTAGCTCACCTTCTTGTGGAAATAGAATTCCACCAAGAATGTCTGAATCAGAACATGTTATATGTGGCTACTGAAAATAGCCATCATAGCAAACCATCAAAGATGATGTCTGACAGCGCTATCTAAGTTTAACCTCAAGAAAAACCTCTGTGGCTTGTTCTGTGGAAAGGAAAGCCACTTCTAGTTTCTCCAGTGTGGGACACGGTGCAGAGGGAGCTTAGAAATGAAGCCTCCCGGAGCAACCACCTGGGAAGCTCAGGCACAGCCTCACTCTCGTCCTCCTCAGTATCTGGGGCGCTGTTTCCTTTACCTGCCTGCTGAGAGTTACCCTGCATTTCTGAAGATACAGAAGTGCCAAGGGCTGGTCTTGGTTTAGTTTACTTGAAAATGACAATCACAAGGAGGCAAAGCCCGGAGAAAGATGTGTGGCTTCGTGCTACTGCTCAGGGAATCATAACCCAGCTGCCCAAACACAGAAGCCATGGGCCACTCCAGTAAAACATCCAGATGCAAACACACACACACATACACTGTACCATTCCAGATTCTCGAACGCCCACTCAGGGTGTGTACCCTGCTATGGCAGCCACAGTGTCCCTGGCCTCATGCCAAACTTTCTGCTGCTCTAGAAGATGGACCTGTCCAGAACTTGTTAGCAGCAAAGTATTTGGTGGCTTCGCCTGCCTCACTTTCTAGTCATCAAGTGCTTGGATAGCCAGTTCTGAGCACGCACAAACGAGAAAGAGGACAGAGCAAGCAGAGAGGAAGAGACCTGCTTTCCAGTGGAGGTGTCACTTCCCTGCAGTTACAAAGCATCTGCTCCATGGCAGGGACCACACATCTTCCTTGAGCAGTCTCAGGTGGACCCACCTCTGCAGGAAGCTAACCCACTCGGGTGTCACTGAAAAGCAACGTCTGGACTAAAGTTTCTCTCCAGTGAAAGGCCCTCATTTAAATGCAAATCTTAAGAGAAATCCTTTGAGGGAGAAACAGATTAAAAGGAGCAAAAGAAAAATGAAAGCCTTAGGGAAACCGAGGAGGAGGGGAATGCCAGTGGGGTTATGCGATTTGGTTCAACTTCTTTTCTCTGCTTTGAGATGGACAAGCTGCACGGAGGGGAGTGTGGATCCTTTATGTTTTCACAGGGAGCTTGTCAACCTCAGCTCTTGCTTCTGGTCACAGAAACCAGGCGGTGCCAGTCACAGAGCTGGAGTGGGGACTGTGGCCGATGCGGCGCCCACTAATCTCTGCCTTCCTGAAGCTGACATCCTGGCAATTTAATTTGTTTCCTAGAACAGAGGACAGTAAGCAAGAGAGAAAATTCTTCAGTGTGTACGAGGGGCCTTTGATCCACCCAGAAGAATATAATCTTGGCATACTTGTTCTTCAGGGACACTTGTGAAGTAGTTTATGCACTGAAGGCATTGTACCCCTCAAACTTCATTAAGAGGTATATCAAAATCTATAGGATAATCAGGGACAGGTGGGACGGCAATGTTAATTATAGCTAACAATTCGAGGTCTGGTTTTATATTGTATCTCTATTCCCTACAGTGATTCCACAGAGTAGATGTTACCACCTTTTAAATGAGCAAAATAGGCGCACAGAGAAATGAAGAAACCTGTTCCCACTTCTCAAGTTTCAAGTGGCAAAATGGGGTGTTGTCCAAAGCCAGCCTCTGGGTGACTTCAGAGCTCTTCCCAGATACTTCCCAGACTGTCTGCCCAGAGAGGAGCATTGTGCTGCAGATGCTCATCTTTTTTTTTAATATTAAAAAAAATATATACACACACACACATTACAGTTTATTCACTTTGTATCCTAGCTGTAGCTCCTTCCCTCATCCCCTCCCAATCTCACTCTTCCTCATCTCCTCCCATGCCCCTCCTCAAGTCCACTGATAGGGGAGGTCCACCTTCCCTTCCATCTGACCCTAGCCTATCAGGTCTCATCAGGACTGGCTACAGTGTCTTCCTCTGTGGCCTGGTAAGGCTGCTCCCCGCTCAGGGGAGGTGATCAAAGAACCAGCCACTGAGTTCCTGTACTCCTTACTAGGAAACCCACTTGGACACTGAGCTGCCATGGGCTACATCAGGGCAAGGGTTCTAGGTTATCTCCATGCATGGTCTTTGGTTGGAATATCAGTGTCAGAAAAGAGCCTTGTGGAGCTCCTGTCCACTCCAGGTCTTTCTTTGTCCCCCTTCTTTCATAAGATTCCCTGCACTCTGCCCAAAGTTTGGCTATGAGTCTCAGCATCTGCTTTAATACCCTGCTGGGTAGAGTCTTTCAGAGGCCTCTGTGGTAGGCTCCTATCCTGTTCCCGGGTTTCTCCCTCTTCTGTTGTCCGTCCAGAGGGGTTGTACAAGTTTACATTCCCACCAGCAATGGAGGAGGGTTCCCCTTTCTCCTCAACCTCTCCAGCATGTACTGTCACTTGAGTTCTTGGTATTAGCCATTCTGATGGGTTTAAGGTGAAATCTCAAGGTCGTTTTGAGTTGCATTTCCCTAATGGCTAAGAATGTTGAACATTTATTTTAAGTGTTTCTCTGATATTTCTCTATTGAGAAATCTCTGCTTAGCTCTATACCCCATTTTTTAATTGGATTATTTGATTTGTTGCTTTTTAACTTTTTGAGCACTTTATGTATTCTGGATATTAGCCCTCTGTCAGATAAATGGTTGGTGAAGATCCTTTCCCAGGCTGTAGCCTGGCGTTTTGTTCTGATGACAGTGTCCTTTGCTTTACAGAAGCCTTTCAGCTTCATGAGGTCCCATTTATTGATTGTTGATCTTGAGCTTGTGCTGTTGGTGTTCTGTTCCAGAAGTTGTCTCCTGTGCCAATGAGGTCAAAGCTCTTCCCCACTTTTTTTTTTCTAACAGGTTTAGTGTGTCTAGTTTTATATCCACTTGGACTTTAGTTTTGTGCAGGGTGATAAATATATATCTATTTGCATTTTTCTAAGTGTAGACATCCAGTTAGACCAGCACCATTTGTTGGAGATGCTATCTTTTTTCCATCGTATGGTTTTGGCTTCTTTGTAAAAAATCAAGTATCCGTATGTGTGTGGGTTTATTTCTGGGTCTTCTATTCAGTTTCATTGATCCACCATTGTGTTTCTATGCCAATACTATGCAGTTTTTACTACTGTACAGCTTGAGATCAGGGATGGAGATACCTCCAGATGATCTGTTGTTGTACAAGATTGTTTTAGCTTTTCTGGGTTTTTTGTTTTTCCTTATGAAATTGAGAGTTGTTCTTTCAAGTTCTGTAAAGAATCGTGTTGGTATTTTGATGGGAATTGCACTGTAGATTGCTTTTGGCAGGATGGCCATTTTCATTATTTTAATCCTACTGATCCATAAGCGTGGAAGATCTTTCCATCTTCTGATATCTTCTTCAATTTCTTTCTTCAAAGACTTGAAGGTTTTTTTAAACATGTCTTTCACTTGCTTGGTTAGAGTCACACCAAGGCACTTTATGTTATTAGTGGCTATTGTGAAGGGTGTAGTTACCCTAATTTCTTTCTCAGTTCTTTTGTCTTTTGAATACAGGATGGCTACTGATTTTTTTTTGAGTTAATTTTTTATCCAGCCACTTTGCTGAAGGTGTTTATCAGCTGAAGGAATTCTCTGGTTGAATTTTTGGGGTCGCTCATGTATACTGTCAGATCATCTATGAATAGTGATACTTTCACTTCTTCCTTTCCAATTTGTATCCCCTTGATCTCCTTTAGTTGTATTATTGCTCTAGGTAGGACTTCAAGTACTATGTTGAAGAGATATGGAGAGAGTGGGCAGCCCTGCCTTGTCCCTGATTTCAGTGGGATTGATTTAAGTTTCTCTCTGTTTAGTTTGATATTGGCTATAGGCTTGCTGTATATTGCCTTTACTGTGTTTAGGTATGTGCCTTGTATCCCTGATCTCTCTAAGACTTTAAACATGTATGGATTTTGCAAATGCTTTTTTGGCATCTAAGGAAATGGTCATGTGGTTTTTCTCCTTCATTCTGTTAATGTGGTGGATTACATTGCTGCAAATTCTCCTCTTAAGATGTTCATCTTTCCTTTCCTGTTTCAGGTGTCTGACAGGAAGCAGCAACAGGAATTTCCTGCTTACCCTGAGACCGTTTTTAAAACGGGCCATTTTGGTCATCAGTTATGTAAGTATATAATATATGCAGCAATTCTAGCTAATAAGGGGTGTTTTCAGTTAAACTCAGGGGCGTGCCATTTAATACTAGCTGCCAGCATCATCTCATAAGGAAGGTTTGCAGGCGGTAGATGTTGCTTTTGAGCACACATGGGGATCTGATGGTGCAGTGCAAACGACACAGGGTCTAAAGTCCCTCTCAGAGTGTTTCGGAGTGGCCTGGTTATATCAGTCTCGTATGGCTGCACAGAGTCTCCAGGCCCGGGACTCAGAGCCACAGCTGCGGCCGCCTGCTGCTTGCCTAGTATGGACGCTTAGCTGACCAGTTCCCATATTGTGCTTTGGGGCCAGGGCTACACAGGCAGGCTTGTCCAGCAGCAGTAAGGGGAGGGGACAGCTGACCCCAATTCTTGACAGAGGGTCAGAGTGCATGTACAAAGATGGAAGAGGTGCTGCGGGTGGACGTTTCATTGGGTCTCCTCACTCTTCCAGGTGACTGTCATTTTGTATTTCCGCCTGTGGATAATGGGAGGAACTATGCCCCTCTTCTCAGAGCAGGACAACCCTGCTTCCTTTTCACCTTACTTCCTTACGAGGTCAGTGGTGTACATTCTGTAAACTTCACTTGGGATTTAGTTGTCTCCTGTGCTGATGTTTTGTTGGACATTTTTATTGCCATATATCATTTGTAGAAAATAGCAGGTCTCCTTACAAATGAGTTCATCCATGCTGAATCCTGTTCCATAAGGTTAGACCACAGGTCAGCTCTGCATTTTGAGGAAATAATAATCATAAACTAGCCAGTATGATGACAGAAAGGGAAACACTTCATATATTCTTTTCAACCCATGTTTTTTAATACATGAAAATCCCAACCATTCTATCTTACCAATGAAACCTCAGGAGCCAGGTGCTGAGGTGTAAACCTGCTAGCTCAGAGAGGCAGAGAAAGCACCCAGCTGACCTTCCTACTTAGCCAATGTCCCAGAAAAAAAAAAAAAAAAGCCAAAAGCCCAACACCTCCCTTCCCCTCCACTCTGTCTTAAAGACCCTTCTCTCAATGCCCCTCCTTCCTGTTTACTCCCTGTCAGCTGGTTTCTTGCTCCACCTCTTGACCTAGGGTTAACTTTATTTAGTATAATCTTTTTACAGAAAGCTCCTGGATTAAAGGTGTGTGCCAGGGCTGAGCTGCACCACAACTAGAAACAGGATTTTACAGTTCACAATCTTCAGGATCACAATGGGATCAAATATCCTGCAACGTCATGTGACCATCTGGGCAGGGTTGTGGCTATGGTTCTCACAGGGTATCTGTTTATTTGACAAGTATGTTATTAGATGCTTCTAGTGTGTAATACACACATCTATTGAGTGGTTGTAAATCAAGCATTTCAGAGCAGAGTACAGAGGTGTGCAGAGATCTGCAGGACAGCATGACTTAAATCAGGGAGGCTCAGAGTGACAAACAGAAAGGAGCAGCGTTTGCACAGATAGTGCTAATTGTGCCTTAGGCATCCTCGGAGAGTTCTAGAGATGCCGAGTTAGGAAGTAGTGCTGATGAGTCTCCCGAAGCACTGGGAAGCGGTCCACCCTTCCCCATGCTTACCTGCTGTGCTGCTAATGCTCTAAGACACGGTCACAGTTATGATTCAGATAGCTTCAGATTGTATTCTCTGTAGTGATTTAAATATTTAGATGTCATATTCAACTATTTTTGTGATCATGGATGCTATAAATACCCAATAATGTTATATCACTTTGATGACCATTTTATGGAACTAGCCTTTACTATTTTGTTGTATATGTTTTTGTAGTGTATTATAAAACATGGTGAATCTTTTGTTTTCAGACAGGGGCTCACTATACAACACTGGTTGACACAACCTCAACTTATGATAAATCTTAAAACTAAACCTGATGAGTGGCTGAGTTATGGTTGGGTTTGTTTGTATGTCTTGGAGATTACAGAGTTTTGACCTTAGTTTGCATCAGGCAGCAATCTTTGCTCTAGCAGGTTAGTGTATGTGTTTTAATCAATATACTTCATTGCTTGGTTTTGCCTGTATGATTTTTCTTGTGGTTTGTGAGGGCTTTCTCTTTTTATTGTGGGTATTTGTCTGTATATTGTATCCTTTGGTGCTGAGGGCCAGGTTAATCAGGTCAGCCTTCTCCCAGACTGCATGCTTGCTCCTCCCTCCTCAGGCAGATCTTTTGGTTAGCATTCAAAAAGGATGTCTTCCAAACTGACTGACATGTTTTTATAATATCCTGTCAAAATTGCTTTCACTACTTTGACACCTGTTTGTGTTCATGATCTTGAATACCATTCCCTAGATCTCTTACGTTGGCTTACTTCTTAAGTAGCATAAAAACTTTGTAATGTTGTTAGTATCATACATTTTCAAACTGTCGTTCAGTCTTAAGCTTGCCATCTCGAATTCAGCTCTCTGGTAATGCTGCCTGTCCTCTTTAGACCTGTCTCTAACATTCAGTCTCCAGGCTCTTTGTCTGGGTATTTTTAGGTGTGACAGTTCATGGAGGAGTGGCTCTGGTCAGTGGCTTCCTCAACAGCTACTCTTTTTGCCTGGTGGATGTCTGTCTTAGGGGCACTGCTGCTGTGAAGAGATATCGTGACCACAGCAGCCCTCATAATAGACAGCATTTGGTTGGGGCTGGCTTGCAGTCCAGATGGCAGTTTTGCCCACTGTCATCATGGTGGGGAGCATGGCAGCGTGAGGTAGACATGGTGCTGGGGAGGGAGTGGAGTTCTGCTGCCAAATGGTTGCAGAAGAGAGAATGAGTCATGGGTGTGGCTCGAGCTTCTGAAAACCCGAAGCCTACTCCTAGTGACACACTTTATCCAACAAGGCCACACCTACTTCAACAGGGCACACCTCCTTTCTGAGCACTCAGATCCGGGAGTCTGTGCGCTGCTCTCAAACCACTACCCGCCTTCAGCTTTGGGATGATGTCCTTTAATGTTGTGGTGGTTCCCCTTCAGCTTTAGGGCAGTGTTGCTTGTCTTTGTAGTGGATTCCTGCCAGGCTTTCTGTGTATGAGTGAGGCGACCCTGTCAGCTCCTCAGTCACATGTAGCTCCCACCATGACCCAGTGCCTCAGCCAGGGTGGAGCAAGGAAGCAAATACTCAGGTGGCAACTGAGCATTTCATTCGTGTCCTCTGCCACCAGCAAACCCCAGTGCCTGGTCCAGGCTCCTAGTGTCAGGATACTGCACCGGATCTCTATGGCGGCCTTAGCTGTACCCAAATCTTCTGGCTGGTGGCCTAATGGCAACAGTCTCTGGTAGAATCCCTGGCAAAATTAGGACTTTGGCCAGATATTTTCAGGTCTTGCTGGTTACTGAGGTCTGAGAGTTTTTCAGCGAGGTCGGAAACGTTGGCAGCAGCATTCTCCGTCTGCTCAGGTAATTCAGTCTGTAACAGAGTGAGAGAATGGACTATCTCAGCAACCTACCTGTACATCTTTTCCCTCCTGTTAGAGTTTTGAAACAGGGGCTCACTTGTAGCCCAGGCTAGACTCAAACCCATAGCAATCTGCCTGCCTTGGTTTCCCTTACACTGGGATTACAGACATGCACCATCACGCCTGCTGTTATTCTTCTTCATCTATGTTCTTGAGTTGCAGACTTCAAGTTACTTTTCTTGATACTGAGACCAAAAACCCTGACAGAAGCAGCTGAAGGGAGGAAAGGTTGCAGTGACAGCGGAGAACCCTGGGCCATCCACATTCTTTTGGGGTAGCTGCATTAGAAGAGCCGTGCCTGCCTCTAGCACACAGCCTGGAGCACACACTTTGCCCCGGCATGCTGATGCATCTCTGGTGGAGCTTTCTTGGTGTGTTCCTGCCTCTCCGAAGCTAGCTCCTGATCACCTGACTTTGCTCTCTGCACTGCCTCCATGGGGTCTGTCCTACTGCTTCCAAATTGGTCCTTTGGATTTGCCAGTCTGCCTTTGCTGAACAATCCTGCATTTATTTGCTAGAATGACAGGACAGTATTCTTCAAACTGTGTGCCGTGAGCTACAGACCTAAGCCCTTCCTAGTTCTTCAGGCTGGAAGTCCCACAGTAATATGTTGTCAGAGTCGGTGAGTGTGAGATGTCTGTTCCTGAGTTGTTCTCTCCAAGTTCTGGTGTTCTTACATGCCTGTGTGTGTGTGTGTGTGTGTGTGTGTGTGTGTGTGTGTGTGAGCGCATGTGGAGGGTATCTTCAGGTGTCTTTCTTCAGGTGCTGGTTATCTTGTTTTTGAGGTAGAGCTTCTCAGGGCCGTGAACTGGACAGGTAGACTGGGCTGAGCTGACTGGAGCGAACCCCAGGACTGCCCAGTCTGGGCTGTGGGATCACAGAGCGCCGAGCGCAGTGCCCTGTGCGCCGTGTCACCTGGGTTCTGGGTGACTGACACAGGGCTTCCTGCTTGCATAGCCAACAGTATATTGGTTCAGCTCTCCCAGCCCTGATGTCAGTTTTGTAAGGAAGCTTCCTAATGTATTAGAGTTTCTCTGTATTGGTTATTTTTCTTGACACTGGAGCAAAAATTCTGACAGAAACAGCTAAAGGGAGGGAAAGGCTTATTTTGGCCCATGCTTTTCGAGGAAAGCTTCATGGAGTAACTTAATCCATGACTCTGGGAGCAAGTGGTAGCTGGCTATTCCCGGGAGCAGAGGGAGAGGCCAGAAACCAGGCCAAGCTGTGAGTCGCAAAGGCTCACCCCTAATAACCCACTGCGAATGGTTTCACAACTTCCCCAGGCAGCACTAGTGCCTGGGAACCAGTGAGCCTGTGGCTGTCATTTCCAAGTTCAAACCACAACACCACCCTCATGACCTCCTGGTAATGTCTCCAGGAGTTGCAGTGGAAGGCAGGGCCTCCATAGATGCCGTTTTTCTGGCCTGATTCGGTCCCATGACACTTCCTGTACTAAATCTGTAAGCTTAGTAGGACTGTCACAGTTAGCTTTCCTTCTTCGTTTAAAGCACACAAAGGTTGCTTCTTAATCAGAGGAGACTGCTCAGCCTCTCTCCAATTAGGATGGCTGGGATCACCTACTGCCTGCTGACTTCGACAGTCTTTGTGGCTCTGCAGATGCAGTGTGTCCTGTTTAACCGAACGGAGACAAGAAGTCACCACACATGATCATGAGAAAGTAGGAGAAAACTTATGTGAGGAAGCGCCCGTGGCGCTGATGTCCCAGCGCTGGCTCGCTACAGCACCTGTCACTGCTACTGACTACCCTACAGCTGTCATCTCACGGCCTAACAAGGGAGCCTGGTGGGTGGGAGCTCCTTCCCCGTAGTAGTGGAATAAAAACGAATCACTGTGCTGTTTACATTGAACTTCCACTTCTCTGTGTTGTGCATTCTGTTCTGTTAGCAAACATTTTAGTGATTTCCCTCCTGTTGATGGGATTTATAATAGAAAGTTGGTAATTCATTTTGTTTTTGCTCTTGATTTAAAGAGAGAGGGAGAGAAAACCCAGCAGGGCAGAAATATTGCACAGGCTATTTCATTTCTGAATTTTAAGCATTTTGAATGTAATTCATGGAAAAGGAGTTAAAAAGAAACCCTGTAATTGTTGATTACAGTTAGCTCAAATAGCCCTCCCTAAAAGATAATTAGCTTTTGGAGTGATTCCAAATGGCTTCTTTGTTGCTTATATTTGCAAAGCATTTTTTTCCACTGCTATGTCTGTATCTTAGAAAGTACTTAAAGAGTTTGCTAGCTAGATGATCAGAATCCATACAAACTAGAAAGCAGGGACTGCTGCTGATCTGTGATTTTCTCTGTTCTCAATAAGATTATAACTTAAAAATGAACCTTAATTCTCTTTTAGTTGGTACAACATCACAATTCCAGAAAACAAGCAGGGGAAGGAAACTTGAGGGCAAAGTGAACGTAAGAACTTCAAGTAAGAAACCACACCCAGAGTAGGCAGATCTTCTGTGGGCCAGCAGTAGCCAGGACTAAGATATTAGTGCAGTTCTGTCACCTCCCTTCTCTTCAGGGTTTCATCATGACAGATACCACATACCCAGAAAAGGAGAGAAGGCCTCTGCGTGCAGTCAGTTTCCGCACTCACGGTCCTCAGTCATCTGCTTTAGGTATACTCCTCCTTGCATGCCCTCTGCGCCTGCTCAGACTTTGAAGCACATTCTGAGTCATGATTTTGCTAATTCCAAGTCCAGCAGGGAGAGTGGCTGATGGTCCACAGGTGAAGAGAAGGCTGACCCCTGCAGCAGCACTTTATGTAAAACAAGCAAGAGCCACTGCCTGGCGTGGTTTTGTTCCTGTGTACATCACAGGCATTTTTTTCACATGGCGTTTTTTCATCACACAGCGTTATTTCTCTTTAAAACTTGATGAGTCTCTGAATCTAGCTTTATTACCCATTAATATTATAGTTTTTCCAGGTTTTTAATAGGTAGCTTAATAGTGGCTCCCTTAAATTAGCCTTTTCCTTTAGTTACTTCTCCGAGAGCTGTGATAAAATTCCCTGACAAAAGCAACTTGAAGGAGAGTTTATTTTAGCTCAGAGTCCCCGGGCACTTCCCTTGTGGTGAGGGAGTGAAGGTGGCAGGAGCCTGGGGCAGCTGATCAGACCAGGCCCAGGAAGCAGAGAGCTCAACATTACTGCTCAGCTTAAATTCCCCTTTGTGTTTAGCCCAAGACAGAGGCTGGGGAATGCTGAGACCCACTGTTAGGTTGGGTCTTTGCCTCAGTTCACCTCATCAGGATAATCTCATGAGGTGCACCAAAGGGCTAACCTAAATTAAACAGCTCCCCACAGATGTGCCTGGTGCCTGTCTCTGAGGTGATTTCGATCCCGTCAGATTGACAATCAACACTAACCACCACAGCGTCTAAACAGAATGCCACGTGATGGCTCTTAGGCCATCTCAACTTAATCAGGTCCTCTGGTACACGTGCTTGTTTAGGAAACTATTCATTGGCTCCATGGTTTCCCCCACATCCTGGATGTTGTGTCCCTGATATATCATGTAACGTATTCTGTTGGTTCTGGCGTGGATTCTGTAGCAGCAGTTTGTCTTAGAACTGCTTCACATTCAAGATTTTGCCTCTGTTGTAGTGTTGACAAGATTATTTCATCTTGGCTGTATTTCTGTCGGGGGCGTACGTATTAGGCTCTCTGTCTCTCTTGGTGACATTAAAATGAATTAGTGGGTTCTAGGTGCCCATCTGAGACAGGTCTCACTCAGCAGGTACCCTAGCCTGGCCTCTGACTCATGGCTATCTTCCTGCCTCAGCCTCTTGAGTACTGGGGTTGTAGGCACCTGTCTGATCTGTCCATCATACAGTGAGCTGCATTATCTGCCTCTAACCCAATGTGTCAGCACTCTCTGATGGCAATCCTGCATCTAGTTATTTCAAGCAGAAAAGATTATAAGTAATTTTAAGAGATGGTTATGAGTGACATCTGCCTGGTCTGTGAAGCAAGTAGCTCAGCATCTGCCCGTCAGGCCGTGTGGAGACTTTCCACTGAGCTGAAGGGAGCACCTTCACAGTCTGTGCATGGAAATCCCACAGTGGTGCCGCTGGTTTGCTGTGGGATGGCATTCTTGGAACAGCACACAAGCCCAAGAGTAAGAAGGGGTCAGTCTTTATTTAGTTTGCTTGTTAGCATTTTATTAAGAACTACGAGAGAAGAAACTGGTCGACAGTACTCTTGACACAGTCCTTTCCTGTGCATCTTTGTATTGTGGTCTGAGAGTGAGCAGAGGGAAGTCTTCCTCTCTGACATGGGAGGATTCTCACTGCAAAGTTTGGAGGGAGAGGAGGCGATGGACAAGGTCGGCTTGGATTGTCTGAGCTTTTGTTGGTGATTTCAGGGTAAAGTAACACTCAGCCACAGGACTGGTGATAGCTGCTTTTCCTGTTGCTGAGAGGAAAGTACTTAAGAAAAACTTATGGAAGGGCTTGTCTGGTCCACCCTTTGAGTTATTGTGGTATTATGGTGGGACGGCTGGGCGGGGCTTTTAGGCAGCTGGGAATAGCGTGGCCACAAGCAAGAAGCACAGAGACGTGTCCGGTGCTCAATTTAATTTCTCCTTTATATTCAGTGTGGCACCCGGTCCACAAGTGCTTCTCTCCAAATTTAAGACGAGTCCTCCACCTCATTTATATCCCTCTAGAAATGTCCATACAGATGCATGCACAAGTGTGACTCCGAGTGATTCTAACTCCTGTCAAGGTGACACTCTGTTAGCTGTCACAGAGACAACAGAAATTCTGCTTCGACCTCTGTGCCAATCCAAGAATCCTCCTGAGGGAAGAGCTTCTCCTCAGGCACTGTCCTTGTATGTGGGAAGGGCTTCTCCTCAGGCACTGTCCTTGTATGGCATCCAGCTCACTTTAACTTGTTCCTTCACGGCATATAATTTCCATTATTGTATTCAATAGTGTTTGGAGACAGAATGGTCCCTGTTTTTAGTTAATAGCATATGGGACTACGTTGTTCATCACTTAAAGTGGTGAAAGCAGGTTTTTACCAGTAAATGTTGACGAGAGGGGAAAGATTGGAGTCCATTTGATTTGTATGAAGATACTGGCCTTATCTGCCTGCTGGCAGTTACTGAATTAGGAGCCTGCTCCCCACAGCACTGGAGACAGATGTCTTAGCCTTCCTCATTGGTTGGAGTTTAAAGCATGGCTCTTACCTGAAGAATGGTAATTCTGGGTTTGTCTGTTTAACATAGGCATGTGCACATGTGTGTATGTGGGCCTGTGAGTATAGGAATGCATGTGTGTTTGGAGGCCAGAGGCCAATGTCTACCCCAGAAACTCTGTCGACCTTCAATGAGATGGAGACTCACTGGCCTAGAGCTCACTAAATAGGCTTTGCTGTCCTCTTCTGTTGAGATTGGGTCTCTCGCTGGCCTAGGGCTCACTTAGTAGGCTTTGCTGGCTGCTATGTTACTCTAGGGATTGTCCTGTGCCCTCATCAGGATTTCCTTCCTTGTATTTACCCCATCGCTTTTTACATGTATGATCAATTCAGATATCTTATGTAGGAGCTGTGTCTAACTTGCTTTCTGTTGAAGTCAGCACCCAGCACCACGGCTGGCTAGAAGCTGTGAGATAAGTTCCAGGTGATCAGTGTAAGGGATGGTGTGACACCTTTCCTTGTCTCCCCCATCTGACACACCAACAGCGCAGGCATGCTCTTCCTCCAGCTGTGGTAAGCAAGTGTTTGTAAAGTGTGGGAAGCTGTATTTCACAGCTGTTTTCCTCACAGGTTCCTTACCTATTCCTACCTCCTGGCCTTCAATGTGTGGCTTCTGCTTGCACCTATCACCCTGTGCTATGACTGGCAAGTGGGCAGCATCCCTCTGGTGGAGACCGTCTGGGACGTGAGGAACCTGGCTACCGTGGTCCTGGCAGCGGTGATGGCCTCGCTGAGCCTGCACTGTGTGGCGGCCTTCAAGGTAATCTCTAAGAGCAAATGGATTCTCATAGTGAAGACAGACTGTCTCTCACTACTGCTCCTCTTCTTAATGGGTCTGGGTCGAAACCACGCGTTACTCACCACACTCTGCAGGGTTTCCCAATAGGTGATATATATATTTAGAAGACTCTAGCAGGGCTAGTAGACCATGCCCACCTTAATTTTATGATGTCTTCATTTAAAAGATTTATTTGTATTTGTATGTCTCTGTATGTGTGCCTGTGTGTATAGATGCCTGTCGTGGCCAGAAAAAGTGTCAGATTCCCTGGAGCTGGAGCTAGAGGTAGCTGTGAGCTGGCTGGTAACCAAACCCTGCTCCTGGCAGAGCAGCAATGGTCTTAGCCACTGAGCCACCTCTTCAGCTCTGTGGAGTTTTATTTAAATATGTCTTTTTGGATATATATATTCTAGATACTTTACAAAAATAAAAGTTTCCTCCTGATATGGTTGGCTAATATTTGAAGGAATTTATTTGCTACAATGTCATAATAAATGAAATCTTAATAAATAACATATTTACAAATGTTTAAGATATGATTGAGACTTCATATTGTTATATTAAATTAGATGGTTTTTTTCCAGACAGAAAAAATATAAAGTTTAACAAAATTATTAAATTAATTCATTTGAAAAAATGATCAAGGGTAGAAGCAACTAGAAAATGTTCATAGAGAAATTGTCACTACACTAAGAAACGCCTCTTGTCTGGGTGTCCTCATTCTCCCAGACTGAGCAAGAAGAGCTCACAAGTCTCCTGGTCAGAAGTAGTTGATTGGATCATGAGGAAAAGCAAAAGCAGCTGGAAGTTTTGTTCATTCAGTGTCTTGAGACAGGGGCTCAGGTAGCTCAGGCTGACCTTGAACTCCATTTGTGTCTGAGGCTGACCTTGAGCTCCTGATCCTCCTGCCTCCACCGGAATCCTGGGATTACAGGTAAGTGTGGCCAGGCTAGCAGCGAGGATCTGAGGGGAGATAGGACGTGAGAATCCTGGAGAGAGCTGCCCAGAAGTCTCTCTGTGGCTTTGTGTGACTGCTGGGCCGTTAAATGTGTGTGTGAAACCCTTGGAAGCTGAGGCTTGTCTGGGGAGAGCCTGAGTGAATTCTTCCTGTGCACACTGGGTCAGCAGTGGAGAGAGGGCACAGTGTCGGTTTTCTCTGTGTACCTTTTTAAATAACTGGCTGCCAAAGAGCCAGCGAGGCACAGCACAGATACCCAGAGTTCACAGAAACCAAAACCAAAACAAAGAAACAATAACAACAGTTTTCAAATTCTGACCAAAACTCTTAGGACTGTCAAAAACTACAGGGCTGGAGCTGCCTCAGCTGTCACTCATGACAGTGTGAAGACTGAGCTTGGATGCAGAGCTGCTGTGGCAGCCACCTGCTGGCTTGATCCCAGGGAAATGGGGACGGGAGGGTCCCTGGGGGCTGCTGTGCAGACTTTCTAACCAGTGAGTGGCGTGCGTTCGTTCCCTGAGGCGTATTGCGGACTCAGGCAGCAGCTTCATCCTAGCTTTGTGCAGACTGTCCCTTCCCTGCAGTCACTGCCCTGTGGTTCATTCCCAGATACAGAGCTCACCCAGTCCTGTGCCTCCCTCCTCTGTGTGTCTCCCTGCTTTCTCTATCCCCTCCTCTCTCCTCCTTTTCCTCTCTCCTTCCCTCTCTTTCTCAACTTCCTCCTCTTCTTCCTCTTCCTCTGTACTTATATTCTCCAGCAGACATACAAGCCTCTGTTACAGAGTATGGAAAACCATCTAGAAGAGATTGTTGGAGTTAATTTGAAGCCAAGCAGAGCAACTCAGAGGCTGAGAAAGAAGCCAGATTGTATAGGTCAGCTGGGAGAGCAGTTTGAGCCAGAACAGCTGAGCTGAAGCAGCCAGTCCAGAGTTCAGAAAGAACTAGAAAGGGTGAGTCTCAGAGGCTGAAAACATTCTAGGTCTAGATTAGATTGTATAGAGGCTGGAAGCATCCAGGACTGGGCCCCGGTTAGCAGACGGAGGCAGTGAGCCTCCCAGACAAAAACTTAAGCAGGCGAATAAAAGTTCCTTTTACAGTCAGCTGCAAAGTGGGCTCGGCCAGGGCAGCTTTCTAACCTCCCGCCTCTGCTGGTTCCTCCTCCTGCCGCCTGTTACCCATGGCCACAGTTTTCTACGTAGGTATCTCTCTTCCATGCTTGCCCTTCACCAGCATTAAGGAACTAGAACTTCATTTGTAACCTTTTTCCAAGGTGAGTTTGGAAGTAAACTTCCCTTTTCCCATGGTACAGTGCAACCTGCTCAGACTGCTGCTCACCTATGCTTGGTGTCACTGTGCCGTACTGAGGAAGGCGCCCTTCTCTTCTGTCGCCATCTCTCTACGCTCAGGAGCACACAGCTGAAATGGAAGCCTGGCTCCTCTGCTGGGGAAGAGTGCCCCAAGCCATAGGGGAAGGGAGGCCACTGTTGGGGTCAGCTTGGCTGCTAGTCTCCTGGGTCTGTTCCAGAGCCTTCCTGCACTGGGCTGTGAGGTCAGACCAGGGCACTCGAGCCTCCTGACACAGCACAGTAGTCCTCACAGGGGCCACTGGGCACACCAATCCTAGCACCCTGAGAGAGGCACAGCCTAACCCAGGAGCACAGATGGGCCCCTGTGTGCAAACAGAAGAGTGAGACAGAGAAACCCACTGACTGCCTCTTTTGTCTCTAACTCGAGACCTGAGCTTTCCGACAGCTGCCAGAATGGCTATAAAGTTACCATTACTTACCAACGCCAGCCCCCCCACCCCACCCCAGCTGCCTTGTCCCCAGTGACAAGAAACATCTTTAAGTTTTGAAGGATCCGGTGTTAGCAGCTACTCACTGGCTTGGAGGAACACTTCTTTGGGCCCCACAGTCTGGATGTGCAGTCCATTTTGGCCCAGCTGTGGTGTCGAGAGGGTGAGGCCACCTGCTCACATCTGGACAGATGGGAAGCAGAAATGGGCAAGGCCTTTAGGCCTTCCCCCAGCCTCCCAGGATGGGCCGTGAATTCGAACGCTGCCGCACAGGGCGGTGGGGAGCCTGGAGCCAGCTGTGCGGGAGAGGGGGCCTCCTGTGACACGCCCTCCTCCGCAGCCATCATGCTCCTTCCACAGCTGTGTCAAGTCCCCTTGACGCTGGTTGCTGCGTCTCTCTGTTTTCCTGTGGCGAACAGTGGAGCAGAGAGCGTTAACACTGCATCTTCTTGTCCCACGGCTGTCTGAAACCCGAGGCCGGTAGCCAGGCCTTCCTGGGCTTTTCTGTGTGGGTGATGCTGTGCCCTCCTGCCTTCCTCTGCAGTGAAACCCGCACACCCCGTTCCCAGGTGCCTGTGTGTGTTCTACTCGCTCCGGAGCTGTCTGCTCTGCTCTTGATCTGACCCCGGGAGCTCTCTACATCATTTATTACTCCTCTCTATTCTTTGCCTTCGCAGAACAATCACATTAGCACAAGTTGAACTGTTTAGTAGGGAAATGGTCTACCAGTGCTCTGATGTGTGTGCCTCAGTGGGAAGACTCACCAAGTATCTTACCCGGAAATCAGAGTATTGTGTAACGCTAATGGCAGTTGTCATGTGCCATGCCTGCTATGTGTCTTTCTCTTGATTTGTGTGCCAAGTGATTGTCGGTGAACTTTAGTGTCCACAGTGAATGCTTTCATTTCATTGAAAGGTGATGTTCACTTGTATATGCACGTGTGTGTGTGCTTGCAAGTGCATGTGTTGGTCACAGTGAACCTGTGATTGCGAAATCAGGATGCACCTGGGCTCCTACAAAACCATCTGTTACACATCAGTCCAGGGAGGCAGTTTCAGTCTTTATGAATAGCTGTTTCCAAAGTGTGAGCACAGTAAAGCCTGTCTCACCTGCTTCTCCACGCTTTAAGAGCAGAGAACGGCAGCCCCCAGGGCCCTGCGGTGAGCTCACTGCAGAGGGTCGTTTTCCTGGAAAGTTCTTAGTTTAGAGGCATGGCTTCATGTAGCCCAGGCTATCCTAGAACTAGGGTGCCTCTGATTTTAGCTTGTACATGCTAGGGTCAGGTGACATGAGTTACCAGGCTTGGATGGAGGAAGGTTCTGGTAGGAGGGCGGAGGCAGGCATTCCTGGAGCTTCCCGGAACGCATGTGTTCCTGCAGATACTCAGTTGCATTTGGGCAGACTCTTGTCACAGACTTGCTTCTGTGTGTGTGCTGTGGTTGCTAGAGGCCACTCATGTTTACAGGAGGGCACACACACACGGCCAAGCTGGCTATGGGCTTGTGGCTCACCACTCTAGCATTTGGTATTGGAATTAATTAATCGGGAGGAGCATTACCAATGTTGCCTTCCTTGGCACTGCCCTGAAAAGTGTTTTGGGCACCACAGCTAGTTTGACTTTGAGTGACTGGAAAGTGAACTTGAGTTTTCAGAGATCTGGATTCTCATCACACCGGTGTCGTCACTTGAGAATGATTGGACACCGCTTGCTGAGGGAACACATAATTACCCTCAGATTTCTCTGTCCAGTGTTTTTCTATTAGTGTACATCGTACAAGCAATGCCAAAGAAAACAAGACTCCACATTGGAGCCTTGGGCAGTCTGGTTCTCCCACATCAGACCTTACCTCTCACAGTGTCTCACTACACGTCTGCATTAGAGATTCAGATTGTTCTGACAGAAATGGGCCCTTTGATGGGTACTTCTTCCTTGCTTTGAAACAAGAAAGTTGGTCTGTATATGTCTGAAGTTGCAAAATTACAGGTTTTAAATCATATTCAAAATCATAAAGCCTTGTCTTCTATCCTTTGCCCCATGTCCTTAGTCCAGTAAATTTGGGCTGTGGTAGGTAAACTGTTTGAACTATCGTGAAAGGCAAGGGAAGAACACCAGGCCAGTAATTTGTGAAAAGAGCCAGTAACTGCCTCTGTGAGGACGGAATTACCCCCCAGGCATTCACCCTCACACACCTCAGAGGCAGAGCAAATGTTGGCTGGGTCACAACACTTTTCTGTAGAGAAGCTATTTTGATTCTGGGTGAAGACACTGACTGGGAATGGAAACTTGCCTGTGAGAACTCTCAGGAATTGAGTTCTGTGCCTGAATCCTGATGTCCTTTTCCTCTAGTGCTTCTGGTCACCCATGGTGTGGCCTGCAGTAGGCCAGCCCTGTCTCTGGGTTTGCATATTAAGCAGGTGAGCTGATGTTAAGATGCTCCCGTTAGCGGGTTAGGTCTTCACAAGGAGGGTGCGGCCACTGTGTTCTCACAGAACTGTGCCCCTGTGTCTCCTTATTAACCGGAGCACAGGACGAGTGGCGGCCTCAGATAGCGCCAGGGGCCATTGTAGGACAAGAGAAGCCTCTTGGCTCTCTGCCCCAATTCCTGCAGCCCGGGAGGGGGCTTTGGTGGCCCTCAGCATGGCTTGGTCCTCACAGAGTGACTTCTAAGTCGGTAGACCTTTGGAAGATGGGTCCTCTTGCCTCTTCTGTCTCTTAGCCTTTCAGAAGAGCCTTCTTTGTTTTCATCTTTGCACAGAAGCAAAGCTGGCGGTGAAGACAGTCATTTCAGAGTTCCTGTCTCCTTAAATTACAGAAACATTTCATTCTAATTAGGTGAAGATTTATTTAGCAGCATTTTATACTTTACTAACTTCCCTTAACTCATTCTGAGTGCTTACTTAGCTTAAAGTAAATGTATGTTTTTATAGTTTTCCTATAATTTAACTTTGAAGATATCTGCTTTAATTTAAAAAAATTAGCAAGACATTTAAGCAAAAACCTGACTTTACATTTCCAAGTAAAGTTATAAATTAGCTTATATTCACAGTAAGGTAGTCTGAGCAGTTTGTCGTTCTACCTCATTTAACCCTGCAGAGTAATTGTATAATTATACACTTGACTGAGGTAAGAAGTAGAAATCTCCAGAATCAGTGCTGGCAAGAAAGTTCAGACTGTTAATTAAATAAAAATCAAACGCAAAGCTTTGTTAGGAAAAAAAACAACCAAGGTTCAAAATGAAAGACCAGAAATCCAAACTGTTGCTTTTGAGTGGCATGACTCCACCCACCTCCAGCTCTGGTCCTGAGGGAGCCTGGCGCTGCCAGAGGGAGCTGTGCTTTTGGCTAGGAAAGGACATGGAGTATGCACCCTCTTTTTGTCTCAGAGGGCGCGCAGTCTCTCGGTTCATCCTCCACCCCCACCCCGTGAACTTTTACTCTGTAGGCATTTACAAAGAAACACCAACACTCAGGAGTGTCAGGGAAGTATACCAGCAGCCTGAGCCAGGCAGAGTGCGGGCAGCGCCCTGGTGTTGTTCAAGCCCTGTGCCACAGCTGAGCCCGTCCCAGTCCCAGGCTAGTAGAAGAAACGGCAGTCCAGCCTGAAGTGTGCTTGACAACCTTCTTAGCTTTGTCAGGGGTCCGGGCTGAGTGTAGAATGAGTGTAACCTGTAACCAGGCCCCAGGAATCAGCTTTGAATTTTGGTGCTTGTGTGTGCGTGTACACAGGGTCTCTTAATGGGCTTCATCGAGCAGGGCAGGCAGACTGTCAAGTGAACCCTGGGATCTGCCCTCTTCCGTTTCCCTGCACTGAGGTCACAGGGTTTGCTCCCACACCTGGCTATTTACGTGGGTGATGGGGCTCCAGTTTGTCCTCATGCTTAAATTTTACCAGCTACGCCATCTCCCCAGACCCATCCTTACTGTTTTTACACAGCACTGTAAATTTCCTATCTTTCCTGATCTTAAAAAGAAGAGATTTACTAAGGGGCTGAAGCCTAACGGGAAAGCAGCGTTCAGCACCCCGTGAAGATGGGAGCGCATGTGGGTGTCCTGGAGCCAGCCTCATCAGTTCAGTGCCAGCCCTCTGGTCTTCCCTAAAGCTGTGTTCTCTGTGGTCTGCCACCCGAGCATGGCACAGGCTCTGGTGAGGGGTCCCCCTTGGCTGCATTGTATCGTGGAGTGAATGTGCACATAGCTCTCGTTTGAGTGGTCTTCCTTTAAGCCTAAAGGAGTCACTCTTGGAGCTTACCTAAGACTACATCAAATCTAATCACTTTGCAGGCCCCAGCTCTGATTGACACTCTTCATACTCTTAACATGAGCCTTGGGATTATAGTCCTGCATGAGTTTGTAGGAATGACCAATACTCAAAGCCTGATGGTGGAGTCTAGGCAGGAGCTGTGCCGTAGACAGGTAAGCCAGGCATTGCCAGAGAGAGGCAGAGTGTGGGGAGGCCGGAGGAAGAGGATGGAAACAGCCACCCCACATGACCGGCGTCACTGTGGAATGGGCTCAGGGTCTTGTGTGCGCTGTTTCTGCTCAGCTCCTTTGCCTCAGCAGGCTCTGTTGCAGTCTTGAGAGTGTTCTACTGAGGGTAAAATCAGTCTCAGCCACTTGGAGCAGTCTGTTCTTTCCATCATTAGTACATAGCAACTTTCGTGGTATTTTAAATGAACCATAGAGTTAAATCTACTAAAGTGGAGAATCAGAGCTAGATTTCCTAAGGACTTTAGCTTTTGAAGAGCTGGAAGTGAAAATCAACTATCTCTACAAACTGGAAGTACATAAAAAGATTGTAGACTTAGAGTTAATGAGGAGCCAGGAACAGAGAAGACAGTCTGGGTTTGTCTTCAGTGTTTGCTGTTGAGGAGTCCCTGACTTAGTAGCACAGTGTTCTGGGGAGGGTGTGTGTTACTTGTTCTGTACTCCGGTTTTTTAACTGAAGGGACCTTGGTAACCTCAGACTGTTACCTGAATTCTAAGGATAGTGTTCCGGTTAGCCATCAGCTTGACACAACTGGACTTGCCTGGGAAGAGAAGCCTAATTAAGGGATTTGGTAGGCCAGATTGGCCTGTGGATGTGTCCGGGGGTCCCCATCAATCACTAATTAGTTATCAATTGTTAATTAGTAATTAATAATTACTAATTAGTAATTGTTAGTAATTAACAATTGATAGGGAGACCAAGCTCACTGTAGGGCCCCATTCCCTAGTCAAGAGGTCCTGACTGCATAAGAGAGCTGACTAGGCATAAGCTTCACACCAAGCTTCCTGTGTCACTCCTGTGCTGTGAGTTCCCTGGGAGAGGCGAGGGCGTGCGCAGCCGTGGGCCTGCCTCGGCTTCCTGCCCTGGCTTCCCCAGGGACCGGGACTTGGAAGTGTGAGCACAATAAGCCTTTCCCTCTTGGATCTGCTGTTTGTCAGAAAGGAAGCTAAAGCAGACAGCTTCTAACTTACAGCACAGTTGACTGGCTCCTCAGTTTTTTCTTCTCTTTTTGATTTTTGTCAATTTTGAGAGAGCCTAAAAATACATACCTGTGTATGGATAGCATATGCCCTGTACCCAAGTACCTCTCCTCTGCAGCCGCCTGTTTGAAGGCTGTGAAAATGACCTTTACCCCATTTCTCCTGCAGAGTTTGATCCTTCAGGTCATTACTAACAGAAAGGAATTATCCGAGGAAACTGTTCAAATTATATAGGATGTCTCAAGAGATTTCATTGCTCTGTATGTAGTAGTTAATAAGACAAAGATTTTAATAAAGTCCTGGTGACAAATCTTTTACTTTGCATACTTTCGATGTTGTAGTTCCTGATAGGGAGTTTTATTTATGTTTGTGATACTGTCTTGTTCTTTTCTAGTTATTAAATGTAATACACTCCTTTAGGTGTTTATGGAGCTCATTAAAGATGCAGTGGGTGATCTGGAGAGATCTGCTTGGTCTCCTTTGTTGGTGTGTTATTACACACAGTAACAGGCTTCACGACAGCAGTTTTTGCATTAATGATGTATCGTCACACGATTGCCCCGTTATCCTTCCCTCCTCCCCTCCCTCTCTGCTGATCTTCCCACTTTTCGATTTTTGTGCGTTTTGGGTTTTGTTTTCTCCTTAGGGTTTCTTACAGGATCCTGGGTGAGGGGTTACTCACAGGGTGTGTGGGGGTCCCCTGTGGCTGCACCACCAACGGAAACACCTCTTCCTCTCCTAGCAACTCTTAGCTGCCTTAGACCTGCTTTCTTTCTTAAGCTTTTTGTTTGTTTTTGAAACAGTCTCAGTCCACAGCCCAGGCTGGCTCGGGATTGGCAACCTCTTCCTGCCTCTGCCTCCTGAGTGCTGGGTTACCGGGTGCACCACTAAATACAGCAATGTCCAACATACTCCACCGTATGGAGACTCTCAGGCTCTTCTGCTGCATGTAACACATGGAAACACAGTTCCAGCTAGGGCCACTTTTTCTTCTGTTTAAAATTATTTTTATTTAGATCAATTTTAGATTTAGATATCCTTGATCATTTTCTTGCCTTCCCCCAAGTTTGTCCAGACCCTCTTCTCTGCAAAAACCCAAACTGACGCAACAGCCAAAGTCCCAAGGCCTAAAAATCAAAACACAACATCATGCAGAAGAAACAAAATAAACCCACCAAACTGTAACCAAGTAAAAGCACATGAAGAAGTGGGCTGTCCATTATTTGTAGGTCAGTATTCCTGATCATGAGCTCTGCCTGGGAGCTAGTGACAGAGTCTGTCATTCAGTTGGAGAACACTGACTCTCTGCAGCTGTAGATGGTGGTTCTATTGTTAGCCTGACTTACCCTAGCACCTGTGTTTACCTTCAGTCATTTTTTAAAATGTAACAAGATAAAACAGAAACTACCATATTCAAGTCAGACAAGACAGACCAACAGAAGGGAAAGAACCTAAGAGCAGGAACAAGAATCTGAGACCCACTGTTCACAGGCTCAGGGATCCCACGCGGACTAAGCGGGAAGCCGGAGTGTAGGCCCAGAGGCCTGGTGCACACCCCTCAGGCCCTGTGCCGCTGCCCCGGGCAGTGCGATTCACGCGAGCTTTGCTCATGTCTTAGAGGGCCTCCTCTTGGTGCCCTCGTGCCCCTGGCTCTTACTTTTCTTCCGCCTCCTCTTCTATGGGGTTCCCTGAGCTCCGAGGGGAGGGCTTTATTTCTTTTTTAAGTTAATAGAACCATTCAAGTTAACTTATAAATTTTAATTACATGGAGATAAAGAAATGTCTTGACAAATATTGTGAAAAGGTCCTTTACCAATTTAATGAGTTTTCATATTTTTTTTGAAGTTAAAGAACTTTGCAGCTACTCCTGGTAACCCAGGCCTGTGATCCCAGTGCTAGGGGAAGCCAGGGGAGGACTGTTGGATGTCAAAGCCAGCCAGGGCTACAGAGAGAGAAACAAGACAGCACACACACAGGGAGCGAGCGAGATCTGGTCTCAAAAAAATCAAAGCAGCTCAAATAAAAATCTGCTTTAGTGTAATTGAGAGGCACCAAGAAACCTAGAGTTCAGCTGCCTCTTCCTCCCCTGACATCCCTCAGTTTTACCCTCAGAGCAGCATTCCCGGGATGCAGGATGTGGCTCCTGCTAGTGGCCCTTTGGCCTCTTCTTTAGAGGTGTTTCCACTGTATCTCAGTGCGGCACTGCCCGGCTGCTTTGCCCTCTGTACAGTCCTGAGGCCATGGGCACGGGGTGGGACAGGCTGAGCAGCAAAGTGGTCAGCCTTCCCAGACTGGTGGGCCCATTTCAAATGTCTCTGGAACAGGTGTGTATTGGGTGCAGATGTGTGTGTGACAGGCCAGCACCTCTAGCTGTGGCCGGTTCAGCTCGGCCCTCTGACGTGTCTGTTCGGTCATCCCTGAGACCCCTCGTGTGCGACTGAGGCACACGAGCAGAGATCCACGTGTCCTCTCCCTGTTGTGTGTTTCAGAAGCTGGAGCACAAGGAAGTGTTGACCGGCTTGCTGTTCCTGGTGTTCCCGTTCATTCCGGCCAGCAACCTCTTCTTCAGGGTGGGCTTCGTGGTGGCTGAGAGAGTCCTGTACATGCCTAGGTAATTACCCTGACACATCACACGAGCCAGAGCTCCAGAGAGACAGTCCCTGTAAGGCAGTGGCGTCCTTCTGAGCCCTGGTGTCATTTCCTCAGAGGGGAGGGAGGGTGAGCAGGCCTGCTGTGCCCTGTGGCTGTGAGGGACTTCCCTGTGGGGTGGGGTGCATGGGAGCAGATTTGCTGCAGCTGCTGAGGTGTCAGCTTGTCTACCCTACGTTTTTTCTCCCAAACTCCAAGTAGTTCTCAAGCTTCTTTCAAGTCCTATGGACTACGGACCCACAAAAGGAAATCCCAGTTTCACTGAGAAGTATAAAAAGAGAGGGAGAGAGGGAGCTGTCTGTCCCACGTCAGTCTGTTCCACGTTGCTGCACCCCTGGCCTGAGTGCCCCAATCTGACCGCAGGGAAGTGCAGCCCCCTTGAAGGGTGCTGGTCCAGGAGCGGTTCTGGCTGTTTTTACTAGAAAAGCCAGGCTGAGCCTGACTCCCAGTGCCCTTCTCTCTTCCTCCTTTGTGATTAACAATTCCAAAGCTGCTCCAGCTCTCTGGCTTCTGTTCTCCATCCAGCCTACCCAGAGAAGGCCCTTTTCTTATTTGCTGCCAGAAATCTTTGGATAAAAGAGACAGAGCTAGACTGTTTGCTTGGCTTCCAGGGTCAGAGTTTTACCATCAAAACACACCGAACTAACATTTTCCTGTTCTGATAAATGCCACTTGTGTGTGTCATATTTGAGCAGGCGAGTCGGGGGCTAGAATCAGTCTTTCTCAGAAATGTTGCTCTTTTATTCTGACTCCAAGGGAGGCATATAATTTTATGGCTATCTTTGTGCATTTTATATAAAAAGGACACACTGGAAGGCCAAGAAAGAGAGAGAGAAGAAAAGGAAACCCTAAAATTCCATAGAATTGATGAAGCACAAGTAGTTGATGAGAGTGCTCAGGCAGTTGATAGAAAACACTTGCGTGCTCACCCTCACACTGGCTTGAGGTCCTTTTGCTTCAGGACCACAGAGCACATCCCCAGCTACTGCAGAAGGACAGGACTCGGGGAAGGCTGGAGGTCTGCAGTGTGAGTCTGCGTGGAAAAAACAATCACCGAAGACTTCCAGAAAGTTCTCCACTGTGAGCTTGTGGTGACAGCATCTGTCAAAGCAGAAATGGGTGTAAGGGAACGTTTGCTTGTGTTTGTTTCCGAGGTCTGTGACTGTCAGTGTCAATACAGGACTACATGTGCTCTACATACTGTATAGCTTACACTGTATGAGAGTTATACAATAAAACATAGTAGATAAATTCTGTATTGAAGCAAATAGTACTGCACAAGTGAACTTGTAGTTTCAAAGGTATTTTTCAAGTGCTTATGAATGCTTGGAATTGTCCTGTAAATCAGATGCTTTGTGTAAGCAGGACTTTGATAAACTGAGGTTATTTATAGCTCTAATCACATGCTTTATCCATGCACGAAGAATAATAGTAAAAGCACTTGTGAACACAAAACACTCTGCATAGCAACACAGCTTCTCCCAGTTCATGAAACATGCTCACATACATTATTTTGTGCAGCCTTTCAAAGCAGGCATGCAGGCAGTTTTCATCTGTAATACACACAGCTAAGCCTCTGAGAGGTTAAGTGACTCATCTCTGGCCAAGGAATCCGGAAGTTCTCTTGCCTGTGTTTCTGATCGTATCTCTTGGGAGCTCCCCTTCCTTCATCCCAAAGCTTCAGACAACTGTGTGTAGGCGCCCTGCTCTCTTCCACGTGCTGGTCGCCTGAGATCTGTGTTTACAGGAGGCTGGCGCAGATCAGCTGCTTTGACCTGGAACATTTTCCGTCCTGAAGATCTGCTGCCTCCTGCCTTACTCAGCAGAGCAGGGCACTTACTGACGGTGCAGCAGCGCACAGCTCTCAGTGTCATCCTCTACTGTTTGCTGTGTGGTGGGCGTGCAGATCAAACCATGTCCTTTTGTAGAGGAAGGGAAGTGGGAGCCGGTGAATTCAAGATCAACAAGTGTCAGGGTTGAGATGCAGACCAAGGATTTGGTCCAACATCAGAGACTTGCTTTATTCGCCAGGAAAGGCCTTATAAATCTTAGTGCTGTTAGGTCAACTGTGAGAGGGAAAGGAAGCAGTGTATTGTCGAGGGGCCCAAAGGAGGATTATGTTGGTTATCCGAGCCACAGAGCAATAGCTCAATGGTTGGAAACCGTTGACAGTTGCCCCGGTTATCCTGAAAATATGCCGGAAAACGACACAGCAAACGTTCATGTGGAATCGCTCTTCATGTTGGTTGAAGAGTCTTCCACCCCAGCTCAGAGCATAGGCTCCTGCAGGACTGGAGGGCTGCCCAGCTATGCCAGCAGGGTGCTTCCCTTAGACGGAGTGAACTCTCACCTCCAAATAAATTTAGTCTTCTGGGGAATTTTCCATTAAATATTTGAGGAGGAGAAAAGTGGAGCGGAGGTGGGGGTGCTCTCAAGTACTGGCTAACTGACCTGCAGCTTCTGAGTAGTCACCACTGGCTTGGGGTGCAGCTACCTCCAGCTGGAAGTGTTCCTGGGCTTCACTTCTGAGCCATGTGGGGAGTACACCCATGGGGGGGGTAGAGAAAGAGACAGAAGAAGAGAGAGGGTGTGTGTGCTAGGGCTGAGTAGAGCCACTGGCACATGGCTTTGAGGTCCGTGAAATGCTTCCAATGTGCGCTGTTGCCCTGTGTGCAGGTTCCACCTGTGTCCGCTGCTGGGCCTGTGGGGCTTCTGTGTGCTCTGTACGAACTGTCTGCCCGCAGCCCGGAGCTTCCTTAGCCCGAGTAACCAGAGCAGGGTGCCCTCAGGTTTCTATCTGGAGACAGAAGCTCGCAGCTTCTCATTTGCTTGATTTCCCACTTTCTCTGTGAGGCCTCAACCTGCCCCTGGCGATGGAAAGAATGTTCTTTTGCCTACTCCTGGAAACTGTACTAAAACAGATGTTGAAGGATGAAGTTTCAGAACGGAGGCGGGTGTCAGTCACTGTAGTGTTTGTATCTGAAAGAATGTTCTCAAGAAATCGCCAACCTAGAGATTATTTTTTATAGCTTAACATTTCTGAAGCCATGTGTCAATTCAAGGACTTTGGGAAAAAAGCCAAGTTCTCATGTTACTTGGTACTACAATCTCTGCCAAATGGTAAGGAGGGTTCTCCTTCATCCACAGAGCAGGGGCCAGGAAACTGTGTGGCCATGAATCAGCTCTCTGCTATTTACAAATAAGTTTTGTTGGAGCAAGGACACAGCCATGCATTTACGTAGTGTGCACTCGCTGTTACACAAACAATATGAAGAAGAGAGGCAGAGGCTTCCTGGCCTACAGAGAGATGGAGGGAACTCACACTCTGCGCTCCAGAGGCCCAGATATCTCTGTCCAGTCAGAGGAACTGACAGTGAATAGACTGGCAGCAGAAAAGGCAAGCAGGTGTGTTAATGTGCGCAGACAGCGCAGCACAAGCCCTTCCAGTGTTTCTGAGAAAACAGGACTGAGAGACAGAGGCCAGCAGGCCAGGGCCGGGGAGGCCACTGAGCCCTCGAGGCTGCTGCTTCAGTCTGGCCAGGCCCAGCGTACTTGCAGGGTAAAACTTTGTGAGCCAGCATACAGAATGTCTGCACTATGATGTCTGCCCTCTAAGAGGAGGGGTTTGCAAGCCTCTAATTCTAGTGTTCTGTCAGTCTGCATATCTGCCTTACGGAGTGCCAGCTTCCGGGCTGGAGGTGAGTCACTCAGCTGGTCAGAGTGTTCAGTTTCCTCACTTAGAACATGGTGCCCCGGGATTAGGTAACACGCACAGTACTCCCCTTGCCCTGAAATGCTTGGAGAGCTCAAACGAGGCCCTTAGCACCCTGCCTGGCACAGAGGAACGCCCTGATGGTTTCAGTCACTGTCTTCATGGTTCCTGCCTGCCCTCACTCTAGAGCACTGTTGTCCGCTATTGGGATCCTGCTCTTCCTTCCTGCTCTTCCTGCTCTTCTTCCTGTCACAGGGCAGATCCATGACAGCTAGTGAGGTCTCCTGAACAGAGCTAACAGGAAAGCCTCAAGGGTGGGCGGGGTAAGGCACAGGAGCCACCTGTTCTCCCAGAAACCCCACAGCAGGTCAGCACGAGGGGCAAGGTGCTGAGCCTGAATCCCTGGGCTAGGCCCACTGCTCCTCTGCTCACTGGATGTGCGACCTCACTCGGTACAAACCCCTCTTGGATTCCAAGCCCGTGGCACAGGCAGCATGAGAAGCCATGTGTCCAAGTCAGACAGACAGCGTGGTCAGCAGTCTGTTCTGTGCGGAGAGAGCAAGCCGGGGCTGCAGAGGCTGTGCAGCGTGGCCCTGTGCGCTCCGGGTCTTTGCTCAGTTGTCTGGGGCTTCTAATACCCGTCTATTGCTCGACTTCTTCATGTAGCGTTCTCTAACACACGCGCTCTGGCACTTAGCCCCCTCTTCGCTGTTTCCTCCCGTGCTCCGGGGTAATCACACTCTTGATCTCCACAGAGAAGGTCTTGGTGTCTGCAGTGGTCACACTACACAGTGTTTGTTGAGCGAGGGCTGGACCTCAGGTGCGTTTAACCCCTAGCACCGGGGAAAGGTAGAGGGGAGAGGAGATGCCACAGAGCGACTTACAGTAACAAGTCAAAGTCAACATTCTTCTGAGAACAACTTAAATGCAGGGAAGATCAGAGCAAGGACCCTGTTAGGGCCCCTGAGCCCCCAGTTAGCTTGTGGGATGGGAGAAGCTGTCTGCAGCTAAAATTGCAGGCAGCGGGGACCTCACACACCTGAGGGGCCATAATGCGCAGGCACTGACGTAACAGCACAATAAATTTTACAGGAACAAAAGATTTGTAGAGGAACCCCACATCTTTAAGGTCAAGTGTGAAAATTGTGCTGTGAGACAGTAGGGCTCTGTGTGTGTGCTGGAGCTGCTCTGGCTGCACACGCCCCGAAGGGCCTGAATGCCTGGGTTCAGTGCTGCACTCACGTCTGGGACACAGGCTTCGCGCAGGCTGTTGGCACCATGCAGGTAGGATGGCGGCTCCCTGTGGCACACTTATGTTCTTCTGAGCCTCTTGTGCCACAGGAAGCACCCTGCGGGTGGGGGAAGAGAGCAGGGGCTTTCAAAAAATGTGACGCTATGCCAAGTCCTGGGAAAGCTGGGCCGGAGCCGGGCTTTCAGAAATGTGACGCTATGCCAAGTCCTGGGAAAGCTGGGCCGGAGCCGGAGAGAGCCCTCAGCCACCAGGCAGCCTGGGGGGCTTTGGAAAATGCAGGCCCTCAGGTGGGCAGTCGGAGGCCCTTTACGTTCCTCCTCTCGGGTCCTCGGTGACCACTGTCCCCCCAGAAACTCCTCTAGGCTGCTGAGGACCTACAGTGGCTCAGGCTCTGAACTCTTGATGGAAGTCTGGGCCAGAGAATGCCCTCAAGCCCCTGGGGGGCTACCATGCCTGCAGCTGTGAGGCTGTGGTTCCCACTCATGCTGGAGAGTGAGGGAGCCTTCCTGAGTGGGTGCCTTAGGAAACCCACACACGTGTGTGGCAGGGCAGGCGTAGCCTGCTTGGGAACCATCCCCTATAATGAGCCCCGACCCATGGCGACCATCCTAGTCACTCTTCTATTGTGTGAAGAGATACCATGACCAAGACAGTGCTTATGAGACAAGACATTTGATGGAGGCTGGCCTACAGTTTCAGAGGTTTAGTCCGTTACCATCATGGTAGAGAGCATGGTGGCGGCCAGCAGGTGCTAGAGCAGCAACTGAGAGTTCTGTCATGATGTGTACATGAAGAGAGGGCCAAGCATGAGCTTCCAACACCTCAAAGCCCACCTCCGAGCGACACGCTTCCTCCAGTGAGGTCACACCTACCAACAAGTAGGACTAACCTAATACTTTCAAATAGTGCCACTGCCTGGTGACAGAGCATTTAGGTCTGTAACCTATAGAGACCATTCTAATTCAGACCACGACAGTGACCCCACAGTGACTCCCACACAGTGGCCCCCAAACCCATAGAGACCCCAATCCACAGTGAACCCCTACCCACAGTGACTCCCACACAGTGGCCCCCAGGCCCATAGAGTCCCCAATCCACAGTGACCCCTATCCACAGTAACCCCACACAGTGACCTCCAACCCACAGTGAACCCCACACAGTGACCCCACACAGTGACCTCCAGCCCACGGTGAACCCCACACAGTGACCCCACACAGTGACCTCCAACTACAGTGAACCCCACACAGTGACCCTACACAGTGACCCCACACAGAGACCTCCAGCCCACGGTGACCTGCTCCTGCCTCTGCTGTGTTCCAGCATGGGCTACTGCATTCTCTTCGTGCACGGACTGAGCAAGCTGTGTGCTGGGCTGAGCAGGTGCGGGGCCAGCTCCCTGATGGCATCCACTGTGCTGTTGTTGCTGCTCTTCTCCTGGAAAACCGTGAAGCAGAATGAGATCTGGCTGAGCAGAGAGTCCTTATTCAGGTATGACCACACGGGTCCACACGGGTGAATGCGCATTTCCTTTCACTCTCTCTCTGAAGCAGATTTGCTTCCAAGTAAAGTAACATGGCTATGACACATGTATTAATCTAGAAAACGCTTCTAATAAATTTGAAATGAAAGATATTATTTTATTTGGGGTTTAATTTTAGATTTTTAAAGTGACAATAAAATTTAACATGAACTCATTCTGCATGGATTTATGAGAGGAGGATGCTGGGTCTGTGAATTTGGGTGGAAACACCTACTGATGAGCCGGGCTATAAAATCAGTCACCGAAATGAAGTCTGCACGCCTCATTTCATCACTCAGCCGAGTTCAAGAGGAAGGTGAGCTCAGCAGGAGGGGAGGCAGGCAGCGGCTCTCCCTGGAATATTCCAGAGCATTAAATCATGGTCTGTGACCTCACTGTTTATTTTAAACGTTAATTTTAGATGAGGAAATAGAGACTTTATTTTCTGGTATGTTTATTTTTTTCTCCGTGATGGAATTGTTTTCTGAATGCAAGTGTGTTGCTGAGTTGGTATTAGCAACTCAGGAGCAGAGGACCTGCCAGACATACTGGGCTAGATCCAGCATCATGCTTATGTGTGTGTATTAATGTACATATGTTATGTGCACATGTACACATATATGAATGTATGTAAACCTACCTATAAATATGTAAACTTGCTTATATATACATAAGCCCATATACATATGTGTACATACATGAGTGCCTATTTATACACATCTATTAACACATAGATGTGTGTGATTTACACACACACATATGTTAACCTATAGCTTTCAGCCTATCCCACAGTATGCAGATGAGTATTAGTTGTGAAGGAGTGAATGAATGGACAGAAGAGGCAGATCTGCCATCTTTGGAAAGTAATGTGTCTGAGGCGGGTGCAGTGGCGCACTCTTTAACCCAGCACTTGGAAGGCAGAGGCAGGCGCGTCTCTGAGAGTTTGTAGCCTGGGCTCCAGAGTTCCATCCAGGGCAGCCAAGAATGCAGAGCGGGACCCTCTCAGGGTGGGCAGGAAAGGATGCTTCTGCTCTTATTCCCCAACAGTGTGAGGGTTTTTAGCGTCGTTAACTTAGAGCGCCCGCTGGGTGGCATATCAGCGTGGCATACCAGAGGCAGTGCGGTGCTGCCTCTGGTTCCCACAGAGGGACGCCGCAGGACGAGGCTCTTTATCGTGCGTGATGATGTGTCTCGTGCCAACACGGCGTGGTAGAAGGCCTTGTGCCCGCGTGCATTCCCTGTTCAGTTGTAGGGCTTTCCTCACTGACCACCTTCTTCCACACTAATGTCCTTCGGCTTTCATTTTTTTTTTCTGTAGTTTATTATTTTGTGTGCATTGATGTTTACCCGCATGCGTGTCTGAGTGAAGATGGCGGATCCTCTGGACCTGGAGCTGTGGGCAGTTGTGCGCTGTCAAGTGGGTGCTGGGGATCCGAGCCCAGACCTGCGGAGCAGTGCTCTTCCAGTTAGCCATCTCTCTAACTCCTTTCTTTCTTTTTTTGCAAACAAGTTTAATTTTTTAATGTTATGTGCATGAGTATTTACTTGTCTAGAGCCCACAGAGGCCAGAAGAAGGCACCGGTTCCCTGGGAACTGGAGTTAAAATTGGCTGTGAGCCCTTATGTGGATGTGGGGGCTGGGAATCAAACACAGGTGCTCTGCAAAAATAGCCAGTGCTCCCACCTGCTGAGTCAGTCCTCCCACCTGCTGAGCCGGTGCTCCCCTTCCCTCTGGGGTGACCCAGGGCCCTCAGCAGGTCCTCTTGTCTGGAGGGTCGTAGGCACTTGTGGCTGCACCACAAAGACAAAGTGTCTCCCTTCCCCTCCTGGTTTACATTTGTCCCTTTTAAAGCGTTCTTCCTGGGTAGTTCTCATAGAGCACGGCCTCCCTCCCACCTTGTGTCCTAATCTAGGGTCACGTCAGCAACACTGGGCTTTGAAGTTCAACACAGAATCCTCTTGGTCTCTGTGTTTCATCTTCTTTCCTCTACAGATGATGTTTCTATGAACCCTTTCCGGCTGTCCTGCTATTATGCCGAGCACATTCCCAGGACAAGCTGCTCACTAGGAGTGGCGTCTTCCAGTGGTGTTTGCTGCCTAATCAAGACCACATAGGTGGTTGGGGGCCGGGGGAGGCAGCATTTCCTCCAGGCCTAACAAGCAAGAGCTCAAGCCGCAGCTGATACCGGGGTTCAAAAATAATAACAACAGCAGCTCCAAAACCAGCTGGCACACTGACTCAGCACCCTGAAGCTTCTGTCCCTTTCGGTGGGAGTATGTAAGAAGCGAGGAGTTGATCACTAGCACATAGCCATTCCACAGTTGTGCTGAAAGGGACTTTGGCCTGGGAGGCCTTGGAAGAGCAGGTAAATTTTTGTGTCAGGTGAAATTGAAGTGTCTGATGCTTCAGGTCAAACAGAGACTGTTCGGTCCTGGGGAAAGTGAAGGCCTGTGGAACCTTTGTTCGTTCAGGCCAGACGTGTGTGGTTTCCTCTGTGAGAAACAATGTCATATCACTTGGACACGTCACTGCTGGCTTCTGTGGCAGGACAGGGTGAGTGGCTGACGGTCACATCTGGAGTAGGCTTTCTGACTGCTTGCTAAACTCACTCATTAACTGCTTGCTCTTGGGAAAATCACAGAAGTTCATTGAAAATGGATAATAACAGTGTTTATCATCCAAGGTGCACTGTAAGAATAAAACTGCATGAAGAATACCTCCAACAGTGTCTGCTGCGGGGTAAACACCAAGTGAGCGCTCAGACTTTAACTGCGCTCTGCAATAAGAGAAGATGCAGGGTGACAGGAAGAGAGAAGGAGACTGGGGAAGCCAGCTTAGTGAAGATGGTGCTGGTGTCGTCTGGCTCAGCAACTTCAGGAGTGAGCTTGACTTGTTCTTGGCCATGACTGACATTTCTGCCCAAATACTTACCAAGGCTCCAGCCTCTTCACGTATATTATAGGATAATTCGCATCCTCCCTAGAAATAATGAAGATGACCCATGGCAGGTGGGCACAGCATTTGGTCATAGAGGAGTGGTGTGCAAGCATCTGTCAAAGTACGTTTTATTCTCCTGATTTAATTGTCCTCCCGAGGCTTGCTGCCTCCATCTAACCCAGGACTAGTACTGGAGCTTCCAGCCTCTATACAGTCTAACCTAGGCCTAGAATGTTTTCAGCCTCTGAGACTCACTCCTGGATAAGCTCACCCTTTCTAGTTCTTTCTGAGCTAACAGCTGGCTAGTTCAACTCAGCTGTTCTGGCTCAAACTCCTCACCAAGCTGACTCGTTCAAACTGGCCTCTCTCAGGCTCTGACTGAATTGCTCTGCTTGGCCTCATACTAACTTTGGCAATCTGTTCTAATCTTCTGCTCCTCATTCCCTGGCTCATTCTGTCTTCCCCTGTGTCTAACTTGTTCTCTCTTCAACCTGTCTCTATAAACCTGTCCAGATAAAATTGCTTCCTCCCCACCCTTCCCTGTGCTGTTCCCTTTTTAGTCACCTCTCCTTCCTCTCTGTTCTCAATTCTGTCAAATCTTTCTCTGACTTGTCATTTTGTCTGCAATTAGATCTCACTTTCAAACATGGCTGCTTCATTCTGTCAATGACTTTACCTTCATTGTTTGGGATTAAAGGTAAGTGCTAAGGGTGTTGCTGGGTTAAAATGCTCTACAAGTGTTACCATCTGTCTGTGGCACTATGATTCCTTGGGCCAAAGCAGGATTCAAGACTGAGGAGAAACAGCTCCCCTGTCCTTTCCTTCTCTCTGACTCTGGCTGCCGTTAGTGATGTTTTAATGTTTAGTCTCTAGGGATTTGAGGTGGTTCTACCAGCCTGTCATTCAGTAATGTGAACAGAATAAGTTGATGTCCGAAAGTCCAGGAGAGACACCTGCCGCAGGTGGCTCTTTTCTGTTTCTCAAGTTACCTACAAATAAAAGCTGTGAGGGGACATGTGAGATGCAGATGTCAGACTGCTGAGCGATGGTGAGGGCTGGAGCGATGGCTGCTTTTCCAGACGACCTGGGTGTGATTCCTGACACCGATGTGGCAGCTCACAACCCTCTCTCACTCCAGTGTCAGGGGTCAGATGCCCTCTTCCAGCCTCTGAGGGCATTGCACAGCCATCCACGCAGACAAGACATACACACACACACACAAAGCGAAACAACCCAGAGTGGTGGCACAGCCCCATGGTCTCAGCACGTAGGCAGTGTGCACACCGACACTGCTCTAGCTGTGATGAACTTTATGGCTTCTCACGTCTCTTATTTGACATGATCAAAGTAAACAAGATCACAGTGTCTAATGAAGGACACCAGAGTAAACTTCAGACTCACCCCACCTAACTGGGGTGATTCTTTTGAGTAAACACTCTGTTCCCGTTTCTTTCTCCCTCTACTTTCTGTTACCATCATCCTGCTCTCTGCTTCTGTGGGTTTAAATTCTTGTGTGCACAGAATTTTTCTTCCATGTGGCTTTTATAATGTGTTACAGGCCACTCATGTGTTGCCACGACACAATCTCTTTATTTGTTCACCTATTCATGGGCCTTGTATTACCATGTATTGATTGTGGTGAGTAAGGGGAAAGGATGTTTGTACTGACCTTGGCAGTGATTTCTAAATGTCACAGTGAAGGTGAACACAGACCAACAGAAACAGAAATAAAGAAGTGGGTGGCATCACACTGCAAGGCTTCCATCCTGGCTGTGCTGCTCCTGAGATTGTAGAGCAGGACTGTGGGTGGGGACTCACAGTCTCCATCTTGGGCTCCGTAGAGCGGTTGCTCTCAATGAGGCAGGAACAAGTGCGGCTGAGAGCTTAAGTCAGACACTCTAGACTCTGGGCAGGACTGGAAACCAGTTTAGCAGTGTTAGAAACAGTGTGGAGAGTTGCAGAGGATTGAAGACAGAGTCCCGTGTGGGCCAGCAGCGTGTTCTGTGCAGACACCCAAAGGGAGTGGGACTGAACTCACAGTCCGTCCTCCTCCAGCGGGCAGAGTCTGGCCTCTGCTGTGTCCAGCTGACCTGTCCCTGAGGGCTTGTCCCTAGCTTCCCATGGTTCCATCAGGTTCCTGAGCCGCAGCCAGAGGGCTTTAAGTGAGGCTGAATGTAAAGAGGCTGACATTTTAAGCGGATTGGTTTTAATGTGTCTCCCCAGCGGGCTTTATCCGATGCATGGAATTTCCTTACTAATAGTATCTTCATATTTAAGAATTAAATGCAGATTCATCTAGGAGACAGGCTGTGATATAACGCAGTTGCCTGCACAGCAGGTTCTTCTCTTGTTCTTCCTCATTCTCATCGACTGTCCCCCTTTCTCCCCTAGTTAAAATAAGTCCCAGGAGTTTTCTGTCTAGAGTCCTATGCTCTGTCCACCTATTTTCAAGAGCATCTCCTGCCCACTTCCCCTCAGGCAGAGGCTCCGGGCTCACCCCCTTGGGGCTGGATCCCCTCCCTGCCACCTCTTGGCCTGAGGGTCAAGTCAGGTTCATGCAGCAGGTACACATGACAGGCTGGTCCTCTCCTGGTCCCACCCTCCTCGTATTAGCTTCAGAGCGTAGGGGTGACCCTGTAGGGCCCCCGGTCCTCCGACCTCAGCTTCAGACAAGCATCTGGTGGGAAATACAGCATTTGGGCTCAGCTGTGTGGTGCTTGGACACCCTGCTGACTGCTGACCCTTATGCCTTGTTGAGAGCATGGCTGTGTGGTTGGAGCTCAGCACTCAGCTTTACTGCCCCCTAACTTCAGTCCATTGATGGCGGCCAGTTTTACTATCCCTAACTTCAGGTCATTGTTGGTGCCTCTGCATCTAGCTTTACTGCTTTTGCAGTCAGAGTTGAGGAGAAAAATGCTAATGCTTTTGAATGAAGTTGTTAAGAAGGGCCTGAGCCAGGGTCTGCTGCCATTACAGGAAGAGGACAGAAGAGCTAACTCACTGGGCACATGGACAAGGAGAGTTGTGTGTGGGGGGGAGGGGGGTTGGGGATACAGCTAGAGAGGAAAGGTCCACAAACCAGGGGCAGGGCCTACCAGGACAGCGGGCTGACAGGACGCTTCATCTCAGACACTGACCTACGCTGATCTTAGGTTTTATCAGAGTGTTTCATTGTGGCTGGGACAGGCTGTCACAGAGCTGAGCAAGGCTAGTGGTGTTCAAAGTCCTCATCTCATTACAGAATCACAGAATAATTGTTTCTGTGATATTAGCATAGACTGGATAGTGTAAGATTAATTTTGATAAATCTTACAATACAGACATCAGTTGATGGTCATCTTTCTGGTGATGGTTCACTTTTATACTTCGCCCGTAATTATTGAAGGAAATAAAACAAAAAGCAGGGTTACCTGAGTGAAGGGAGGGAACGCACAGCTGGTTGGCCGTGGGTGTAAGGACGCTCTGGTGTAGTCATTGCAGACCCTTCCCTCCTCTGCCTGCTTCCCATCTCTTCTTGCCACACCTACCCTTCCTCCCTGTCCTTGCCGCCCTGCGTCCTCCTGCTCTCCTCTGCAGTTCCACAGCAGAGGGCCCTGCTGCCCGCAGTGTGCTCCCACACAGCAGCCATTACAATCCTCAAACACCAAATGGTTGCTCTCGTTCCATTAAAACTCTGCCTTGACTCCCCACTGCTTTTCAGGGAAACCTGGCATTTTCTCCTTGATCGCTGGGCTCTCAGTCTGTCTGTGACCCGGTAGCTCTTAGTGTCCCTCGGCTCCCCTGTCCCCATACCCCTGCTCTCATTTCCCTGTGTCTTCTGCTCGGCTGCTGGGCTCAAAGGCCTGCTGAGAGGCCGCTTAAGGGAGGAAGGCCTTTGCCTCACTGTCTGGGGAGGTAGAAACCATCAGACCCAGGAGAGCATGGTAGCAGGAGCAAGAGGTGTCAAGTTCCATTGCTTCTCCTGGCAGGAGATAAGACCAGACAGGAAGTGGGCCAGGCCACAAAACCTCAAGGGGCCCCCCTCCCGCCAACCCTCAGCCACTTCCTCTAGCCAGCCTCTGCCTCCCAAGGACTTCACAGCCTCCCAGAAGAGTACCAGTGTTCTGAGCATGAGGGACATTTCACTCAGGCCCCGTCTGCTTAGGACACATTCCCTGCCTCGTCCTCAGCTGCTACCCAGCTCTGCTCTATTCTCCAAGACACAGCTTTATTGCCTGCCGTCTGGAAGTTCTGTTTCCATCCTGGGCTAAGCTCACTGTGAGCTGTGGATGTGCTTCCCCTTGGGAATGACTGTTTACCCACCTCTCCTAACTGGCTACAGGTCCTAAGGACAGGCTCTCTGGCCACCCGTGCTGGGCAGCTCCATACAGACCCTGAGTGACTGTAGCATATACTTTTGTAAGCTGGTTTTATTAAGCCGCCAGACTTCTGGGACACTGCATTCTCTGGAAACCATACATTTTAGACCCTGGCATATGGTCATTATCTTGAAGCCCAAACTTCCTGACCCTGCCCACTATGTTGGAGGAAGCCGAAGGAAGGCTCAGAGCAAGGGTACCTCATATCAGACCTCATCTTGTGCCTTAAAGCAGTGCTTGGTAATGGGCTGCAATTCTCACCTTAGAAGAATCTTGCTGTCTTGTATCTTTGTGTTGCGCACACAGAATCACTTCCGCTGCTTCATTTTCTATCTGTAAATAAATAGCCTTTGCCTGAGGTAGACATGAGGGGGGAAGGGCCTGCCTGAGGCTGGAGTCCCTCAACAAGGGACTGTCCCACCTTCTTCAGGGTCTGACTTCAGGTCCCCTGCCCGCTGCACCCTCAGTTGGAAGGACAGACTGGCCCTGGCAGTTGAAGGCTCTGTGTCCTGGTTGTGCTCTGTTCCCTTCTGTCTGCAGCTGGGCTCTGCTCTGCCCTGACCCGAAGTCTCGGCCAAGATGATCCCACCCTACCAAGCCCCAGGTGTCTCTCCACCGAGGGAAGGTGCATCCCTGCAGACATTTTGTGCACCCTCAGTCAGGGTGCTGTTACTCGGCTGTGCACCCCTGCTGTGGCTTTTGCTCCTTCCCTGTGCAGTCACTCATGTAACTCAGCATGGTCAGAAGCCCGCTTGAGAAGAAACCAGTGGCCGCTCAGCGGCAGCCCCCTGAAGCTGGGAGGACAACCAAAGAGCGGACCACAGTGTGACTTTTGTTTTCTTTCTTTTAATACCCACTGTAGGTCTGGAGTTCAGACTCTGCCCCACAACGCCAAGGTTCATTACAACTACGCAAATTTCCTGAAAGACCAAGGCCGGAACAAGGAGGCGATCTACCACTACAGAACTGCCCTCAAGTAAGCAGAGCAGAGGGCCGCCACTGCTCTGTGCTGTGACAGGCCTGCTCCTGTCACCGCCCCTTCCCAGGGCGTGTGGGTGCTCATGGCCCTTGACGGGGGGGGGGGGGGGG
>CM053761.1:1154068-1224318 GCA_028658305.1 Pachyuromys duprasi
TCCTCCTCCTCCCTTCCCTCCTCCTCCCTTCCTGTCCTCCTCCTCCCTTCCTGTCCTCCTCCTCTCTTCTCTCCCTCCTTCTCCCTCCCCCATTTCTTGCCCCGTTCCCTCTACATTTATCTTGCAACAGTGCGTCAGTTGCCTCTATTGCTCTGAAACTTGCAATCCTTCTGCCTCAGCCTCCCAACAGCAGGATTGCAGGCCTGCGCCACAGGCCTGGCTTTACTAACACGAGCAGGATTGCAGGCCCGTGCCACAGGCCTGGCTTTACTAACACGAGCAGGATTGCAGGCCTGCGCCACAGGCCTGGCTTTACTAACACGCCTCAGTATTTTCTTTGCCTTGTGATCTCAAATGTAGTCATTCACCAGGTTTCCAGTAACAAACAAGCAAACACAGGTCCTTCAGAGCTTGTTAGACTTGGCAATGACTGTGGCCGTACTTAGTCAATCACAGTGTTGTTAGAGTAGGATAAAAGTGAGAGATACTCGCAGTCAGTTAATTAGAGTAGCTAAGATTTTTAATTTTCCTCCAGTCTTTTACAGCTGCTTCACAAATGATTGGCATTTTTTTTTAACAAACCCTTCTTTTTTCAGTATTTCTAAATTTTACCTGCTTTTTAAAGAAATAACAAATTATTCTTCCCACACGAATATTTTACCTGTCTGTAAAATATTTCAAGGCATTGAATACTGTGAGTGAGTTTTAGCGGTTGTTTAGTTTAGCTGGCGGGAGCAGAAGGGCTGAGTTTCTGAGTTGCACAGCTGAGTGTGTTTGCTTGCCTTAGAGGCTGCCTGGAAATCTGGGGGCACAATTAACAGTCTTACTACTGTGATGGTTACGGGTCTTCTTCCAGCTAACGGTTTAAGTCTCTGCATGGGTAGATTCCGGTTGGTAAACAATGTTGGCCAGGAACCAGCACCTGGGACAGAGATTAAAGTTTGTCATTGTCCGGGTGGCTCAGAAAGACTTCTGGCTGAGCAAGGTGAAGCACTCTTGAAATCCCAGAATCTGAGCAGTGAAGTTTGAATGTGGAAGTTCAAAGCCAGCCCGGTCTACATAGGCATTTGCAGACCTTCTAGGACTGCATGGTGAAGAATCGCTTTAACTCTCCCATCCCCAAAGAGAAATGGTGTAAAGGAAGGAGGGAGAGACAGGGATGGGAAGAGAGGTGGAGAAGGCAGGATGAGGGGAGGAAGGAAGGAAGACAGACAGACAGACAGACAGGACTCTCTCCTATCAGAGGAGGCTCCATGGAACGTTCATTCCCTTAAATGTCATCCCCCGACACATACTCTAGGTGAAGGAGTCTATCGTGGTAGAGGCCTGTGGCCTTCTGCATCCGGGCAACTGTTCTCACAAACATGGCTTCACATTAAGCTCAGGGTTAAAATTTACCTGGCAGCACCCCAATGGTGCAGGCAGATGTCCACTCTAAAGCTAATGTGGGTGAAGGGGTGGGCATGTTGACAAGGTTCATAGCACCAGGCTGAGTTCCCTCTTGTGCAACAGGCCGTAGTCAGTGCAGAATGACTGATCACACCTGCACCTTTGTGCACTGTTGCGCCGTGAGCACATCCTGCCAGGCAGGCCGGGCAGTGCTGTGTACAGGGCCCATCACAGGAAAATTCTGTGGGTTTCTCCCCAGCAGCCCACATAGCACCTCTGAGACTTGGAAAGCTGGCCTGCGGGAGGAAGTGTCAGTTCCAGCTTTATCCATCTGGGTCCCGAAACCTAAGCGTGTTGTATCCGCAGCAGGCTCTTACTGTCTAGTCGTGGGCGGCCAACAGCAGTGGCAACAGCCTGGTTCTTCTGGGGGAGGGTGCCCTGGGGCTTCCCTGACCAGGAACTCAGCAGAGATGTCATTCTTACTTTTCTATTTCTGTGCTAAGATGCAATGACTGAGGCGACTTATGGAAGAAACCTTTCTGGGTGCTAACAGGCTCAAAGGGAAAGTGCCAGGCCAGCATGGTACGGGGCATGGCAGCAGGCACTCAGGCGTGGCACTGAAGTAGCAGCTGAGAGCTCAGGTCATGATCCATATACACAAGTGAAGAGAAGTCTGGGGATGGCGTGGTGCTTTGAAACCTCAGAGCCCACCCTGGTGACACCCTACAATACTTTTCCTACCTCCTCACCCTTCTCAAGAGCTCCGCCAACCAGGGACCAGCACTGGACTATATGAGCCTTTCGGATCCCCACAGGAGGCACCCTACATGGGCTGGGCTCTTTCCTGTGGGATAACTAAGCTCTCTCTTGTTCAAAAGAAAACTCCTCCATGTTGGTTGATCTCACTGCTGACTGATTGAGCAACACCTAGGGCACTGGTGAGGCGCACTGCTGGGTGTTTCCAATGAGGGAGACCCGCTCTAAGTGTCGCTGGCCCCGCTCCACAAGCTGGGGTCTTCAACCGATGAAAAGGGGGAAGGGAACTGAATGTAAGATGAGAATGAAAAGCTGGCTAAGTGCCAGGAGTACCCTTTGGGATAGGTGTGGGCCTCATTTCTCCCTGCCTTCCCACCGTGATACATTCATATCTACTCAGAGTTGCCTTGGCCAGGCGTTTCACCACAGGTAGGAGAAAACGAAGCAATACCCCACCCACTGCTTAATCGGCTAACAAGAACTGAACTAGTGTCTACTGCAGTTTGCTCAGTTTATAGAATAGACTTGTCAGGAGAACACAGCCCTTCGGCGTGGTTCTTTGTACTTCCTCCGCAGGATGATTGGAGTTCCTCAGGGAGACCCCACGAGGCTGCGGCAAGTGTCTGTGGGAAAGGAACTGACAGACGAAGGAGTATTAAAGAGGACAGGCTGTCGTTAGTCTGGGAGGAGCCTGATGTCTGATGCCCCCAGCATGTCGGCACCAGGCATGGGAGTGCCTTTAAAATGCTGTTCATAATGCTGGAGTTCGAGCATTTACAGTCGGGAGTCAACAGGCGTTTCTAAGAGCCTTACCGTCTGTGCTGATGGACATTTCAAATGTCTTTCTCGTGACCACACCAGCTGCCTTGAGTCTCTGGAAAGAAGTAAAATCCCAATGTGGTTTATTAGCCAGGGGCAGATGGCTTCTTTGGCTGGTGTGGTATTTTTATCTGTGAAGGGCTAAAGAGCTTTCCAGTATCACAAGTAGGCATTTGAAATTACTTTTGTTTCTTCCTGTTGATGAACCAAGAAGAAATTACATTCTTAATCTACATACATACATGCTACATACACATAAATATCACACGCACATGCATATACACACGCATATAGATACACATATGTATGTGTTATTTTATCATGTCTTATATTCACAGAGTTTAAGAAACTAACTTTATTTAGAAACATACTGAATTTAGTGAAATTATGGCCAAGTAATCAACTGAGTTTTGAAATGGAAGTGTCATTATTTATCTTCAGGAAAGTTCCATGCTTTCTGGCTGTCTCTTTCCTCCCACATTTCACTTTCGTTGAACCAGCTAATGAGGCTTCCCAGGAGCTAGGCTCTGGGGCAGAGGTTTCCTCTCAGGCTGCCCGCCCAGAGCACTCTCATAATCACGGGAAGGAAACAGAGAGCAGGATGGACAGGGGCGTGCAGTGACCCTTATCAAGCTTGCTGACCCTGAGAGCCTTCACGAGCAGATGTCAGTCTAAACAGCCCTTACCCGCCCAGCCCTGCACCCCAGGTTCCTGGCAGCTGGGAGTGAGTGACTCGGAACTGAGGGAGGAATGGCCTTGGGTTGCCTCTTTCCAGGCAGATTTCACAGCATCTCAGAATAGAGTGTGACTGTGTCAGTGAAGACAGTGTTGGCTACTTCAGATTGATGGATCTCATTATTAGTCCTGTAGCAGCCTTACGGTAATGTCCCAATCGCTCAGCAAATACGTTTGAAAACATTCTGGCCAGGTCCACCACCCCTGCTCTTCCACCTGTCACCCAGATGCCATAGCACAGCTTGGCCTTAAACTTGGAACAGTCCTTCTGCCCCAGCCTCCCAAATGCTGAAATTATACTTGTCCACCACTATCTCAGTCACAGTTCTGCTGCTCTGAAAAGACACCATGACCCAGGCAATTCTTACAAAAGAAAGCATTTTATTGCAGACTTGCTTATACTTTCACGGGGGGGGGGGGGCATGGTGGCAGGCTGCAGCCTGGTCCTGGATCTGAGAGTATCACAGCCTGACAGAAGAGAGGGAGATTCTGGGCCTGGCCTGGGTCCACCCCCATCGAGGCCACACCTCCAGCAAGGGCTCCTCTCCTAATCCTCCTAAGCCTGCAAATACCTGAGCCTGTGGAGGCCATTCTTAGTCACACAACTACCGCCCAGCTAAATGTCTGTATTTTAAACTGTCTGAACTAGCCAAACTTTTTGTAAAATCTAACGTAAAGACTGCAGTAGCTATCAAGCTATCTTGTAGTTTCCAACAAACATCTAAGGTTTACCTGAGGCCTCTCCTCTCCTGGATCCGAACTGCCCTGGGCTGTGGTAGAGACACTAAACCAACTGGGTTTGTTCACATCCTCAGGGCTTCTGTGAGATGATTTCCTTCAGACTTACATCCAAAGAAGCCAATCAGGCACATGACTGAACAGTGTGAGCCAGCCTCCTTCAGTGGTTGAAGCTGCTCACAGCATTGCCACTCAGGAGAGCGAGGCCGGAAGCACACTGCCTCAGGACTCCACAAGCTAGTGAGCCAAGTCTTCCCACAAATTTCCTTTCCACAAAGGCTGCTCCTCCTCTTCCTCCTCCTCCCCCTCTTCCTCCTTCACCTCTTCCTACTTCTCATCTTCTTCCTCTTCTTCCTTTTCCTCTTCCTTTTTCTCCTCCTCTTCCTCCTTCTCCTCTTCTTCCTCTTCCTCTTCCTCTTGCTCCTCCTCCCCCTCCTCCTCCTTCATCTCCTCCTACTCCTCATCTTCTTCCTCTTCTTCCTTTTCCTCTTCCTCCTCTTTCTGTTCTTTCTCCTCCTCCTCTTCCTCCTCTTCCTCCTCTTCTTCCTCCTCCTCTTCTTGCTGTGTATGTGTAGCTAGTTCTTTAATGTATATGGACACATGTATGTACAGGTGCATGTGCACATGTGTGTACAGATGTGGAAGCCAAGGCTAATGTTTGGAATCTTTAATTGAGGTCTGTCATGGTTTGAATGGCCTATGTAATCTCAAATATTTGGGAGAGATTTTTTTTTTTTTCGAGACAGAGTTTCTCTGTGTAGCCTTGGCTGTCTGGGCTCACTTTGTAGACCAAGCTGGCCTTGAACTCACAGAGATCCACCTGCATCTGCCTCCCATAGTGCTGGGAATACATTTGTGTGCCACCGTGCCCAGCTGGTAATCTCAAATATTTGAATATTTGGTCCTCAGTTGGTGGAACTGTTTGGAAAAGATTAGGAAGTGCGGCCTTGTTTGAGGAGGTATGTCACTGTAGGTGGGCTTTGAGACTTCAAAAGACTCAAGAGTCTGGCCTCTCAGAGTCTCTCTGCGTGTCTCTTTACCTCTCTGGCTGTGTCTCAAGATGTGAGCTGCTGCTCCACCATCATGCCTGTCTGTCTGCCTCTTCTGTGATTTGATGTGGCCATAGTGTCTCTCCATACCCACTTGACATCTGTCCATCAGCGTACCGCTGCAGCTTTGCTTCTGCCTTATTTTGAGCTCAGGGTCCTTTCATCTCCAGCATGGAAATAATCTGACTGGCAGTTCTTTCTTTAAATCTGTCATGTTGACTGTCCTTAATCTGGCACTTCCTGTTGCTTTGTAAATGTTCTTTAGATGCTCCAAATTTAAACACGTCTGCACATAAGCTGGTCTCAGTTTCTTCTGCTCACATGGCAGACGGTCTATTCACTCTTTGCCTCCCAAGTGACACAGTCTCTCAGACAGCCACAGCCTCTTCTTGCATCTTGCTCCGGCAGACCCTCTCCCCACCCCCCAACTGCTCTCTGCAGCTGCCTCCCAGCTGTGGCATCACCTGACTCCTGAAGCACTTGACCTTCCCGACCCACGTCATCTCAGCATGGACACCTTCTTTCCCTGGTTGGTTTTAAACGTGGTGATGCGTGCTGTTGGTTTCCCTCATGTTTTAGACTGGCCACTCTCTGCCAAACCTCGCTAGACAATTCCCCTCCCTTTCTTCTGTTTGGGTCTTCAGTTTCTTCTGAAGACCTCCTTTGCTTGTCTGTGCTGCTCAGCCCTCAGCTCTGTCTCTGCTTTGCCTGTCTTCCCTCTACCACATCTGCCTGGCAGGCCACAGGCATTTCCACCTTTTCCCCCTGTGCCATGCACTTGGCTGCTCACTTTCTCCGCAGAGCCTCGTCTCTTTGGCCTGGCTTCCTTTCTGTGGACCACTGTGTCTACAAGTTCATGTGTCAGCGTGAACTTGGGAGAGAGGAGCCTAAAAATGAGGTGGACTGAAGTCACATCCAATAGTCAACTTTATTCGGAGCATCAAGTCATTTATGTTCTGAGGTCTTTCTGAGGGTTAGGCAAGGTCATGTGAGCAAAAGTCCACTTAGTTCACAAGGACAAGGTCGCATGAGTTTAGGCTATCTGCAGTCACAAGGACAGCAGCGTTCTGAATAATGGGTAAGATGCTGGGTGACCTGAAGTAGAGCCCACTTCTGTTATTACACCTGGGAGAGACACAAAAGCACATTCTAAGAACAGCCCATGTTATGGAGGAACAGGACTCCTGTCTTGCTTACTTGGAGTTTTCTCACAGGCTCTCGGAAATATCACTCATGTCCCAACAGAAAGCTGTTAACCATACTTGGGTGCGGGCAGGACTGAGCTGGGTGTGGTCAGACATTCTGCAGCCTGCCTTCACTGAGCCCCGGTTGTGAGGACGGACATTCAGAACATGTCCCGCTCTGTGAGCTCCTCAGCCGAAAGCTGTTGGGTAGAATACAAACTTACCTTCCCACCCGCCATTGTCTCTGGGATAGCTTACCAGCCACGCTAAGAAATGTTAGTACAGCAAAGATCCAGGAGCACATGAGCCTGCCCCTCAGACAGCACAATGGACTTTGAATGGCCTTCGGACTTTGCACATGGCATTAAAATTGTGTCAGAATCACATTTAGTGTGGGGCAAACCGGATCAGCCTTGGGAGGTGCTGTTGGCCCCGTGAAGATCAGTTATCCCTACTGTGAAGAAAGAACAGTAACCTGCATTTTCAAAATGGTAATGATTCCTTGGCCAGCGCATTGAGGGAAGCACAGTGGACCACAGGCGCTGAAGCATTCACCGGGCTGGGGGCTGTTCTGACGGGTGGGGACAAGTCAAAGGCCCCTGGATGTCCCAGTGTTTGCTGCTTTGTGGGTTCTTACTCTCTTCCAACCTCCTTCACCCTTCCAGCCCCCACACCAGGTGGGAGAGAAAGAAGGATGGAGTATGGTTATGGCTAGACCACTTCCTGCTGATTGGTTTTGTGGGGCAAGTTTGATCTTCGCCATGAGGATATTCAATTCCTTCTTCTCATCTCTGTGCACAACCACCTGACAGACCTCAGCCTCAGCAACCAGCAGCAGCAGGAGGAGAAGCAGCCACCGCGGCCCCTCTTGGGGCTAGCACTTATACACCCTCTCAAGAGTACCCAGAATTCCAAAAGCCACACACTTACAGAAACTGTCAGCAGCTGCTAAAACCATGCTCTGCTAGAGCATGAGGCAAATCCTAGTCAGCCGCTGTGGACACTCAGCAGCAGCCCATAGCCTACCCAGGTTAAACAAAAACAGATTCCCATCACTTCTCCATGTTCTTAAGGAAACCAAAAATTCTCACTATACGTGGGCAATGTGGTGTCAGGTGTGTGTGTGTGTGCGCGTGCGCATATGTGTGCAGGTGAGTGTGAAGGCCAGAAGTTAACGTTAGGTGTCTTTCTCCTTTACCCTTCACCTTGTGTTTTGAGATAGTCTCTCACTGAACCTGGAGCTTGCTGATTGTGTAAGTAGTGAGTAAGCCTTAGGAACCCACCTGTTTCTGCTCCCTAGTTGACAGACATGTACAGCCACGTCCAGCTTTTACATGAATATTGGCATTCTTGAATGGCAGGGACTTTACCAACTGTCTCCCCAGGCCAAGAGTGGTGTTTCTGATGAGGAAAGCCTTGGTTTGAGGGAAGGAGAGATGCAGCCTGGCTGGTGACCACAGGGTCCTGATCTGACATCAAGGAACAGCTGTGGCAATGGGTGTTTTTAGCTCATTGTCTCATTGATTCATGTAGAAACTGTGTAAGAAGTGGCTAACTCACACCCATACCCAGCACCATGCAGCTGGCTCTGTACCTTAGGCTCACAGGAGCATGAGCTGGTTTTCTGTCCCTTGCGCCACTCATTCCAGAGTTCACGACTCTCAGCACCTGGAAACATGGGCCGTATAAACCGTCCTGCTGAAAGGAGCAGAGACCTTTGTTGATCTCCCAACCCCTAGAAGTGAATTGTCTGGAGTAAGGACAGTGCAACCATTTACAAGTGACTCACTTCCTGAGGGCTTAGAGAGAATGTTTTTGCTCTGTAGAGCCTTGGCCAAGGCCCTGGGTGGAGTTCCTCCACAGCAGCACTGGGGTCACTGAGGAGAAAGGTGAGAGGCCATGGTTGGTCCCTACGGCTCTCTTCAAGGGACCAGGAGCCGAGATCCCAGGCTGAGGCAGAGAGCAGGTTGCTCAGTGCCAGAGATCATCCAGACAGCCAAAGACGCAAACCCAGGACAGCGCCAGTCTCAGGCAGGGACAGTTAAGTGACAGGACAATTGAATCTGTGCATGAAAGGAATTGAGCACATAAAACATGCAAAGTTGGTCTGTCAGCTGCTGAAGAGAAGCTTATTTTGTGGAAACTTCAGTCCAGGGAACTCGAACTTCCATTGGAGAAGTATAGTTTTCCCTAGCCAGGTTTTTCTGTGTGTCTGTGTGCTTTCTCAACAGGAAATAGAACGTAAACGTCCCACCTTCGGGTATTTAACTTCAAATAGACTAATCTGTGGCGTGAAAAATCAGGTCAGGTGTGTGTGCTCTGGAAGGGGGTTACAAATGGTTGCACATGCATTGATGTTATTTGAACAGTAACAGTAGTGGGAAGGTGCCGAAGGGTGAAGGCTTTTACATTTTAAAAATGCATGAGCGAAACAGCGCAAGGCCAAACTTTAGTCCCAAGCAGCTGCATCTGTGGCCTTTGCAGACCAGCTAGAGCGATGGCACATCGGGGAAGAGCTCTCAATGAGCAAGCATGGTGGTCTGCGCTCAGATCCCAGCACAGGGTCAAGAGCCGTGTGTGGCTGCGTTTATGGGTAACCCCAGGATGTGCAGGCAGGGGCTGGAGCAGTGGGGTTTGCTGGCTGCCAGCTAGTCCAGGTTCTGAGAGAGACCCTGTCGCAAAAGAAGGTAGACAGTGATAGAGCAGGGCACCAAACCTTCTGCCCTACACAGACACGCATACACAGATGTGTATGCTTGCACGCCCACACAAGCCTTCCTCACTGTGCTGCTCTAACCCTGAGGACAGGGCTGCCCCACGTGGAGGGAAGGTTTTCATTGTAGGTGTGAGGCAGAGCCACCTGAAGGAGCCCAGAGCAGGGAGAGGGCATAGAGGACAGAACATGGCCAACGGAAGGGACTTGGGCTGAAATAGTGTTCTTAGGGAACGGGAAGTCGGGGGTGGGAGGGCGTGAGAAGAGCAGAGAGGAGCCAGCGTGGACTCAGCCACAAATCCCTGTGACTCTGAGAGAGCCTGGTGGGTGGCCAGCATGCGCTCTGGTATGCTGACACAGACAGCCATATGTGTGGAGTCTCTCGGCCCTTACAGTCATGATGATTTTTAAGATAACAGGCAATGTTTTTAGAGTGACTAAGTATCTCTGTAACCAACATTTTACATGTTGCTTTGATTTCATTTTTCCCTCTGAGACCTGGTTCATATTAGATCATAATCTAAGTGAATTGCTTAGAATAAATAATAAAAATATTCTAAATGGAAGCCTCAATTCATAGCAATTCATTTATTTGCTGAGGGTTGAATGACTCGTGTATTTGGGGAAACAAATGGATCAACCGGAATAACCTTTTTAACACCTAAGAAGACAAGTGTTTCTGGGTGAGTGTGAGAGAGAGGGGGGGGACAGAGAGGAGACAGGGTGGAGAGAGAGCTGTTGCATTAGTTCATTTCCCCAGCCTGTCTTTCCTCAGTGGTAAGACACTACATAAGGAATTTTAAATGAGATGATGTGTGAGGAAATGCTTCAAAATGCAAAATGCCATTTGCATTAGCACATACCGGGATGAGCTCTGTCTTGGGTTTCTGTGTTGAAGTTCAGCTCTGTGGGTGGGTGACAGGTAGAGCAGGCCTTGCAGCCTGTGTCCACTGCACATGGGTGCGTCAGCACAGCCGTTCTACCGTATCGAGTGACACGCTGAGTTGACCCTGCCTTCCTCTAATCCGGGTGCTTCAGTTTGCTGGTGCAGCCTGCTTTTCATTTCTTCCGGATCTTAGGAAGGCGAGCTGTGACCTCATTGCATGCTAAATTTTGTGTCTGAACTGTTCTCAAGGTTCTAAGAACTGTGTCAGGCTAAACGGAAAGAGAGTGAGGAAGAATGGGGGCTGCTGGAGATCAAGTGTTTCTCTCTATGGAGAGATACGTTGTATGACTTCCGCCCTTTCTCAGTTAAACTTAGGTTCTGATCCAAAGATATTCAAGAAATCCCTCCTGGGGGACCCCACACCAGCTGTGAACACCAAAAGGGCATCTGGGCCGTGCCACTTCAGCAGAGAGTTCCCGGCCAGGGCAAGAAAGGTCTCCTGGCAGAGGCGTACCACCAGCCTCTGAAGGCCTAAACTGAGTTCCCTCCCACAGTGCTGGTTCATTTCCTCATCCCTCTGCCTGCTCTCTGCGAAGCTGCCTTCAATGGCACCCTCCCTCCTGTTAGGGAAGAGCCCAGGTTCACCGGGAGTCCTGGTTTGGAAGTCAAGCCTAACACTTGGATTTTCCAGGCTGTACCCACACCACGCCAGTGCGCTGAACAACCTGGGGACCCTGACGAAGGATGTGGCCGAGGCGAAGGTGTACTACCAGAGGGCCCTGCAGCTGCACCCACAGCACAACCGCGCGCTCTTCAATCTGGGCAATCTCCTGAAGTAAGTGCAGTGGCGTCTGCTGGCCATGGCCTGGAGCACGCAGCCCCTTGCTTCCTTGTGCTACCGATGCTTCTTCCTGGCAATGAGTTGTCGTCACACGGAGGTTGCAATTAATTTTATTCTATTTTTCTTTGTTTCTGATTTTGTTTTTTTGAGACAGGGTTTCTCTATGTAGCCTTGACTGTCCTGGACTAACTTTGTAGACCAGCTGGCCTGGTCACAGAGATCTGCCTGCCTCTGCCTCCTGGGTGCTGGGATTAAAGGTGTACACCACCCCTGCCTGGCTCCTAATTCTATTTCTTGTTAGCTAAAAGCTAATTCCTCAGGGTGGCTTTCTGGGATCAGTCCCAAGAGAACTTAGTACGCTGTGTTACACAGAGGGGTGTTGCAGAGCTCTCCTCTTCTTGTGACTCTGTGATGGACTCCACGGGGCACACCCCTCCCAAGTCTTCTCTGAGGGAAATGAAGGGCCCGAGCAGAATCCATGCTCAGCTTGGCTTGAGGGGAGGACACAAAGCCAGGCTTGTTTGGATAGAACAACCTACAGGAGAGCCTGCAGAGATGCTCAGTAGTTAGAGCAAGTGCTGCCCTTTTGGAGGTTCCCAGAGTTCAGTTCCCCGCCCCGTGTGTATGTGTGTGTATTCTCTTACAGATATATACACATAAGATACATCTTTAAGTGTAAAGTACTAATACATCAGAAGGCACGGGAAGGGTGAGTTCTAGCTACTGAGACAGCCAGCTGCTGGCAGACTTTGCTGCCCTTTAGGCCTCTGTGAGCACCAGGTGACGTAAGGACACAGGTTTGAAGGACACTGGCCCCTGTGGCACTGGCTTCAGAGACCTTTCCAGTGAGGGTTCTTTCTGAGAAGCCAAGCTGAGTGGCCGGCTGCAGAGCGAGACTCCTTGTCAGGGATGTTGCCAGATGTGCTCAGCTGCGCAGCATGGCCTTGCCGCAGCAGTTCTGTCCTGCCTCCTCCTGCCCAGGACCAGGCTGTGGGGCTGTCCAGCTCTTCTTCTGTGTAGTCTGTCGTCACTGACCTCCTCACTGATGGCTTCTGAGCTGGCGACGGCTCTCCGCAGGGAGAGAAGCTGATTCACCAGCATAAGGCTTTCCGTCTGTATACGAGCAGGGGTCTCTTCTGGGGCTCGCTCAATGGTGCTCTTCCAGGGGGACATTAAGTGAGTGGGGGAAGGGGAAATGGGTCCTAAGAAGCACCATGCAGAGGTAGAGGCAGCAGGTCTCTCGGGAGTCTGGGAACTCCTTGAATGAAGCCTCACTCCCAGCTAACACTTGTATTGTGCTTTCTAACTGACATAAGTCACATGTGTGGTACACTTGTGATGTGTGTGTATATTCCTGCACTAGATTCTGAAAACTACCATCTTCATCACAGGTCTCCTCCAGGGAGCTCTGACCTAGACTGTGGGTGACTTGGGCTTGAACTCTGCTCCCCAGCGTGCAGGGCACACACTGTCAAGCTGTGTAAGAGCTAGCCTTGGCCTTGTAGACTTCCGAAGTCTTTCGAAGGAAACAGTTCAGTTTGTTTTTATTACCCAGAGGGCTGCATTGCTAAGTGGCAGAGGAAGGTGATGCAGAAAATTGCTAATCTGCATTTAGCTGGCTCTGAGCTCACCTCTGCCTCCCCCAGAGGGCTTCTGGGCCACGAGCAATGAATGGAAATCAAGAAAAGGGCACAGATGTTGTGGATGTGGGTGAAGTGACGGCTTTACTGTTTCTTTAACATCCTTGTTCTGGTGGAACCAGCTTTTCAGTTACTGCCGTTTGCTTTATAAAGCCTCTTTCTTAGTGGAATGCTCACCCTTTGCATATGGTCAGCACAGATCTGACCATTCCTAAGAGGTAGCCACTCACCATTCCTGTTTCATAATAATTGAGGACACTGAAGTTTGGGCTAAAGGAATCTCCATCCTTTTTATCTTAAATTTATTTAAATTTAATTTTTTTAAATGTATTCACTTTACATTCTGATTGTAGCCTCCCTCTGCTCCTGGGTCAACCCTCCCTTCCTCTTCCTCCCTCTTCCTCCCCTAGTCTTCTGAAAGAAGGAGCCCTCCTCCCCTACCATCTGACCCTAGCCTATCAGGTTTCATCAGGACTGCATGCATCCTCTTCCTCTGTGAGCTGGCAAGGCCACCCTGTCAGGGGGAAGTGATCAAAGACCAGACAACAGAGTCCATGTCAGAGACACTCCCTGCTCCCCTTACTAGGTAACCCACATGGAGACTGAGCTTCCATGGGCTACATCTGAGCAAGATTTCTAGGTTATGTCCATGCATGGTCCTTGGTTGGAGTATCGGTCTCTGTAGGGCCCCCTTGGCCAGGTTTTTGTTTGTTTGTTTGTTTTTTGTTTTTTGTATTTTTGGCTCAGTTGCTCTCCCTGTGGACCTCTTGTCCCCTCTAGCTCTTTCTGTCTCCCTCTTCTTCCATAAGACTCTTGTGCTCTTCCCAAAGTTTGGCTGTGAGTCTTAGCTTCTGTTTTTATACCCTGCTGGATGAGTCTTTCAGAGGCCCTCTAGGGTAGGCTCCTGTCCTGTTCCCTGTTTTCTCCCTTTTCTGATGTCCATCCTGTATACCTTTCTGAGTGAGGATTGAGCATCTTACCCAGGGGCCTCCTTCTTGCTTAGCTTCTTTAGGTGTACAGATTTTAGTATGTTTATGCTATATTTTATATGTCTAATATCCACTTATAAGTCAGCATATACCCTGTGTGTCTTTCTGCTTCTGGGTTACCCCACTCAAGATAATCTTTTCTAGTTCCATCTATTTTCCTGCAAATTTCATGATTTCCTTGTTTTTAATAGCTGAATAGTATTCCATTGTGTAAATGTACCACAATTTCTGTATCCATTCTTAGGTTGAGGGACATCTTGGCAGACTTGATCACTGCCCCCTAGTGGCACAATGGAAGTCGCCAGCTGTGACACGGCCACCAGCTGTCTGGTAGAAACAGCCTGAGAACTATATATGCAATGTCAGGAAGTCATATTTTAAAGCATATAAAAATGAACCACATTAGGTTTAAATTAAACCCTAATGTGACTAAATTATTATTTTAGTATATGATTAATATTTTACAATGGTTTAAAATTTTAGCATAGAACATTGATGTGAATAAGATATGTGTTCTAATATTCAATCTGTGAAGTCTAACACACATTTGACATTCACAGCCTATTTCAAGTGGACAAAAAACAAGTGCTTGGCATCTCTCTTGACTAGCGATGACCTTCACTAATGGCCTTGACTCTGAGGGGAACACAGGTTTTTGTCAAGGCCTAAGTTCTTCTGTCAGAGAATGCCAGCCAGTTCACTGCAGGTGGCTCTGATTTTTGAAATTACATGACAACCACCCCCTCCGTACATGCACACACCTCCACCCCCCTTGCACACACCCAGCTTCGGCAATGGGCAGGGGTTACCGACCTGTGTGTGGTCTGGCTCAGGCTGTTTCTGAGGCGTTGAGGGTTCTGTGCTGTGAGGCTGTGTAGCACGTTAGGGTACTATATAGCCCTCAGTCCATCTTGATTAATAATGGCTCTTCTTGGGACTTAAAAATACCAAAAAAGAAAAGAAAAAAGAAGCAAGGAAAGCTTGTGAGACTGCAGAATTCCTCGGTGTGTCAAGAGGACGCAGCACTGTTTGGAATCGGGGCCTGAGGTGTTTACATTAGTGCGTAGTTAAGATAGGATGGGTGCCGGCCTGCGTCACCAAAGTGGGAAGTGCGGAGGTGTAAGGCCTGGTGCCATGCTCCATTGACATTCCACTCGGGTCGAAGGAGGGGTGTCTGCCTCGTTCCCATGAATCTGAGGATGGAAACAGTGCTAGCATGCCTGCCCAGCAGTAGAGCTGGTACACTGCAGAGCAGTGTGCTTTCTCTTCTCTAGTCAGCCGCTTCAGAGAGGAGACTAGAGCGAGGACATGGAGACCAAACACTATTTCATGGTAAGGGTCACTAACTGGGCCACACTTCCTCATAGCACCTCAGCCAGCGCTGGCCTGTGAGAGGACAGATGTCTGTCCATAGGATGGTAGCTCTCCTTTCGATCTCTCAGCTTTATTTTCCTTTGAGAGAGTCTCACTCCGCAGCTTGGCTTGGCCAGAAACGCTGGGCCGTCCTCCCTCCTCGGCCCCCCGAGTCCTGAGCTCCCAGCCACGGGCCTCACTCTTTAACATGAGCACAGAAGGCTGGTTCAGTGGCTAAAGGTGCACTCCCCTGGCCCTGGCGACCGTTTGAGCGCACCAGCTGTGGGTAGACATGTTCTAGGCCAAAATCCTCCACTCCTGCTGCTGGTGACCTCTTTGTGGTGACTTGAGGCTTTACTTATCTCCAGCCCTAACCCGACATCTTTCTCCTTCCTCATCTCGGCTACCTCCTGAGGGTCTTCTGCAGCTTCCCGAGCCAGGCTCCGCATCTTCTGTGCCGCCTGTATCTGTGTCCTTCCAGCAGCACCAGCAACGCGCACACCAGGCAGCACTTCTCAGGGCTCCGCAACGCGTGCTGCCTCAGTAGTGGCCTTCAGCGTGTGTCAGTCCCTCTGCTGCTCACCCTGCCCTCCCAGGCCTCCGGCTCCACAGCGCGGGCGCTTTCCAGCTCTGCTGTGCGCTGAGTCTCGAGTAGGAACACTTTTTCTTCTGCCGTTCCTGGATTCTGACTTTGTCTTTTACCTCCCCTTTCCTTTCCCCCACTGTCTTCACTCCTGTTGACCTTTGATGTGATTGCAGACTGTCGGCTTGTAGCCACTCTCCGTCAGTCTTCTCTGTGCAGCTTTCTGTCACCATGCCTCCTGTGATGAGCAGGGTTCTCCCCTTCTGCACCTTACGTGTGCCTGTTCACAGTTGTTAGACTACCTTATTAAATACCTCCTAGGACCTTTTTGCCCCTTTATCGCACACCGCTCTGCTTCGTCTTCTCTATGGACTGAGGGGCACTTGTGCCCATTGCATTGGCACAGTCCAGATGCCTCAGCATTCGGGGTTTTCTGCCCCCCGGGGCTCATTACCACTCTCTGTCCTCTGTAAATCCAGTCCCACTACTGCTGACCAGTGTGAGATGGACACCCCCTTTTCCACTGTCTTCCTTTCACAGTCAGTAGCTGTCCGGCAGGGTTACTGGGAAATGAGAAAGGGTGCTGCAGCCTCGTGAGCTCAGCGGACCATTACAGGGCTTCTATGAGTGTGCATCACAGCTATGCTTACTGCTCTGTACCAGAGGTCTCTGGCTGTGAGAAACACAGTCCAGGCCAGGGCCAAGTCCCACAGGAAGCTGTTGTAAAGGAGCCTGCTTTGTTTACGTTCCCTAGAAGGCTGTCATCCGCTCTCCCTGCGCAGAGATTTCTGGCAGAGGAATGCAGCAGGCTGGAGTGCACAGGCTTGGGCACCACATGTGACCCGGGTGGCTTTCAGCCCAGTGACTAGCAGGAACCCAGGACAGGGCCACCAGCCTCCAGCAGTGGTGGCAGCTCCCTGTCGCCTGGCCCAGCCCAGTGGTAGAGCTGTTTGAGCCCTCCTAACCCAGCCCAGTAGCAGAGCTGTTTGAGCCCTCCTGACCCAGCCCAGTGACAGAGCTGTGTTTGAACCCTCTTGAAGTTCCTAGAGGCCTCAGGATGTGCATGGCTTTGAAGTCACGCTACTGGGGACTCTTTTTGAACTTGGTGTGCTAACTGGTTTGGTCCGGGAACCTTGGCCTACCTTCACACACCAATGACCCAAAGCTGGCTGTGTATGTCCTGAGAGGGCCACAGGAGAAAGGTGCTCTGGTGCCCCATGGGGTTGATGCTTGTGCACACCTGTGGGAAAAGACCACAGCTTCTGAAGCCAGCGCCGTGAGGCCCTTGCTGTTGCACACTGCGTCTGCTGCTGTGTGAATGCACATTTGAACTTCATCACCAATGCCTCACTCCTTGTCTGGTAGAGCAGCGGTGGGGGGTGCAAGTGTAATCTTGCCCTCTGGGTGTGTCATGTGTGTAGTCTGTATCTAGTGCACACATGTATGTGAGTGTGAAGGGCAGACAGAGGTCAGCCTTACATGCTGCCCACTTTGTTTTTTTGAGATAGAGCTTGTCACTGCCCTGGTACCTCGGTAGGTTAGGCTAGGTGGCAGTGAGCCCCAGATGCCCACCTGCCTCCAGCTGCAGAGTGCTAGGTACAAACTGGACGCAACTCAGGTCTGCACCCGTGCAGTGCCTCCCTGGGCCAGCAGTGTGCTGTGAGCACTGTTTCCAGTCTTCGCTGTCACCTAATAGCAATGTCTCTTCCAGGCTGCTGTATGTGAATTTATGAAAATCAAGCAGAAAATCAAGTGTGAGCTGCTCTCAGCCAATGCTTTTGTCCACTGCATTGGCCCCGATGCACTCAGGGGTCCTGTGCTGAACATGTGCAGCAGCCGGTGGCCCCTCCCATCCTGCATAGGAAGCAGAGCCCCAGGACACCCATGCTTACCAAGACCATTGCCTGTGGTACCTGGTGCTTGAGCTTCACACATTGCTCTTCAGAAGAGCTGCCAACGTCTCCTGCCCTGAGAGGAGAGGCTTTAAAAATCATTTAGAAGCCGACGCGGTGGTCCACGCTTGTACTCCCAGCTAGCTGGCATTAGCAATAAGTAGTAATGAATCAATTAGATGGCCAGGAAAGGTCCAAACTGGCCCTTACTAGGGACAGAGGCAGAGAGGAGGCAGAGGTAGGCAGATCGCTGTGAGTTCGAGGCCAGCCTGGTCTACAAAGTTAGTGCAGGACACCCAGGGCCACACAGAAAAACCCTGTCTTGAAAAACCAAACATAAATAAATAATTTAGCATTCACTGGATTTTTACTTTTGCAGGCCATTGACGTGGTCTCTGGAATAAAAACAAAATAAAACCAAAAGATGAGTAAGATCAACATAAAGACGGCAGAGAGCACGCTCAGAGTGCTAGCATCCTCTCATAGTGTAACTGTTCTCATGTGGGAGTTTTTCCTCAAGGGATTCCAGGGCTGGCCTGGCATACAGTGACACCTCTCCCAGCAGAAATGAAGCAGTTGTGTGACACTGGAGAAGAGGATGTCGGTGTAACCAGAGCTGTTGACTCCCCTGATGTGGGTTGTCACGTTGGAAAGATGATCACAGTGTTCATCTGATGAGGCTGCAGTCCGCCGCGTTCATGACACCCTGAGGGTGTATGCCAGCAGTTGTTGCTGAGGGTGAAGTGTGAATGCGCATGTTCCAGATCTGTATTGGTCTAAGATGGGAAAAGGGCCCCCACAGGTTAGGCCTAGATCCTTGCCGCCTTGAGCTGTCTCTGGTTCCAGGGCTTCTGTTCTTCACACTACATTTTATTCTTCACATGTATAATATCTGCCGCTTAACGTCAGTATTTGTGGAAGTTGTTTCAGTAGTTAAGTTACTACTGTCTAACAGTGAGGGGTTCGGCCTCAGACAGTGAGATCTGAGAACAAACTGACATCCCCCTGCAGCAGCAGCAGCAGGATTCAGACTGCCAGGCTTCCAGTCCTGGAGAAGATAAACAAGCAGAGCCAGCTTGCAGTGAGAACACACAGCATGGCGACCCTGTGGTCACAGTGTCTAACTTCACACACTGTACATGACGCTTTCTTCTCGATGGAAGCCGCAGGTGGACATTTGGGCGTCTTGTGCTGGACCAGCAGCACCGTTATGGGTCAGTGTTTCTTGCAGACCTGGCAGTGAAGTCCCCATAGTGCACAGCGTTGTGCTGGCTGCTGTTCTGCCACCAAGATCACATACCTGACAAGAGAACAGTTAAGAGGGAGGGGTGTCTTTGGGTTCCCAGTTATAAAAGGTATGCAGCCCATCTTGGTGGGGCATGGCCTCAGGAGTATGACAGGGCACTGTGTCCACAGCCAAGAAGCAGGGAACAGCCAGGAAGTAGATGTGCTCTGTAGAACCTCGAGGCCTGTCCCCAGATCTACAGCCCCTCTGTAGTCCTTCTAGTTAGGCCCAAGACCTAAGAGTACTCGCTACTCCTCCAGAGGGCCTTGGGCTGATGAGAGGACCTGTGGTGGATGGCTGTCCACAGCCGGCCTTAACTGCACCTCTCCTGCCACCAACTGGGAAACAAGTGTTGTTCAGCTTGTAGGGTTCCCACGTTCCGCTGGCCACAGCAGGAGGAGGGCCAGCCACAGCAGGACAGCCACTGCCCTCCTGTGAGGACCAGACTTGACCAGACTTGAGATTTTAGGCCTTGGCACAGTCTGGCATAACATTAGACAGTGAGCTGCCTGATCTTTACCAAAAGCAATGAAAGCTTGATGTTTACGTAGAGGATTAAAGCAAGCAGCGCTCATGAAGGGTGTCCTCTTCCTGTCACCTGCAGGTCCCAGGAGAAAACAGAAGAAGCCATTGTGCTGCTGAGGGAGTCCATTAAGTACGGTCCAGACTTCGCTGACGCCTACTCCAGCTTGGCTTCCCTCCTGGCTGAGCAGGTAAGTGCTTCCACTAACTCCACCAGGGCTTCCTTCAATGTGACTGTCAAGTGCATTGGCCAGTGTCACCGCAGGTGTGCACAGAAATGACGTAACGAGTAGCTGGCGGCTCCCGTCAAATGTCATCTCAGGTAGGTTCTTGGCCTACACTAAGGCCCCAGCTGGCATCAGAGGGAGAAGGGCGCTGTTGGCGCGAGGTTTGCTGGCATTTGGGTACAGTGTGTGCATTTCCTACTGTTTTAAAAAATGTTTTCAATAAAAGAAAATTTCAACAAATAAATTAACCCTCAGGCTATGCTCAGCAGCTCCGCTCTGCTCTGTCTTCTGGCTGCCTGTTTCTGAGCTGCACTGCGGGCTCGTGTCGAGGGCTTCTCCAGCCAGAGCTTTGGCATCCCTTCCGCAGTAACACTCCTGTGTGGTTCCTCGTTCCCTGTTTTCACTTCGACTTACTTGTGATACGACAGTTGCTTATCTTACAACCTTCCTGGAAAGAACAGACGGCCAGACGGGCTCCCGGGAGGCCATTCCGGCCCGAGCCGCTCTGCTCCGGACCCTGTCTCCTTTTGCTTGTCTGAGTAACTTGAAAACAGTTTTCAGGGCCTGTGGTGTTTGTTCCCCCTGTCCTGGGGATTGCACCTTCTGTAAACCAATGCTACGGTTTTGCTAACACAGGTCTGTGACCCTGAGAGTAGTAGATTCTGCTGCCAATCAATTGCCAGTCCTCTTTAAAACCAAACCGAGATCCTTGCTACAGTCCCTCGGCTTAAACACAGGAATGGTTGATCCCACACAGCAGTTACTGAGGGTGCAGTTTACATTTTAAACATTTCAGAAGTTGCACTAAGAAGCAAAATTTGAATACTCTAAGAATATCCAAGTGACAGAAATTACAAACTTAGTTTTTATGTTTTGATATAGCCATTCCTAGAACCTTTCTCAAACACAAAAATCTGTGGATCTGTAAGGTCCGGATATAAAATGGCATCATAGATAAACAGCTCCTGTGCGAATTTTTAAATCACCTAAGCTTAGTGCAGTACAGTAGCTGTACAAATAGCTGCTACACTACATTGATTAGGAACTTCAGTACAGGCACAATATTTTCTGAGGGTCATTTATTTGTGTTTGTGTGTAGAAGAGTGTGTGAGTGTGAGTATTTATGTGTGAGTGTGAGTGTGTGTGAGTGTATGTGTGTGTGCAAGAAGAGATTTCCAGTGCCTTCCTCTATTACCCTCTGCCTTATTCCTTTAGGCCAGGGTTTCTCACCGAACCAGACTACTGTTTTAGCTACACCAGTTGGGCAGTGAACTCTGGGATCTACCTGTCTTTACCTGAATCACTGGGGTTATAGACACACATGGCCAGTGTGAACTAGGGACTCTGACTCAGGTCTCTAAGCTTACACAAGGTGTAGATAGATGTCAGCCTTACCACTGAGCCTTTCCTTAGTCCCTCTCTCGAGTGTTTGTTGTGTTCTGAGCAGTGTGGACAGGCCTGCAGAAAGCCCATCTGGAGTAGATGATCCTCTTGCACGCTGACATCTAGTCTTTATTTAAGGTGAGCCTCCATGACGGTTGCTTTTAGTCCTTGACAGCTTTGGCTTGCAGTGATGAGGACAAGACTGCCTGCATCCCTCCGTGTCACGTTTTCTCACTTTACCTTCATCTCTCAGGGAGACACAGCCTGCCTGTGACCTACACATGTCAAGCACCGTCACTGTGTGGGCTTTTTCCTCAGTCACCACACACTGCCCACACAGAGCCTTTCCTTTCCTTCTGCCATGACAGTGTCTACCCACACCGTATCTGGAGGGCTGTGATGACTTATGTCTACTTCTGCCATGTTTTCCGAAAGCTGATGTTTGCTATTGTGGGTTTCTTTTCCTTCCACCCTTCTCCACCTGTTTTTCTCTTCCCTTCCACCCCCTAACACTAGATAAGACAAAAACAAAAAGGATAGAGAGGAAAGGGGTCGACATTATCGTTAGACTACTTCCTGCTGATTAGGAATGTTGAGTTCTTTGGGACAAGTTTGATTCCCTTGAGGAGATCTTATTTCTTTTTCCTCTTCCTTTTCCTCCTCTTCTTGTTTCTGCCTTGTGCATGACTACTTAACAAACTGCAACCAACAGCAACCAACAACCATCCAATAGCCCACCCAAACCAACAACAACCAACAACAACCATCCAACAACCCACCCAAACCAGCAACAACCATCCAACAACCCACCCAAACCAACAGCACCAGCAATCCTCCCTGCCTCGTGAGGCTCTAGCATTTATATCCTTCTGAAGAGTCCCCAGAATTCCAAACGTCACACAATCACACAGACTATCTCCAGCTAGCAAAATCACTCCTCTGCTAGAGCACAAGGCAAATCATAGTCAGCTGTTGCAAAGCAGCCTATAGTCCCATAAGATTTCTATGTCTTTTTTTATTTTTTCCACTGGGATGTATATTTATTTTTAGTAGTTTATCATTTCTGCAAGCAAGATGAGCCTTACAGTTGATAGGACAATGTTAAACTGAGCAGTATCAATTACTATGGCATGTGCTTGTAGCCAAGAAAATAATCCTCCAAAGGGGCCAACACTTCAAGAAGAAAATCCCAAAGACAATGGTGGCACATTATAGTCATCAAGTAGAAAAAAAAAAGCTATTGGAAATGATTGAAGTTGACCAATCAGATATATTTTATGTTTTCTAAGACATAAGCTATCTCTATTGATTTAAGATCCAGACTCAAAATCTATCTTTAATATAAGCTTTTAATTCCTTTACGGAATTTTTTTTTTGATTTCTATGTCTTTTAAAGAAACAAAAATCACAAAATTCTCACTACCTCTTCCGTCACCTTGTCCTGCATTGTCCACTTTGTATTTTCTAACATAATTTTGTGTGCTAATGGTCTTTCACTCCCATGATGTTGGACTCTGTAAGGACAGGTGTATTTACTGAGATATTCTCACACCTACCATGGCTGCATGGTCAGTAGATCCTCGATTCGTGAGTAAATAAATAATCCAGCCTGTTCTGGATTGCCTCCTGCACTGCAGAGGCCTGGACACGGGGTCACGCTGCTCTCTTGAGGCATGCCTGCCTCTGTGTGATGCTCTGCCCTGCCCTGAAGGCGAGTGTGAGAAGCAACCATGGACACCCTTCACAGCACCCCGAGCTGTACAGTGTGAGGCCAGGGCCACCAGCCCTTACTCCTTTCAGTGTATCTTTATGAAGTCCTGGTGTGAGCCCTCTGTGATTCAGTGTCAGAAAGACTGAATATATCTCTCCTAGGTTACAAGTTCCTATGTTCTTATGTTCTCCTAGGTTACATATTCTTATGTTCTCCTAGGTTACCTGTTCTTATGTTCTCCTAGGTTACATGTTCCTATGTTCTTATGTTCTCCTAGGTTACATGATCTTATGTTCTTCTAGGTTACATGTTCTCATGTTCTTATGTTCTCCTAGGTTACATGTTCTCATGTTCTTATGTTCTCCTAGGTTACATGTTCTTTTCAATGGTGCGTGAAGATCTTGCATTTTAGGGGAAGGTCAGTCTGTCTCCCACCTCCCCTCAGCTGACCATGTGGCCTGTAGTAGCTGCTCTTCCCTGCGCTGTTCTTACTTCCTCATTGTCATTTTCCTTAGTTCATGTTCAGTTCGTGCTGCTGCCTTGATTTCATTGTGCAGCAGTGAGGTATGACTGGCAATTGTGCTAAGGGCTTCCAGCCCCGATCTTCTGGCTCCCTGGGTGGCAGTCAACCCCGGATGGCTCTAAGCACTGCCGCTATCACCGCCTGAGTGCTGACCAAGCTTGTGGTCTTGGGAGCTCAGTGGACCAAACAGCTCACCTCTCTCAGGAGCGGCTTTCCTTTCTTTCTGAATTCTCTTTTTGTTCCAAACAATCCAGTTTCCAGCCCCTACCCAAACCTTCTCCACCTTCTGCTCGGTGGTGAGCTGTGTTTCCAGAGGTGTTGGTATCCTCGTGTTTCCTGTTGGTGTGAAGAGATGCCCACCAGCAGCTCAGGGACACGGCCTGATCTGCGTACAGGATGTCACAGAGGGAGAGGCACGGAAGAAGTGGGTCTGTGCTGAGGAATAGTTGACCACTGTGCACGTCTCATCAGGCCAGGAGGCACACAGGGAGTGGCCAGCTGTAAATGTCAAAGCTGTGTCCCCACTTCCTCTTCCTACGGCCTACCTCTTAGAGATGCTGCTTCGAACCAGCACCAGAACCAGAATGGCCTGCGAGGGACATTGTGCCCTGCAGCCATGGCATCAGCATGTAGATTGTAGTGTGTTTGTGTGTTTTCATTTCTGGGGTCGGTATCCTGAGATCAAATTCAAACCGTGTGGGACAGGAAGGAGGGGCAGGTATTCCTGTGAAGCTTGAAGACTGGGTTTCAGACCCTTACACTGCACACACAGTGAAACAGGCCCTGTTTTTACCTGAAGTGACAGCGCATGGGAAGCAGAGACAGAGGATCCCCGGGCTGGGTTCACTGGGAAAACCCGCATCAGTGCAAAGAGCGCTGTCGGGAGGACCCACAGTGTCAGCTTCACGCCTCCACATGTATGCACTCACACAAGCGCGCTCACACACACACGTCACACACACTCAAGCACACATCATGCTTTTAAAAATCTGTTGCTTGTCAGAGTTTCAGGCTTATCTCCTCCATAGGGAGAGCGTGGTCCTCTATGCACCTGCACTGCTGTGTGACCTCTCTAACTGTGTCACCGTTTACGATAAAGCATTCGTGTGTTACAGTGATAGCCTTAGCAGACACCCCACAGTTCTGTCTGTATTCCTCTAGACTGAGGAACGCTGACTTCATGAAAGATACAACTTAAACTGATCCAGATTCAGTGACCTTGATGTTCGTGTTAGGCCCAGACCATCGAGTCACTAATACAAGAGGCACACCTTACACCAAGTAGCTGTTTGTTTGTTTAATGAAATAAAGAACTGTTCAGGCAAACATGTTAAAAGAATAACATATATACTTTTTCCTTAGCTGAATTTCAAGAGTATCCGATGGGATAATTGAAATGATTTCCTGATTAAGTTATTTTCTGTGGAAATATGGCAAGCTGACATAAAAATCTATTGAATTTCTCAGTTGGAGCTCAGCAGTTGTGAAGAGAAACTGATTATGCAAAAGACCTTCATCTTCGCTGACCCCTTTCCTCTCTCTCCTCTTGAGTCTGCACATCTTACCTTAATGTCTGGAATTCTTTTGGGATGAAACAAGGTTTCTAATACACAGTGTGGCAAACAGGAGGTGAGGAAAAGCTGCAACTTGACATTCCTTGAAGCAGCCTCCTTCTGGCGGCGGCAGCGTGGCGACACCCTAGCCAGAGAGCGTGGAAGCAGTGCTCTCACCCCGTGCTCAGCCTTCCCTCCCCCTGAGCACAGCCCTGGGCCACGGTGACTGGGGTTGTGGACCAGTGTCAACCCTAGAAGAAATAGTGACGGAATAAAATGAGTTCTCCATGTTTAGGAGAGCTTCCTGCAGCTTTGTGAAGGATGCACATGTATCTGTGTTTGATTTCAGGTTTGCAGAGAGCACAGCCTATGAGCTGGGAGGTGCTTATAATTAAGGTGTCCACACAGGATAAATCTTTTGAATATGCTTGGTTTACTCGCATAAACATGTCTTACACTTTTGTGCAAATATGAAGGCTCAACAGACATCTCACCAAGCCAGGAACAGCTGGCGACAAACTCCTTACTGCTGCACCATGCCCCCAGAGTCCCACCAGTGCCGCCTCAACGCCTGCTCACTAGTTAGGAATAATGTGTTATAAACACTACACACCGGTGGTCAGTTGTCTTCCTCCTCCTCATCCTCCTGTTCCTCCTCTTCCTTTTCCTATTCTTTCTCCTCTTCTGCCTCCTCCTCCTTCTCTTTTTTCCCCTGGTAGCTTTTCAAAAACAATATTTTGAGCCAGGTGTGCTATCTCATACCTGTAATCACAGCGCTGGGAAGATTGCTGTAATCAGAACCATTCTAAGCTGCAGACTGAGACCCTGGGTTAGAAAAAGAAACAGAAATAGTATCTGAATCGTTTCATGATGGTGCAAACTGAGAAGTAAATGCCTTCTCCTGGCTCTCATGCCAGGTTCCTGAGCTGTCTCCTCTTGGAGCAGGCCCGTGTGCTCTGCCACCGGAGGTGTGTGGTCTTGATCTCAGTCTTGACAGGCACGGAGCATGTAAATGAAAATCCCATATGTGCAGGATGGCTGGACGGACACCAGGAGAGCAAGGTGACTTTGGGTTTCAAACAAATGAAACCATGTTAGGAGCAGGTAACTTTCAGAGTGACAGAAATGGAGTGGCGTCATGGGGCTAGGTGGCATCTCGGTGGCTCTGGTGCCTTTTGGACAAGCTTGAGGACCAGAGTACAATCTGCAGAACCCGAACAAAAAGCAGGGTGGAGAACTGTGTCTACACCACCAGCACTGGGGAGGTGCTCAGGAGGCCCCCAGGCTCACTGGCCAGCCAGCCTCCATCTGTGAGGGTCCAGACAGTGGGACCTCGTGTCTCTAAAACAAGGTGGACTGAACCTGAGGAAAAACCTAGAAGATAACCACTGAGCTCTCAGCTGCGTTGGAGAAAGTGAATGCTCCTCTGTGTGATCACAGCAGAAGGGTGGGGAACCTGAGGCCAGGAGAGTCCCTGGTGGCTGTGGCCTGCCTTCCCTCTTGCTTTCCCCTCATCCCCATCAGCATCAGAGGTGGTTGCTTCACAGACAGGGCTGTAAATAAATGGTCCTGAGCTGCAGAAATGTGTGACCATCTAGCTCTGACCATGTGGCATATAACTTTGCATTGCATTAGCAGTAACGGAAAGGAAATGAACATTGATTCCGGCTCTAATGTTCTTCCTAACGTGTTCTTGGAAGACTTCCCACCTGTACAGTGTAACAGCATGTTCACCCCATTTTTCCCTCTCCCACCACTCAGCCCCCCACTGTTTTCCCAGTGCGTGTCTTTCCCATCCCCATGCCATCTTTCCTGGAGGCCTCTGAGTTAGCACTCCCGTGGTATGTGTCCATCCTCTAGATCAGTAAGGACATTGTCTGTCATTAAGAATTTACATGGTAAATTCAAGGGAAAAACCATCATTTGAATTTTGTTTTATTTTATTTTTATCACTTGAATTTTAAACCAAGGCGGCTTATCAGCAGGGGTCCCGCCTTGACTTCACTGTTACACAGGCTGATCCAGAATTCCAAATCTGCCTGTCTCTGACTCCTTTGTGTGTGCTATAATCACCCTGTTTAAATTAGTTATCTCAAATCCAGCCACTCTTTAAACAGCTCATGTTTTAGTAATGTTAAACAACAACAGCAAAAAATCCCCCTTTATTTCCCACTATAGGGAAAAACAAAACTTTCAAGTAAAATTCAAGCAAAGAAACAAGAAAATTCTAGGTCTCGGTCCAGTTGTGCCAATTTATATTGCAACATTGAAGCCCTGTTTTTTAGGTTTTTGGAATTTAGATGTTGCTAAACTGTATTAGTGGGCCCTTTCCATAAAGACTTGACAACTATCTCAGAGCTAGAGAGCTTTGGACTTTAGCTGTCATCAGTTCTACCTGCAAGAGCCCTGATTCTTTTTCCCTTTCTGTTGCCTGTAACCTAGTATTCCATCCCTCGGCTTTCCCCCACTTTCTCCTGAGCTTTTGTAGAGAGGCATGGAAAACTGGTCACTGAACACATTTCAACAAGCTCCATACCAACAGCAGCCAAAACAAAGGCAGAAGAGATCCCAGCGCTTTCCACTTTAGGTGCAGGTTTAGACCTACCTCTGTCTAAAAGGCGTCCAGCCCCCCATTTCCCTTTCCAACCAGACATGTCCACAGCCATTGCTGACCTTGTGCGAGCTCAGTCTGCAACAGGGGGCAGCACTTGTGAAATGCATTCATCTTTGGTTCCCTGCTCGGCTAAGAGACTGTCTTTTAAGATTCAAGCCTCACGTTGGGTGTCAATACATTGTGGGAACTTTAAAGTGAGGCCTAATAAATGTTTTTTAAAATTATTATTAGGCTATAATTATTATGGCAGTACTGTCTAACCTGCTATCAATCAAATAAAGACTCAGACACCCATTCTATTTTATAAACTAGCCTTGACCTGGGGCGTTGCAGATACTAATCTCCTAAACTAACTTTACCTCTCAGCCCCAGTCTTCAGTGACCTCCCATCCATGCTCTCAGATGCACATTAATGTTCTTCATCTCCATCCATTCTGAGCCAGCCATGTGCTCCTTTCCCACGCTGCGGTCCATTTCCTTCTCCTCTGATCCTGTCTCTGCTCCTCTCCTTCAACCCCGGACTCTTCCCTTTCTTCTGCCAAATCCCAAGATTCAGCATTTTTTATTAACCAATCAGCTTTAAATTAGGTGGAACAATGTTTACACAACAAAGACAGGTGTACATGAGGATTGCAATAATTAGTATTAAGATATATAGCACTAGACCAACCCACAACTGTACTTTTTAATTGGATTATTTGGTTCATTGTTTTATTTCTTGAGTTCTTTATATATTCTGGATATTAGTCCTCTGTCCGATATAGGGTTGGTAAAGATCCTTTCCCAGCTGTAGGCTGTCATTTTGTTCTGACGATAGTGTCTTTTGCTTTACAGAAACTTTTCAGTTTCATGAGGTCCATTTATGATTGTTGATCTTAGAACCTGAGCTATTAATGAAGTTTTCTCCTGTGCCATTGAGTTCAAGGCTCTTCTCCATGTTCTCTTCTAATAGATTTAGTGTTTCTGGGTTTATGATGAGGTCCACTTTGATCCAGTTGGACTTGAGTTTTGTGCAGGGTGATAGATATGGGTCTATTTGCATTTTTAAACATGTAGACGCCCAGTTAGACCAGAACTGTTTGTTGAAGATGCTTTCTCTTTTCTATTGTATGGTTTTGGCAACTTTGTCAAAAAATCAATTGTCTGTAGGTGTGTGGGTTTATTTCTGGGTCTTTGATTCAATTCCATTGATCAACCTGTCTGTTTCTCTGCCAGTACCATGCAGTTTTTGTTACTATTGCTCTATATAGTACAGCTTGAAGTCAGGGATGGAGATACCTCCAGATGATCTTTTATTGTATAGGATTGTTTTAGCTGTTCTGGGCTTTTTGTTTTTTCATACGAAGTTTAGAATTGTTCTTTTAAGGTCTGTAAAGAATTGTTTTGGTATTTTCATGGGAATTGTGTTGTAGCTCTAGATTGCTTTGGGTAAGATGACCATTTTTACTATGTTAATCTACCGATTCATGAGCATGGGAGATATTTTCTCTTCTGATATCTTCAATTTCTTTCTTCAGAGACTTGAAGTTCTTCACATACAGGTCTTTCACTTTCTTGGTTAGAGTTACACCAAGCTACTCTATGTTATTTGTGACTATTGTGAAGGGTGTTGTTTCCTAGTTTTCTCAGCCTATTTGTTGTTTATATACAGGAGGGCTACTGAATTTTTTTTTTAGTTAATTTTGTATCCATCTACTTTGCTGAAGGTGTTTATCAGCTGAAGGAGTTCTCTGGTTAAATTTTGGAGGTCATTCATGTATATTATCATATGATCTGCAAATAGTAGTACTCTGACTTTTTCCTTTCCTATTTGTATACCCTTGATCTCCTTTAGTTGTTTTATTGCTCTATCTAGGACTTCAAGTACTATGTGTAAGAGATGTGGAGAGAGTGGGCAGCCTTGCCTTATTGCTGATTTCATTGGGATTGATTTAAGTTTCTCTTCCTTTAATTTGATGTTGGCTCTTAGCTTGCTGTATATTGTCTTTATATTTAGGTATGTGCTTTTCCAAGACTTTTAACATGAAATGTTGTTGAATTTTGCAAAAATGTTTTTTCAGCATCTAATAAAATGATCGTGTCATTTTTCCTTTCAGTTTGTTTATATGGTGGATTACATTGATGGATTTTCATATATCGAACCACCCCTGCATCCCTGGGATAAAGCCTGCTTGATCATGATGGATGATGTTTTGGATGTGTTCTTGGATTTGGCCTGCAAGTATTTTGTTGAGTAGTTTTCTGAAATTCTCTTTCTTAGTTGGGCCTTTGTGTGGTGTAGGTATCAGGGCAACTATGGCCTCATAGAATGAGTTTGGCAATGTTCTTTCGCTTTCTATTTTGTGGAATAATTTGAAGAGTATTGGTGTTAGCTCTTCTTTGAAGGTCTGGTAGAACTCTGCACTGAAACCATCTGGCCCTCAGCTTTCTTTGGATGGGATACTTTTAATGGCTGCTTGTATTTCCTTAGGGGTTATAGGACATTTTACCTTGTTTACCTGATCGTGATTTAACCTTGGCAAGTGGAATCTATCAAGAAAATTGTCTACTTCATTTAGATTTTCCAATTTTGTGGCATGCAGGCTTTGGAAATAAGACAGAATGATTCTTTGGATTTCTTCAAAGTCTGTTGTTATGTCTCCCTTTTCATTTCTGATTCTGTTGATTTGGATATTTTCTCCCTGACTTTTAGTTAGTTTGGCTAAGTTTTTGTCTATCTTGTTGATTTTCTCAAAGAACCAAGCAGCTCTTGGTTTTGTTGATTTTTTTATATTGGTCTCCTTGTTTCTAATTTATTGATTTCTCCCTGAATTTGATTATTTCCTGCCACAGTCCTCTTGGGTGTGTTTGCTTTTTTTTTTTTTCTTCCTAAAGCTTTCAGGTGTGCTATTAAGTTGCTTGTATGAGATGTCTCCAGTTTTCTTTATGAAGGTGCTTAGTGCTATGGACTTTCTCTTCGCACTGCTTTCATTGTGTCCCTTAAGTTTGGTTATACTATGCCTTCATTTTCATTGAATTTTAGAAAGTCTTTAATTTCTTTATTTCCTCCCTGAGCCGGAGGTCATTCAGTAAGGAGTTCTTCAGTTTCTGTGAGTGTTAAGCTTTTTGTTATTTCTATTGTTGTTGAAGTCCAGCTTTAATCCATGGTGATCAGATGAAACACAATGGGTTAATTCAATCTTCTTGTCTCAGTTGAGGCTTTCTTTGTGACCAGTGTATATGGTCAGTTTTGGAGAAGGTGCCCTGCAGTGCTGAAAAGTATATTCTTTTGTGTTTGAGTAAAAAGTTCTGTAGATATCTATCGGGTCCATTTGATTCATGACTTCTGTTACTTCATGATTTCTTTATTTAGCTTTTGTCCTGACAATCTGTCCATTGATCAGAGTGGTGTGTTGAAGTCTCTCATGATTGATATGTGTGGATCAGTGTGTGATTTAAGCTTTAATAATGTTTCTTTTACAAATTTCGGTGCCCTTGTATTTGGGGCATAGATTGAGGATTGAGATGTCATGTTGGTGGATTTTTCCTTTGATGAGAATGAAGTGTCTTTCCCCATCTCTTTTTATTATCTTTGGTTGGAAGTTTATTTTATTAGATATTAGGATAGCTACTCCAGCTTTCTTCTTGGGTCCCTTTGCTTGTAGAATCTTTTTCCAGCCTTTTACTCTAAGGTAAAGTTTATCTTTGCTGCTGAGGTGTGTTTCTTAGATGCAGCAGAATGTTGGATCCTGCTTTACACATCCATTCTGTTAGTCTGTGTCTTTATTTATTTATTATTTATTTTGGGAGAGTTGAGTCCATTGATGTTGCGAGATATTAATGACCAATGATTGTTAGTTCCTTTTATTTTGATGTTGTTGGTGGTAGTGTGTTTGCTGTAATGAAGTTATCTATATTCTATGTTTTCTTGGGTATAGTTAACCTCCTTGGATTGGATATTTCCTTCTAGATTCTGTAGGGCTGGGTTTGTGCATAGATTTTTTAGAATTTAGTTCTGCTGTGGAATATCTTGTTTTCTCCATCTATGGTGATTGAAAGTTTTGCTGCATATAGTAGTCTGGGCTGACATCTGTAATCTCTTAGGCTCTGTGAGACCCAGGCCCTTCTGGCTTTTATAGTTTGTTGAGAAGTCAGGTATTACTCTGATAGGTCTACCTTTTTATGTTACTTGGCCTTTTTCCCTTGCAGCTTTTAATATTTTTTCTTTGTTTGGTACATTTAATGTTTTAATTATTATGTGGCAGGAGGAATTTCTTTTCTGGTCTAATGTACTTAGTGTTCTGTAATCTCTTGTGTGTTAAAGGCATCTTTCTTTAGGTTGGGCAAGTTTCCTCCATTTTGTTGAAAATATTTCCTGGTCCTTGGAACTGGGAATCTTCTATTCCTGTTATTCTTAGGTTTTGTCTTTTCATCTTGTCCTTGATTTTCTGAATGTTTTGTGTCAGGAAATTTTTTGATTTAATATTTTCTTTGACAGATGTATCGATTTCTTCAGGTGTAGCTTCTACACCTGAGATTCTCTCCTCCATCTCTTGTATTCTGTTGGTGATGCTTACCTCTCTCTTCCCTAAGTTTTCCATCTTCAGGATTTCCTTAGTTTGTAATTTCTTTATTGATTCTATTTCCATTTTCAGGTGTTGAACTGTTTTATTCATTTCCTTCACCTGTTCGCTTGTTTTTTTCTGTATTTCATTCAGTGATTTATTCATTTCCTCTTCAAAGGACACCTTGTTTGATTGTATTTTCCTGTATTTTTGAGGGATTATTCATTTCCTTTTTGAAGGCTTCTATGATCTTCATAAGCCTAGATTTATGGTCATTTTCCTGTGTTTCAGCTGTGTTAGGATGCCCAGAGCTTGCTGTATGGGGCTGGTTGGGTTCTGATGCTGCCACACTGCCCTGGATTTTGTTGATCGTGTTCTTATGCTGGCCTTTTACCATCTGGCTGTTTCTGGGCACATGGGTGAGTGGTGAGTGGGGGTCCTAGGTCGTGGGCTGGATATCCGTGAGTAGCCAGCGGCTCTTCTCTGATGTTTGAGTCTCAGTTAGATCTGCTAGGCAGTGAATCAGGGTTCAGTGTCTAACCCTGTGGTCCTGAGGTCTGGCAGGTCCTCTAGAGAGCTGCGAGCCAAAGGCTGGACCTGCGCCTGTCTGGAATTCTGAATTGTCCTTGGAAGGTGGGAACACCCGGGAGGGGGCTGAGGCTGGACCCACTCGTGTCTGGCAGCAGATCCCCTCCTCTCTCCCCGTGTGTCATAGTCAACATGGCAGTCACTGAGCTCCTGTGTGCAGACTGTGTGTGTGCAGGCAACCATCTTAAAATGGGACTTTTCTTGTTTTTTTCTGGCCCAGCTCTCTTCTCTTGATGCTCCCTGGACCTCTCTTCATGACTCAGTCCAAGACCCAATTCTTTATTTTGAAAAGTTGTGTGTGTGTTATATGTGTGTGCACATGTATATGAGTATATGAACATGTGTGCCCATACATGTGTACATAGTTAAGTGTATGTGCCTGTGAATTTGCCTGTGTGTGTTATGTGGGGGGGGGTGCACATGTGTGCATGTATGTGTATGTGAATGTGTGTACATAGTTGTGTACATGTATGTCCATGTGTGTGAGTGTATTGCAGGTGTGTGTGTGTACATAGGCATGTGTATTTGTCACAGTGTAGGTGTGGAGACTGGAGAACAACTTGAGGGTGTTCTCCTGCTACATAAATTCAGGTCGCCATGAGCCCGCACACATTCCAGGACAGTCCCTGGTGGGTGTGCCCTGGTGGGTGTGCCTGCATCCTCCTGCTGCTGCAGCTGGGACACACTAGATGAGTAAATGAATGCACGCCCTCTAACACTTCTAGGTCTTGATTGGCCTCTGATACAGTGTACCACCTCCCTGTCCTTTAATGCACACACACACATATGCACACGTGCGCGCACACACACACACACACACGTGTATACACACACACACACACACGTGTATACACACACACACTGCTGGAAAGCTCCCTAGCAGACCGTAGATGGAGGTGGGAGAGGAGAGTGTGCTCTGTCACACACGCTGTCCACTCTGGCGCTCTGCCCCAGCCCAGCAGCCACCTCTGTCCGCCTCGGCACTGGTGCCGCCGGTCAGTGTCTCCACCAGTCAGCAAGCTGAAAGACGGTCCAAGACCTTTTGCAAGCACAGGTCTGCATGCATTCCGGTGCTGTGTCTTCCTGTCCGCATGTTTGCACAGGAGAGCTGAGCACACCCGTGCTTGTGCCCAGTTAGCGTTAACTTTGGTTCAGGCAAAGCTCACGTTGTTGTTTTTGTTGTTATTATTTGTGCCTGATATGTACACAAGGTTCCGTGAGCATCTTCTCTCTCCCCTGCTCACTCCCAGTCTTCAGCACATTGTTAGTTGTGTAAATCATGTCTTTCTTCTCCTAAAGGGCAGATTTAAGGAGGCGGAGGATGTCTACCAGGCTGGGATCAGGAACTGCCCAGACAGCTCAGACCTGCACAACAACTACGCCGTGTTCTTAGTCGATGCTGGTGAGTGAGGCACTGCCCTGCTGAATGCACTCTTCCCTGCCACACGCAGGCTTCGAGGTGGCTTATACTTCAGGCCATGCTGCACTGAAGCTGTTGTTTTCCTAAGTCTCCGAGCTCAGAACCTGGTGTGTAGGAAACTCCAGAGCAGGGAGCAGCTTGGCCGTGAGCCCAAGCGTCCTGGCTTGTGGGTGCACACCCACAGTGCACACCCACAGTGCACACCCACACACCCACAGGGCTGCACACCCACAGTGCACACCAGCTCTGTCCAGCTTCCAGCCGGCGGTGGCTGGTTCCCAAGTGGAATTTCCCCTGACGCACACACTACAGAAGTGTTTTCTCACAGTTTACATGGTGGCCCCCTCTGATGTGGAACTGGGCACAGATTCTGTTTCCTTTGTGGTTGGACAGAGCCCCACACGCTGTTGGTGTATAATGAGTCCTCAAAGTGGTGTGATGACTGATGCTTTAGTCCAGAGGTGCTGCTCTGTGCTCCGGGAAGGATTTCCATCTCCAGGATGTGGCACTCTTCTGCTTACCAGAGTAGAAACTATCCTCTGTTGAAGCAAGCTCCCTTTCACATGTGAAATTGTTGTGTGGCGCCCCCTGCCGGGTCATTAGTCATATGACCCACACAATTAAAGCAGGAAGCACCTGCCCGACCAAGGCTTGTCCCTGCTGGTCATCAGGAGAGCCCTGCCCAGCGGCTGTGGCGTGGTCCTGATGACATTGCTGGTGGCTGTGTCGTGGTCCTAACCAGCCTGTGTTTGCGCAGGATAGCTGGGAGGTGTGGACCTGGGGTCCAGGCTGTACACTCTGCTGCTCTGAAGTTTGGTCGTTTGTCTAGCTTCTAGGAATCGTCTCTGGGGACCCTTCCTGACCAGGGATACTGGAGTCTTACCCAGCCTGCTCTCCTCACTTACCCTGGGGCTGTGATCAAGGCTGTTAGTTCTAGACTTTAGCGTCTGTATCTGTGAAGCGCTCACTTTGTTTTGGTGGTTTAAAAACTGCCTCTTGAATCCCAAGAGGCAGCAAAATAGGATCCTAGACATCTGCGGGGGCCGCGTGAGCAGAGTTCACACACGCTGGGGACAGATGGGATGTGGCATCGCTGCTTTGTTGTACTGAATGTGTGCTGTTGAGGGTGAGAGGGCTCACTGGCTAAGGTGCTTGCGGCCAAGCCCGATGGCCTGAGTTTGATTGCTGGGGCCACATGGCTGAGGGTGGACACACTCACGCGTATACATACGTGTGTACACAAATAACATGACTCAAGTATGATTTATAGGTTTCAAGAGAGCATTGTCACATGTTTAAAGCGCTCCTTTTGTCCTGAGTTTAACACTGATACTCTGCTGTGGCCAGTGTTCTCTCTGCTGTGGCCCACTCTGTTCTGTGTAAAATGGGCAGCAACCATGTCTTAGGGGAAGGACCACGAGCAGGGTGGGGCTGATGCCTGGCACCATAGCCTTAGACTGAAGCTAGCCTGGGCTACATGGTGGTTTCCAAGCCAGCCTGAGCTAATGGGTAAGACTGTCTCAGCAAACAAAAACAATCAGTGTTTGTTACTTTCTTTGGCGGTTGTGGTGGACAGTGAAGTTAGCCGAAATCAGGTAAGCAGAAGAGGCCAGAGCTCAAGCTGGTCACAGAATGCCTGCCGGTGTGATGCTGCCCTTTGAGGAAGAAGGGTAGCCACGCCCCTCATTCCCCACAGGCTCCTTCTCTCCCCTCACCCTGCAGGCTTCCCGGAGAAGGCTGTGACACACTACCAGCAGGCCATCCAGCTCAGCCCGCACCATCACGTGGCTGTGGTGAACCTGGGCCGGCTCTACAGGTCCCTGGGGGAGAACAGCATGGCGGAAGAGTGGTACAGACGGTACAGCCCCTCCTCTCCGGAGGTTCCCACGGGTGGCTACTCACTGGGCAGGCGGGCTTTCAGGACAGACTCCCACTTCCTGAACGGCAGGACAGTGAGTCATGTGCTCACAGCGACCACATGCACACACTCAAACTGGGAAGGCCACAGTGCTCATCACAGTTGGGGGAGTTTTCTCCTTTAATTTGCCTGGTTTTCTGGAGCTGCAGTGACAGCTGAAGCCACCACATCAGCACTAGACACGGACATGGCTGTGCTCTGTCCGGGCCTGATCCAGCCGTCACGCTGGCACAGACTCCTGAGACCAGCGGCCAGGGAAGGGGTCACTGGGGGTGTGCATGAGGGACACAGCATGGCCCTGACCACAAACAGGCGGCATCTGCGGCCATGTCCGGGCGGATCAGAAGGAGCCCTGAGCCCTGTCTGCCTCTGTCCCGCAGCGCCCTGCAGGTGGCCCGCACAGCTGAGGTCCTGTCGCCCCTGGGTGCGCTCTATTACAACACTGGGCGGCATGAGGAGGCTCTGGACGTGTACCGGGAAGCCGTCGCCCTCCAGCCTGCCCAGAGGGAGCTCCGCCTGGCCCTGGTGAGGAGGGGAGAGGGTGCTGGTGCAGCCGACAGTTCTTCCCTAGTGTGCACAGTCCCGGGAAACTAAACCAACCTGACCAAAAGACAGTCCTCTGGAGTCCTGGACGCAGACCCAGTAGTGTGGACCCTTGGGTGCATGCTCGCCATGCCTGCATGCGTGTGTGTGTGTGTGTGTGTGTGTGTGTGTGTGTGTGTTGGTGTTTACCATGTCTCCTGCTATCGAGATGGCTTGCTGGAGATGCCACCACTTTATCTCTAACCTACCTGCTCTGTGGCTGCTCTGAGTAAGGGTGTTCTCTCACAGAACTGCAGTGTGCTGACCACACTCAGCAGGCAGCGCCTGCAGTGTGAATGTCATGCTCTGAGTGCCGTGCTTCCTTCCTCCCAGCGCAGACTTGTCACCCTCGTGCGCATGGCCTGTCTGTCAGGGAATAACCCCTCGCATGGTTGGCAGGCCTTTTCAGGCTCATAAGCTGTCTGCTGGGTATCTGTGGCGCTCCATCAGTGGCATCCAAGTGCATGCGTGTACCCACAGCCGAGCGGCGAGCCCCCTGCACCCGGGCAGCTCCTCTCAGGGCTTGGGGTGGGGATGTGTGACACACCTCTGCAGAGGCCACTGCCCTGGCTGTGCACCAGGCGACTCCTAAGCGTGCCCTGTGGCTCCACAGGCACAGGTCCTAGCTGTGGTGGGCCAGACCGGGGAAGCCGAGCAGATAACCAGCCGCATCGTGTCGGAGGAACCGGGATGCCTGGAGTGCTACCGCCTGCTATCGGCAATCCACAGCAGGCAGGAGCACCACGACAAGGTACTCTCCACTCGTGCAGCCACCAGGGCAGGCAGGAGTGCCGGGACAAAGGAGAGAAGGAGAGGCCCTCAGGGGTAGGAGACAGTTACTGCAGATGAGCCTGCGTTCACACCGGGAGGTCCTGGCAGCCTGGCTCTGCACACCCTGCCCCTGGAGCTTTCCTCAGATGCTCTTATCTGCCCACACATCTTAACACATCTTGGCTCCTCTGTGGCTGGCAGACGCTTTACCTCATGGTTACAGTTAGTTTCCAGCTGTCCAGCCCCGCATTCCCTCTGGCTCCCCAAGTTCTAGTGTTCGCTGCGGTTCTCACGCCAGCCCCAGCAGGCAGAACTGTCAGGCCCTGCATCTTTGTCTCCATATTGAAAAGTCACGCAACCGTTAGATTCATGAATCTACTCAAGAGAGTATTTGTAAATGCCTGCAGAGTGTGGTGGATACTGCAGTAAACTAGGCGTAAGGTAGGAGAAAAGGCAGCCCTGGTCCTAGGGAGCTTATTTAGGGAGAGAGGCAGAGACTGGTCAAGAAGTCACAAGACAGAAGTGAGATCAGAAAGAGGGACAGAGGTGAGACTGGTGAGATCAGAAAGAGGGACAGCAAGCTGTCCTCTGAGATTCAGAGCACTTGGCCAGGTGGGGTTTCCATGGATGTGATGTGCGTGTCTAGAGAGGAAGAGGCCAGTAAGCCGAAGGGCAGCTGAGGAAAAGGAACGAAGGCCCAATAGAAACGGGTTTGCCTAAGGCTTGACGGGTGGGGGACAGGACAGAGCACGCATATATGACTATCCCCGCCCTGCCCACCCCCACTACACCCCCGGGGAGGGCAATGGTCCCAGGGGGAACTGTGGAGCCTCCGCAGAAAGGCAGAATTTTGCTTCTAAGCAATGCCTGTGTGCAGAGGCTGGCCAGGCACCAGGCCTGAGAGGTCAGAAGGACGAGTGATCAGGGCAGACCCACTGCGATTGTGCAGCCTTCTTGTAAAGTGTAAACATGTTTGCTTCTTGCTCAGCCCTGAGTGGGGAAGCTGAGGTGTAAGGAAATGATTTTATGCTAGTAATTGGCAATGAGAAGATAGGAGTGCAGAAAGTCCTGTGTGAATGTCAGGTGTCACACTGACTGACAGATGTGAGCAGGTTGTCAGTGCCCGTCTTTAAGCCGGGCTCCTTCGTCTGGTCCTCACGACTCCTTCATTCCCGCTGCTGCAGGCGCTTGAGGCCATAGACAAAGCTCTTCAGCTCAAGCCCAAGGACCCAAAGATCATATCTGAGCTTTTCTTCACGAAAGGAAACCAGCTAAGGGAGCAGAACCTTCTGGACAAAGCTTTTGAGGTAAATAGCCTGTGGTCACAGGTTTGAACGCCCACTGCAGCCGGTAAAGGCATCTGAGCCTCGGCTGGCTCCCAGAGCAGCCTCATCAGTTCACCGAGGCACAGACTTGCTTCAATTTAAGCCTCTGGTGTGACGACTCACACAACCCTCTATATTTTCTTTTGAGTTCTCATGGATAGAACACATTCAAAGTGTTCCATGCTCAGAGCCCACCTACCCAGTCTGTTTTGTCTACAAGAGCCTCTGTGACACCTGCCGTCTAGATTCCTCTTCTTCCTCAGGAGCCCTCCCCTCGGAGCATCCATGCTGCAGCGGCTTTTCTTCTGAATCTTAGTAGCACTGCATCAGGGATGGCCCGACAGCTCATGGGTAAAGAAACTCGTCTCTATGCCTGACCCCTGGGACCCACATGGTGGACGTTGGTTTCTCCGCCCACTGTTTGCAGTAACATGCATGTGCTTCACCTCCCACACCCTCTAACGGGTCTAAAAACATGACTACGTCAGAGGGTGTGGTGCTATGTCTGGAGGCAGAGGCAATAGGACCACAAGTTCAAGGCCAGTGAGCTCTAGGGCAACAAGGCTATAGAGAGATTCTGTCTCAAAACAAACAAACAAATTTAAACACTTGATCATTAAGGTACCAGTCACTTGCCTGAGAGCAGCTAAAATTACAGAGGTGTGCCGCCCCAGTTCAGCTTTGAGGAGCTTCCGAAAGGCAGAAAGGCGGAGGAAAGACGGGCATCAGGATCCCATACAATGACATATATGATGTGAGCACGCTGCTTTGGGGGCTTAGCAGCAAGTTTGGGCTTCAGGGACACTGGGCCATGGTTAAGCTGCTCTGGAGAGCACTTCAGGTTCTGGGGTTTGTCTTTATCCCTTTTGTGAGTGCTGGGGATGGAGCCCAGGGCTTCACAGAGGCTGAGGCTGTGCTCCATACTGAACCACACCCCTGGCTTCTGCACTTCAGCAGCGTGTCAGCCGTGGTTCAGTTATGGTGGGAAGGCCGCATGTACGGCTGTTCTGCAGAACCAGAGAGATAAGCCATTCCGAAGCCCTGGGTCTCCACAGCAGGCTGGCACGTGCTGTCACAGAGGCCCTGTGTCCCCTCCCGCCGATTCCCTGCCGTCAACCCTGAACAGAGCAGACTAGATGTGCCACTACTGAGTGGCGTCACCTCTCAGGTCTGCCTGTGGGCAGGAATTGCACATTCTGTGCACACGCCTAATGTGATGCTTTCCTTCTTTGCTCAGAGCTATGAGGCTGCTGTGGCCCTGGACCCAGAGCAGGCGCAGGCGTGGATGAACATGGGGGGCATTAGACACATCCAGGTAGGCTGCACTCACTGTGTTCTCACCCTGCCTGCTGCAGGGGCCGCTGTTCATGGCCTCTTCAAAATCATTTGAACACTTAAAGCCGAGGCGCCTCGGGGGATCCAAGTGCTGTCTGAGCAGTGCTGTAGGATGGTCAACAAGCTCGCTGTGAGACCGGTTGGACTTCCTTCAGAGTAGTGCAGTGCTTCAAGTACTTAAGTCATCTTTAGGAGTTGTTCTTAAAATGATGTACAACTGCCTCAGATAGAATAGGCCAGAAATTAAAGTTCAGTTGTCAACGTAAAGAATTAGAAAGGATATACCCAAGAACATTCAGAAAAAGAAAACAAGGTAATTATCATGTAAATCCATGGGCCAGAGCTCTGGAGACTGGAGAACCACCTTCTGATGACTGTTCTCAAATGCAATTGACACTCACTTAGTAATCACCGTTGGTCGCGCAGATGTCTCGGATTGCCTGAGCAGTGAGGAGCTCCCTCACTTGTGGTTCACAGTCCTGTGGGTGAATCTGAAGGATGTGTGTGTTGGCCACATCGCTGGGTTGTGTCATTCTGACGCCACCACAGAAGTCCCAGTTTGTCGCTGTGAGAGTACAGGAGCCTTTGTCACAGGGCTGCTCACGCCGCCCCTGGCTGCTGCCCAGAGTCTGGGGAGTGTGGGCCTCCAAGGGCTGTGGAGATGAAGGGCAAACTAGGGCTTGACAAGGAGGTGCTCGGATGAGAAGGCAGTGAAGGCTGTGCCCGCCCAGGGAAGGAAGGGCACACATGCTCATTGTGCCTAAAGTTGGCATTTGTCACCTGAGGTACCTCACGTGTGGACAGCCAAGACCAGCGCAACACCCTGCCTTCCACATGGAAGCTGCTGGTGACAGCGTGTTTTAGTGTATCTGCAGGGAGGCCTCTCCATTGGGTCAGTGGCGGAATCTCCTATCCATGGTATCCTGTCGGCTCAGAAAGCACCAGGCTTTGAACATTTTGCACTTTGGGAGTTAGGGGTGTATAATGTCTAGCACACTGGGCTTTTATGTGAAATGAGGCTGATGGGCTCTAACAGGACTCGTAATCCAAGCACTCTTTCAGCCTAGCTCCGGGATGATCCCCGTGCTGTGTAGGATGGCACTGTGGAACTCTGTGACCGTGTCTTCACTGTCAGGGAGCAGCGCCTGGCCACGGCAGCTGGGCACAGCTAATGTGTCTGCTCTCACTGAGAGATAGCTGTTAGTCCTAGTTAAATAAATTCAGTTCTAGCAATTACCTCATTCCAGTTCCTACAGAGCACCTAATTGGAGTCATTGACTTGAGGGATAGAATTAAAACACACACACACAGGGCTTACAGTTTAGTCAAGAAAAGAGCCATCTGAAGGGGAGAAGGCAAACTAGGTTTTGTGTAAAAGGCAGAGAAGCCCAGTGACCTGAGACAATCCCAAGATCAAGGGTGAGGCCTGGATTCAGGGTAGCCTCCACGGACCTGAGGCCCACTCCCTGGAGAGCCTTGGGCTACACAAGGTGAAGGTGTCCACGTATACACTAGGTCTAACAGGAGCCAAGGACTGGGAGGAGGGTGCCGGAGTTAGCAAACCGGCGGGGCCCAGAGCTGGGCGCCTGAGCCTGGGCCGGTTTGGCTTCTTTCAGTACTAACTGTATGCCTTCTGTCCATCTGTCTATCCGTTTATCTATCCATCATCTATCATCTATCTATCCATTCTTCTATTTATCAACTATCTATCATCTATCTATCCATCCATCCATTTATCTATCTATATATCTATCATCTCTCTATCATCGTCTATCTATTTATCTATCTACCTATCATCTATCCATCATCTATCATCCATCCATCATCTGTCTGTCTATCTATCTATCTATCTATCTATCTATCTATCTATCTATCTATCTATCTGTCTATCTATCTATCTATTTATCTACCTACCTACCTACCTACCTATCATCTATCTATCATCTTTCCGTCCATCTATCATCCATCCATTTATCATCTATCTATTATATATCATCTACTATCTATCATCTATCCATCCATCTATCTATCCATCTATCTATAATATATAGAGACATAGCATATATCTATATCTGTCTGCTACACAGAACATAGCTGCCTTCTCAGTGTACAATTGCTTTTTTCCCCCTCGTCATTTCCACTTTCTTTTACACCAGCTGCACACATAAACACCATGAGAACCAGAGGTGAGTCACAGAGACTCAACAGTCTACACAGTGGTGGGGTCACCATAGCAACCTGTGTGCTCTCTGTGCAGTCAGGCAGCACCTAAGCTACATAAGCACATGTGGGAAGATGCTCGTTGGTAAACAGTAGCTGCTAGTGTGGAGAGGTGATGTTTTGAATTGTGATGGAAATTTAAGACTTCTGTGGCGTCTACCCGCATGGCAGCTGCACTGAGGACGATGTCAATCAGTTTGTAGTTTTATAGTGGGAAGAGATGGGCAACTTCCTGAGGGAAAGTGTAAACTTCTCTGCCCCAGATTGAGCAGACCAAAGAAAGGGCCCATTTCAGTCCAGGGTGGTGAGCCAGGGGCTGGGCCGGGGGCTTACTTCTGGCAGTGTAGACTCACCGACAGAACAGCTCCGCTGTGTCTCTAGACACAGCTCAGCCTCCTGCTGAGCCTCCAGGACAGCCTCCTCAACTCTCCTCAACTCGCAGCACCTGCTGATGTGACCTCAGGAAGGGGCCTTAGGAGCCTTGCAAGTCTGTGAGCATCCGAGAGCAGAGGAAATAGGCAACAGAAGCGCAGTCGTGGGCCCTGCAGGACACAGCTCTGCAAGGCTGCACAGATAATGTGCTAGGCAGTAGAAAGGCGAGCAAGGAAGCTACCAGCTGAGAGCAATGGTCAGGATCCATCTGGGCCCGGGCACACATGGTGCTAAACAGATGAGTGTTGACAGAAGTGGGAACAGGTATGCTCGGCCAGTTAGAGGTCACAGTTCTTTGTCCCTTGTGCAGTCTCTAGCTGGTGCTTTCTACCACATCCCCGGGCTAGGTCCATCCTTGTTCTGTTGTGCTCTGTTTTTAAGATGTATTTGTTCTGTGTGCACCAAAGTCTGGCCTGCTTGTGCAGCGTGTGCACGCGGTGCTCACAGGACAGAAGAGGATGTTGCGACCCTTGAGCCAGCATCACAGATGTCTGTGAGCCATCATGTGTGTGCTATGGATGGCACTGCCTCCAGGGTCCTCTACAAGAACAAGTGCTCTTAACCACTGAGCTATTCTTCCAGCCCTAAATCCATCTTCTAACCAAGTCTTGGCACTGTGGAAAGCTTGCATTAGGCAAAGGCTGCTTTTGTGCTTCAGGGTGAAGATTAGAACAAACTAAGAAGATAACAATGGGTGTCTGTTTAATTACTGCTCTCCCTACACCCCAAGCATGTTGCTTACAAAGACAGCAGCTCAGTGCTGCCTTTCGAGAAGGCTGCAGGGTGTGGTTTCCTCTTCCGTGCTGAGAAAGCTGAAATCCCTGTGTGAGCCCCTAACGTAGCTGGAGCTATCAGCTCCACATTCCCCGGCTGGCTCTTAGCTGCCTCAAAGCACCGAGAGATAAGGGTAAAATTACCCAGGTAAGGTTTCCTTAGGGGAGTCTGGGTACTGGCCTTCGGAGGAAGGGAAGGCCTGTCCTCCATCTTCAGGGCTGTGCTGAGCAATGTTATCTTCTTCCCTGCAGGGGAGCTATGTGTCTGCAAGGGCCTACTATGAGAGGGCCCTGGGCCTGGTTCCAGACAGCAAGCTGCTGAAGGAGAACCTGGCCAAGCTGGATCGCCTGGAGAGAAGATTGCAGGAAGTCCGGGAGCAGGATCATACCTAGGTCAGGAAAGGCCACAGGCACGTGGGACTCCAGGCTGGAAGAGGACAGGTGGGGGCCTTGCTCACACCCTGACTGCCAGCCAGGCGCTCCCCTCCTGCGGACACAGTGGGAGATGGCTGCTGGTGACTGCTGAAGGGACAGGCAGCAAAGGAGAGCCTACCTCTGTGGGGAAGAGAAGGGAAAGTGCAGCTTTATGGGCTCCGCTGCGTGACTCCCTCCCGAGGACGAGCAGGGTTGGCAGCACAGATAGTGAACTGTGTTCTTACTGTAGCCCAGAAACACAAGCTTGGAGTCCTTGGAGCTGGTCCTCCGGAAGGCTGTCTCCTCTAGAGTCAGCCCTGGGGAAGAGCTCAGCTAGTCCTTGGAGCCCAGGGCTGTTGGTAGATCCCGTGGCAAGCCTGGGAGCTGAGCACTGATCGCTGGGCTTGCCCTAATGTCCCCAAAAGCATCGCTAAGCAGAAGTTCATTGAATCCCGCCCTGGTGTAAGTGTCTCCAGTGCCTAAAACACAAAGAGGGGGTCTTCTAGGAGTCTGCGTGGCTAATGTTGTCTCTGCAGGAAAGTTAAAGCTCAGCATCCTTAGTTCTTCATGGAAATGTTCTTACATGTTTGTATCCCAATCTTTGCTAGTGTCTCCACTCCAAAACTGTGTGTGCGTGAGTTTAACCAGGCAGCTGGGACCCTGAAGTGTGCTACTGGGCGTGGTGAAGCAGGGTGCGTGCTGCATGCAAGTGTTAGGGTTCTACTTTATTCTTCTAAGGTCAAGACTTGTGAGATTTATTATTTTTGAAAGATAAATTTGAGCACTGAGGAGTCCTCCACTGCTGTTACAGAATTCTTCACAGACTGAGTTAAGGGAAGACAGTTGTACTTACTGACTTTTGAGGGTTGGCGAGAATTCTGTATTTAAAACACAAGTGGCTTTCTGCCTAGTAAGCTTGGAGAATGTGGAGAGTACTCTAAAACTCTAAGGTAAAGTCTGAATTCATAATTTTTTAAAAATATGTTTATATTTAAAAATAAGGAAAGCAAGGTTGAAATCACAATTAGAATTATTTTAGTGTTATTTATTATATAACTTATAAAATATTTAATATATACATCCACATTTCTTGTTTTTTTTTCTCTGTACCTAGTCATTTTGATAGCAGCTCTCAAAACCAAGCATATGAAAATTGCAAAATAGGAAAGCTTTAACACTCTCCCCAAATCATATTGGTATTTGCCACTAAAGCTGGTAGAATGAGGGGTCAGCTCAGTCTTTGGGGAGTGGAGGAGGTAGAAGGGCTCACCGCTGAAAACAGAACGCTGCAGCCACGCAGGTCCTGACGCTGAGCCAGATGTCACTCAGACAGCTGGAAAGCCAAAGCCTCTCACGGTGCTGCCAGGCCAGAGGGAAAGCCCTCTGCTTCCTGCACCCAGCATCAAGAGGCAGTGGCTGTGTGTGCTATCTCTGTAGCAGGTAGGCTCAAATAAATGGCTGACCGCGCCTCTGCAGAGGCGTGTGAGGGAATTTGGTCCAGCACACAGCTCCTCTTTGGGGCAGAGCTCGTCACCTGCTGTGTGTTTGTCTCTTGGCATTACATATCATAACTTGATCCAAAATCTTATTTTCTGCCACCTAAGACATAACTCCTTAGTCCAAAGGTCAAACAGTGTGCTATAATGTTTATTATAAAACGATCCCTGGTCTCGACATTGGAAGTAGGGATCCTTGGTAAAAGTAACTTCTTAGCAGCACTTGTTAGAATAGAGCTACCAAAACAATGCATTAGAAACTAGTGGGACAGATTGAACTGCAGTGTTTGACATGACCTTGCCTTATTTAAAGTGCTACCAAAGTCTCAGTGTAAGCTTGTTGGAATGATTAAAAGGCAATTAAATTACCATGTGAACATTTCTGAGGAGAAAGAGCCCCACAGTGTCTAGGAGACTGCTGCATCTGGGCATCTCCTCCTCATTCACCTGCCCGCTTTGGCCTCTGCTAGAACATTAAAAATAAGTACTACTCAAAAAGAAAGACAAAGTCAGCTTGCTTCGTTGGCTTGGATATTTGGATCCTTCTTGAAATGAGCCAGTGAGATAGGTTCCATGGTTGAAATGTTGCCTGTGAGAAAATCAGTGTTTGCTGGATCTTGAAACATGCTGTATGGTCTTTGTAATGTGGAATAGCAAGTGGGAGACTTTCTTATTCCACAGAAGCAGAGAGCCTGGCTTGTCATGAGGCCTTCAGCACTTTGTTCCAGGGTGACTGGACGTTGCTTCTGAAGCCTGAGCTGGTGCTGTCCTCCTCCTCATTGCTCCCAGAGCCTTGTGCACTCCCCAACTGAGTCCTAGCCACATCAAACTTTCTTTTAACCAAGCCCTGTGTCTCAGAATTCTGAAACATGCCTGCCTGGGTAGGAAGAAGGAGGCAAAGAGCAGAGCGAATCAGGACTCGTTTGTCTGGGCTGAGCCCCCAACATGGCATTCCTGAAACGTGTTCCTCTCACAGGAATGCTGCGGCCCTCCCCTACCATCTGTCTCTCAGGCCTGCCCTCCCTCTTACCTAAAGCCAGTCCTTGTCATGAAACCCTCCCAAGGCAGTCCAGCCCTGTGCCCTTTGACATAGACATTACAGGAATGGCATTGGTGGCTTATTTTAAATTTGGGGATTATTTAGTCAAGATTTTTCCAAGTGACTTAAATGGTTCAGGTTCCTGATGCCATTTATGAAACCTGGTTTGCTGGTGGACCGCAGGTGAATGAACCAAAAGTCCAGAGATCGTAGGTGCTCTGTGGGGCCCGGGGGCTTTTTGTTTGTGTGGTTCTGTGGTCAGAACCTCACACCCGCCAGGCGAGCCCTCGGTCACTGGCTACCAGTCTCATCTCAGCCCTGGGTTAGTTTCTTTTGAAAATTATAAAGATGTTCCTGGTCTGCATTAGGAGTTAGGTTTTCTTCTGAAGTCTACAGTGGAATTTCAAAGGTCTTTGTAGCTTTTAGCCAAGACTAAATAAAATTCCAAACCACACTAGAAACCTGAGAAACCTGAGGTGGCTGAACTGAGGGAGAAGAGAAAGCAAACGTCGCATTTCCTGTGACTGTTAGCAGACAGCAGCATGGCTGGTAGGGAGGTCTCCTGGCCTTGGCTGTCCTGAGAGATCAGCTGGACCCTTCCAGACTCCCTGAGACCAGCGCTCTGGTTTCAGGGAGCTGACTACTTTAATCAAGGAGATGTGGGTAAGACCACAAAATGTTTATGCCTCGCTACTGAACTAAAACGAGCCAAAGAATTGTAAAGAATGAGTCATTGTGCTGTGGGTTTGGTCAAGGCCGTTCTTCTTAGATTGGCCGGCAGGCGGCAGAGTGGGGTGGCTTTACTCTTGTGTCACTGGACTATAATGTGTCCTTCTGTTTAGAAAATGCTTGGCTGTCAGATGGAGAGACACCGTCTTGCGTGTGCCGCGCAGGGTGTCAAGGATAACAAAAAACAACAAAACCTGACTCCTTTGGCCTCCCAGAAGGTGTCTGTGGCACGAGTTTGCCCTGCCTGCCTCTGCCTAGCATGTAGACAATGGGCTCTGTTATTTTGTTCTTGATCGCACTTATTAAAACCTGTTTTTTATGAGCTGGGCGCAGTGGCGTACACCTTTAATCCCAGCACTCGGGAGGCAGGGGCAGGAGAATCTCTGAGTTCAAGCCTGGTCTACAGAGTGAGTTCTAAGATAGCCAGGGCTACACAGAGCTGTCTCAAAAAACCAAACCAACCAACCAACCAAAACTCTTCTTTAAAAAAATCACAGGCAAAATACCTTTCTGTGGTGTGTCTGCCTAGAAGAACAGGAAGATGAGTTATGGCTGAAGACGTGTAGCCATGGGGGGGGGGGGAGTCTTTGTTTTCTTGTTGTCAGACCACACTTTTGACTGTAGGTTGGCATTGCCCAATACCACAAAACCCGAGTATTTAAATGACCTCCTTTTAGGTTGAAAAGGTGTAGATGGCTGTCCAACCTTACTTCCAGGCTGCAGCTATGTAAGCTAAGGCTTCAGAACCAAACAGCACTGTCGGAAATAGAGTGATTCCTGTCACTATCCTTAGTTTTCAACACAAGGCATGTTGTGTAGTTCTACAAACACTTCCGGCATGCTCGTTTCTGTGAGCTCTGTTCTGAGAGAGCCCATAAAGCAATCATAGTACAAGCCACGGCTTCATCCTGAAGCAGGACCACGGAGGGGGGGAGAGATTCCTGGAGCCACCAGTGGGTTCACACTGAAATATCCACATTTACTCACCGGGACTCCCCTGACTAAAGGCCTCAGGGCACAGAACTCTAAGAACAAAGCAGACAGCACCCCAGGGCACCTGGTCTTGGGCTGATTGTAACCATGAGTCAGCAGTCACTCCTACCTGGAAACCTGCCTGCAGAGGCCAGGGGAACACGGTGTGTAGTCGTCATGAGTCTACGAGTTGCTGGTGTGTTTCCTTTAGTTAGTTCTAGCCACTGTGGGAACACAGTGCTTCGGAGTTCTGATTCTAGCCTCCATCTAAGCATTGGCCTTGCTGGGACAGGCTAGCCTGGCCTCCATCTACGCATTGGCCTTGCTGGGGCAGGCTAGCCTGGCACTCAGGAGTGTGTCACCCACGGAGCACTGCCCTGCCCAGTGCTCCAGGGACACCATGAGCCTCCTCCATGCACTCACACACACTGCGTTGTGGAGATAGTAACAGTGACCCAGGCAGTCTTAGTGATGGGCACCGCAGCCACAGAGCATGCCACAGGCGACCTGAAATGACGGGTTGCCCAGCCATGTCCCAGTATGAAGCGGTGAGACTCAGGTTACAATCCGTGGGCTTAAAGTTCTCCTGGTGGCCCTGTCAGCAGCCAGGTGAAAGGAAGAAGTGTTTCCTCCTGGGGACTGAGGTGTCTGTTTTGACCATGTGGAAGTCGCTGTTTGCTGTCAGGCCAAGTTCTTTGATCCTACTGCTCAACATTACTGTTTTGGCTGATTGTATATAAATGTACACCTGCATTATTTTTACTATGCTGCTTAAAATATTTCTCCTTTTAAGTCTGACTGTATACTTTGCCTAAGTCTTTCAAAAAGAAAATTTATGTAAATATCTATTTTATATAAAACATGGTAAAATAAGAATTCTGTCTGGCCTCAGTCTCTCAGGTTCTCTGATAAGAATCCACCAATAGCCATTCTGCTGGTGAATCTGGGCTTCAGAAGTAAAGATGGCCCATCCCTTACCTGTCAGGTGTCTGTCCACACACTGTCTACTCACCCATTCTAGACTCTGCCCTCTTCTCCCTTGGTAGATACCTCCAGGTCAGGCTCTGCCCTCCACTGACATGGTAGGTGTCTCTAGGACTTGTTGGTACAAATGGAAGTTAGACAGCAAGGGTTCCCTTGACACCCTGTGCCCCAGCGCTCTCTCCGGGCTCAGGACTTCACCTCCCATGCGGCGTCATCCTCTGCTGACCTCTGTACTACCCACCCTCTTCCTCGGCTTGCTAGCTTTTGCTGGATCTGTCCTAAAGCTCACTGATGGGGACACAAGCATCCCAGCACTCACACACAATGGGAGAAAACACCACAGTCTCCAATTTCTCAATAACTTATTTTTTGTTTTTTACCACACAGTCACCCTTTTTTTAGTGACCTGCTGTGTCTATTCAGGGTTGTTTATATGAGCAGAGGAACCTTCACAGTAGCTACACCACAGAAAAATGTCTGTCCTGTCCCCAGCAGCTAGTAGCTGTCTTTATATCCTCGGAGAGGGCGAGGCACCATGATCTCCTTCTGCTCCGGGATGGGGTGTCACAGGCCTGACAGTGTCTGGTCCAGTGCTGAGAGTCCAGGGTACAGCCATACTTTAAGTGGCTGACTGCTGCTGGCCTACTGTAGGGAGGAAGGGTCCAGACTGAAGGCAGGTGTCCCATGTGCCCCACGCTCACTCCAGACCAGGCCCCTCCGAGACTAACATTCTTTTCTTCTTTTATTTACCCATGTTCTAATGTTACTTTAGATGTAATTGTTCTCTGCTGCCAGCATTTCTGCTTGCCACTATCTTATTGGTAGAAGTTCCCTAGCTGCCTGCTACTCTGTAGACACAATTTGCACGAGAGGTTCTTTCCCCTTGGACGGAAGGGCCTTGTCTGGGTGAGCCTGCACAGGATGAATTCTCAGCATTGTTACAGGGTCTCCTGTAGGGCCAAGGACTCGACCTCTGGTAACAGAGGGGGCTGCACAGTAACAGTGAGTGAGACTGTGACCGGTTGTGTGGAGGGAACCAGAGGACACAGGCTGTGTGGACCATGTGCAGGAGGGCAGGGGACAAGATCTGGGAAGCACTTGGGGATACTGATTTCATGGCATGGCCAGAGCTGGACCATTGTGCACTACACAGTACAGGTGCCTGGCTACCAACTGCCTTGCTCTAAAGGCTTTTGGGTGGGTTTTACATCACCTCTTACTGAAAATGTTGAGTCTGTGTGGGACTTTGAGCATTACTGGGAAACAATGTGTACCCGGGTGAGCATGAGGGCTCAGCTGGCAGTCTTTATGACCAAGGGGACTGGCGGGGCCTAGGGGAGAATCTAGAGCCGCTAGCTAGCCAGCCTGTACTGGGGTGCTTTCCACAGGGGACACCAGCCTGGGAGTTGAGTATGTTACCACCCACGTCCCAAGCGCACTGCCTCTTTGCCGTGTGCTTGGCTGACAAAAATCAAACAACCCTCTTCGGGTGTCTGCACCTACACCCACCACTTTGCGTTCTCCTCCCCATACACAGGTTTGCTTCTACCTTTCTGCTCTCCTGTCTCCAAGAGACAGTGGTGCCCTGGGCACAGGGTAGTTGGTATATGCATAGTAGCCTCTTAGGCTTGCCCTAAGATTCTGATGAAACATACATCCACAAAGAGCCTGGCTTTTTATTCCTTTCCCATCCTCAGGATAACTTAATGCCATGCAATATCGATGGAGAAAACCTGACATGATATCTCACTAATGAATCAACTATAATTACCTTAGACAGTAGGTTACACAGCATTGGTTCTGTCTGTTGAAGCTGATGATGAATACTATATCCCAGGAAAGCAACATTCTTGTGGGGGTAGAGGAGGGCACCCCCACTTAGAAGCTCAACAGTAGCTACGTATTGGTTGAACTCCTGTTTTGAGAAGTACCTGCTTGCATCTAGCTTGGATTCCCAGCTTCAGGGCCACCATCTCCCCACCCTGCCCTGGTCTGCATATTTCACACCAATGACTGCTTTGTTTCTATATCTGTCACAGAACCCTTGGCACACACGAGGGGACCTCCGGCCATGGGGACACCTCTCCCAGGGCCGGGTCAGGGCAGGAGGCACTAGGAAGCCCAAAAGACAAAGGTGACAAGAAGCAGAATGACCAAAAGGGACATCTGAACCCAAGTGTGACAGGTGCAGCCCTTAGCACCCTGAGTATAACCAAATAGCAGTTGCAGCTCACCTTCCTCGCTTTGTGTCACCAGTCTCTGGGCAAAGAAGGTAGATGGCGGATGCTGTGGAAGCTGTGAATGCTGCTGTGGATGCTATGGATGCTGCTGTGGATGATGCTATGGATGCTATGGATGCTGTGGATGCTATGGATGCTGCTGTGGATGATGCTATGGATGCTGTGGATGCTGCAGATGCTGCCGCTGATGCTGGGGCTGCTGCTCCTGCCCCCAGAACTTAGGTGATCGAGGCCCCTAGATTCTGCCATGAGGTAAGGATCACATCTCCAAGGCTTACTCTGGATTTCCTGAGCTTGTGGCCAGTACAGGTCCAGGTATTCCTAAAGGAAGGCCTCCTATGTGAAATGTGTTGATCTGGGAGCTTGCAAGCTTCTCCCTTAGAGCCTGGTGGTAGCACATCTTCCACATAGTCTCAATTCTCTAAATCTAGAACCAGAGGTAGGGCTGGCTCTCTCCTGCCCTGGGCTTTCTGTTAGAATAGCACAGGGCAGATAGCAGGACTGGTCAACCTGAGCTGGCTTGTGGCATCATGCAAGAATCCTGAGAAAGTTGAGGATGTTTTAAGCTGAGTGACTTCAAGGCCTCTGAGCCAGGCCTGGGGTATCTGACTGGAATCTTGAGGGAAAGCCATAAGCACAGGCTCTGTGTGTGAGCATGGCCACCTGTGAGGGTTCCTGCAGCGCTGAGGTGTGCAATCCCAGTGGGTGGTGTGCAAGGAAGGAAAATGGCCTAGGATCTCTTCCTAGAGTCAGCAACTGGAGAATCTCAGCAACTGGTAGATATTAGGGCAGAACAATGATAGCCATGCTTCTACTTTTAAAATGCTCTTTCAGACCAAAGATTTTTTGTATATATGCATGTGGAAATGTATACATATATGCATACATATCTGTATATATACATACATGCATACACACATTATATACACATATACATGACACATATATGACATATGTATACACATACATACACACATATACATATGTATGCGCCTCACGCATACAAGCACCCAGAGAGGCCAGCAGAGGGCATCAGATCTCCTGGAACTGGAGTTACAGGCTGTGAGTTGTGCTGGTGCTGGGAACTGAACCCTAATCCTCTGAAAGTACAACCAGTGTTCTTAACTCCTGAGCTGTCTCTCCAGCCCCCCAAAGGTACTTAATACCTTTTCCAGGATTCTGTCTGCCCAGAGAAAGCAGGCATTTGTTGACCTTGACTGAAAACTTCATCCTCTGCTTCCTTCTAATTGTTCGCCCTGTGAAAGTTGCTAGCTGTCTCCCCATGGCAGTCTCACACCTGTTGACAATGTTCTGGTTGCTGTCTTTGCCTGGGGATGGGGCTGTCTTTGTTTTTTTTAAGACAGGGTTTCTCTGTGTAGCCCTGGCTGTCCTGGACTCACTGTGTAGACCAGGCTGCCCTAGAACTCAGAGATCCACCTGCCTCTACCTCCTGGGTGCTGGGATTACAGGTGGGCATCACCATACGCAACTCCTGCTGCTGTCATTTCCATTCAGTATGTCAGACCAGGTAAACCGCAGGGGACCTTGCTACATATAGAGTAAGAGAATAAGTAGGAAGCTGACACACTGTGGTGCAGAGTTAAACCAAAACCAGAGGGAAGAGGGAGAGGCCAGGGTCCCATGGCTGGGGGAGCAGGGCGAGTGCGCAGCCGGACAAGGCGTGCATTCTGGAGACCAGCACTTGGCACGGCAGCCGGAGTAAACCCCCAGGGTGACGTGCTGAGGGAAGAGACCTTCACTCTGCTCACGAGCAGATCATTGTCACAGGATGTCATTTTCATACGTATATATGTCCAGACACCATATTACATACTTCAGATATGAACAGATTTACTTACCTCAGAGTTTGAAGGTAGCTCTGTGCTTTTTTAAATAAAGAATTTTATAAAATGTTGTTTTCCTCTTGGGGAAACTTTTACACAGAGGCTGAAAAAGGCACAACTACCTGTTGACTGAAATTAGGTGAATTTCTCCTTCAAAAAGTCCTTCATCTCATCCGTTCATGTTTCTAATTTCATGTTGCTCACATTGACTTGAGGTTGTGTTAACCCTTTAAGTCCCGTGTTCCCTTACCTGGCAAGGACAAGCAGGTGTGCCCCAGCTCTCTCCACAGCAAGACAAGCAGGCGTGCCCCGGCTCTCCGAGGTCTGCTGGGGCAGGGCCTCGCTCGTGCTGGAGGGACATGCAGTAGTGTGCTGTGGGTCCTAGAGCTCCAGCTTCAGTTGTGAACAGGCTGTGCAGTGCTTCCCACTTGGGACTGGGACACTGTTAAGCCCTCATTCATGGCAGCCTTGGTTGAGCTGGGGATCTGCCTCTCCTTGCCTCTGGCTGGTGTTTTCCGGACCACACCTTCTGAAGTTCCTTTCTCTCCATCTCTTCCCTGTGGCCATCACCAAAAAAGTCAGCTTCCTCCCTTCTGTCCTGGGACCATCCTTGTTCCCATGCCTCTTTATTTCGGTGTGAGGGGCAGGGTTACCACAACATGCCCAGCCTCGCTGAATCAAGCAAGATGCCAGTCATGGAGATCTATAGAGTCCTTGTGTGAGTCATTTTGCATTTCACATTTTTCTGGACACTGTGCTTTCTCTTTTCTTTTATGGCGGAGACTGTTTTCCAAAGATGCGTGGAGTTCACACCTGTTGGGCAGGAGATATGAAGGAGAGAGACCTTCCAAGGCTGATGCTTAGAGGTGACTGGTAACAGGGATGAGGGACTGAATGTTTAACTGTGAATCCGTTTGTGCTCTTTCTGTTCGGGAAAGTGGAAGTCTGGAGGAACGCTGGTTTGCAGTGAAGGAAACGAACCCTGGGCCCCCACTAGACAGCTTCCTGGGTATCTGGGCTGTGCTCTAAGTTTGATTACTCCAAGAAAGAACTGTGGACATACTTCGACCTCTGTCCCCCACCTGGAAGGCGTCTGAGGTGATAGATTTTCTCACACGACACAGGATCTTCCGTGTTTCCTACCTTAGGACACTCTGATATGTTGTGCTAGAAGCTGAACTAAGCTTTAGAAGATAGGAATGCTGGGAAAAAGTTGGGAGTCTTAGCCTTGGTGCTCAGGAGCACTGACTCTTCCTTTTCTTTGTTAGATATATGTATTTCATTTATGTTCATAAGAATCTTGCCTGTGTTTGTATATGTGCACCACTCGCACACCTGATCCCTAAGGCCAGAAGAAGGTGTCAAGTCCCCTGGAAAGGGGCTCTATAGGTGGTTGTGAGCTGTTGTGTGGGTGCTGGTACCTGAACACCAGCCATGTTTTTATGTTAAGCAGGTGTTTTACCACATTTATACTTCAGGCACATGCCATTTTACAGTGCTTCTTAGTTGTGGGAAATGTCTATGGGCCTCATTTTCTTAAAATTTTCATCATTTTCTTCATTCCCTTAATCAGGGAGAAGTCTTTGAATGCTAGTCCTTGTGGCAGATGGATCTGAACACCACACCTTAACATTCTAGTGGCAAACTTGACCTGTTAGAGTCGTGCTCTGTTGTGTTGGGAACACGGGTGTTTGTTGTTCTTGCTCTCTGCCTCAACTTTACCAACCTTGATGTCTTCCAGGACTGCGCTTCCCATGTGACAGGGGAAGGTTACCATGGGAGACAAGACAGAATCAGGGGCTTTGACTGCCCTTCTGCTGACATCACCATATGCCAGACTAGCTGGCATTGTTGGGTGGTTCTCTAAAGCCAGAGATGTTGAGTCACCTACCACCCAGCTTTGCATTTACTCTATAGAAAAGATAGACCACACATCTGGGATCTTCCTGCCTCAGCTTCCAAGAAGCTAGGACTACTGGCTTATACCCTTAGGCCTGTTTGTGTATTAGCTTGTACAGAGAGAATTGAGCCAGGCGAGGTAAAACACACCTGAAATCTCAGTGGCATGCAGGAGCCCAAGGCAGAACAATTGCAAGTTCAAGGCCAATCTGATCTCCCTATAGCACAAGAAGAACCTGTCTTAAAAAAAAGAGAGATGGGGGGTAGCTTAAGAAATGTTCTTTTTTTTAAAGATTTTCTTATTATGTATACAGCATTCTGTGTGCATGCAGGCCTGCACACCAGGAGAGGGCAGCAGATCACACTATAGATGGTTATGAGCCACCATGTGGTTGCTGGGAATTGAACTCAGGACCTTTGGAAGAAGACCCAGTGTTCTTAACCTCTGAGCCATCTCTCCAGCCCCAAGAAATGTTTCTTTACTACAAAACAATATTTTAAAAGGTGACTTTGGAAATAAGATCTTCTCATTAAGAGAGCATGGAGGATAACGGCCATGGTAATGCCTCTGTTGTAAAGTCATTAACTTCGCAAAGCATTCTTAAATGGCGTTATTGCTCTAATAAAGGGCACCCTGAGACCCATGACTGAGTTGGCTTCGTCATGCGAGAAATGGAAACGGGGTAGTTATGGCCAGAACTGAGATTGCTGCCTGTGTTCAGGAACCTGCTTTGAATGCAGTGCTGAAAACAACCTTAGTGACTGCAGTGACAGTCGTGAAATATGTGAGGGTTGCTTAGTCTCTGGACAGGGGTGCTAGTGTGTACTTGGCAGTTAATGGATTTGCTCCCTAAACATCTCTTCATTTGGAGACTTTGAAATGCCAAATTTAATATGATTCAGGTTCACTTTTTAAAGATTGAGTTCTTTTGTGTATATGAATGTTTTTCCTGCACGTATGTTTCCAAACACATACTTGCTTGATATCTTAGGAAGTCAGAAGGCAGGAGAGTTGTGAGCTGCCACATGGGTGCTGGGAATTGAAACTAGGTGTTTTTCGAGTGTGTGTAACTATTGTGCTATTCTTTAGACCCAGGTTCAAGTTTTTAACATCATTTTAATGTCATCAAGGGTATCAGCATGTTGAGCTTATAGGTAGAATGATTTTCACAGAGTGGATCCCATGTGACTGACACTTGGATCAAGAATCAAAGTGGCCCAACCTGAACAGCCCCGGCCTGGCCCTGCTACTTGTCTCCCCCAGAAGCAGCCAGTGCTCAGGATGGGCTTACCTGTCTGTGAACTGAAGACTCTTCAGCCTATCTCTCAGTGCATTTTGAGGACCTGACAAAATGTGACCTCTGGGGATGCAGCCCATCAGACACTGTTGGGTGAGTGTGGGAGTACAAACCACAGCCATGTTGTTTTCAAGAAGTTTTTTCCTTATGTATTCTTAATACTCATGTCAAATTAGCCTTATTCTTTTCCTTCTCGATCTGAAAATACTTTTGTGATATTTAGTAAGGGCTCCAAGGACATTTTCTGGGTAAAGGAAGGACCACAACAGCCCACGAGCAAGGATTGTTAGACCTTGAGAGAGAAGAGCCAAGGCTGACATGAAGACTTGGTCCCCATGCTTTTGCACCATGAGGCATAACTGGGATCACTTCCTGAGTAGCTGGTTGTGCTCAAAGTGCAGATCCTCTGAGGAAGAACCATGGAAAGACATCAAGTGATGTTTTCCCAAGACATCAAGTGATGTTTTCCCAAGATGTACGGGTTAAGAAAAACCATAATCAAATGCTTTCTTCCTTTTCCACATCTCAAGCTCACTCTGATATGTTGTACTAGGATCTGAACTAGGCTTTAGAAAAAAGGAAATTTGATTTAAAATTATTAGTCCCATATATAAACTTGTCTCAGAATTCATGAGCATTGGTGTTTTTCATTTTAAAACAGACTGGACCTTATGTAAATTGTTCCTAAGGTCTGCCTTTCTGTGTTATGATGGTTGGAAACAGGTTACTGCTTTTTCAGATGGCACCTCCCTTAATTCTTTCGTTCAGTCTTGTTCATTTTTCTTGGAATTATGTGGAAATTAGGGTGTCTCTGGAAAGCACATCTTGTTAAGTGGCTATATAATATAGATCCAGAATATGTGTAAATGCAGTAATGCAGGTCTGCAGCTCTACAGTGAGTGAGTGTGCGCAGTGACTGGGCCAGCAGCTCTACAGTGAGTGAGTGTGCGCAGTGACTGGGCCTGCAGCTCTATAGTGAGTGTGCGCAGTGGCCGGGCCTGCAGTGAGTGAGTGTCGCAGTGGCCGGGCCTGCAGCCCTTTGCTGGTGGCTGCAGCAACCACAGGCCCTCAGTCCCTGGACAGAGGCTGCTTTTGTGCTGACTCCACATTGCCCTCGGGTTTTCAAGGTGTTTTAAAGACTCCTCCAACCAAACTCAGATCTTGCCAATCTTCAGGCAGAGAACATATGCAAAACAGTAGCTGCCAGCACCCTGCAGATAGTAACTCTTCCGCTGACCCGCAGACTCTTTTAGAAATGGCTCAGGTAAGAACAGTCAACGTCTGTGGCTAGGAATTTTCTTTGGAAAATTTGGTTGGTGGGAGCTAGAAGAATCTTCACAATTGTTTAGCAATGGTTTCCAGTCCAATAGCTTTTTTAAAAAAATTATTCTTTATGAATTTCATACCATGCACCCCAATCCCACTCTTGTCCTCATCCTTCCATATCTGCCCTCCACCCTTGCAACTTCCTCCCGAAAGAAAAATAATAAACTAAGAAAACAGTCCCCCTTAAAATAAGCTCACCGTGGGTGGCAGCTGCAGTGTGTCACGGTGTGGCACACAGCACACCCTTTTGTCCACGCAGCTTTACTTGCAGGCGTTCCTGCATTGCATCTGGCCTGGTTCCAGGCCTCTGGCCCCTGCGGTTGCTGCATCAACCCTGGCTCCTCACCAGGACTCCTCTGGGATGCCCTGTGTTGCCCTGTGTCTGGAGACCCTGCAGCTCCAGGCCTGGCCCCTGACACACTCCAGCAGCTCAGAGATGGAGTGGGTGTTGCGGTCAGAGCCCTGGGCCTGGGCCTGGGTGGGGGCTGAACTGGTCAGCTCACCAGCTCTCCTGGGCCCAAACCTTCAGGGCCAGCCCTCTTGCACTGCCCTGGTGCATGACTTTTGCAGCTAAAACTCTTACAGCTATGGATAGGGGCTAGGTTGTTGAAGTGTAGAGAGCACTGGGCCTTTGCTTTCTGGGTGTCTTCTTGGTTAAGATGCTGGGTGTGAAATGGCTGGTTGTCATCAGAATAGACTCTGCTCTTAATTTTCTTCCAACAGCTTTTGTCTTCGCCCATAGGATTTTGGATTTTAGTCAAAAAACTAACAGCAAATAGAGGGTTAGGTGAGTGTAATAAACTTGAAGGAAAATGGAGGTTCAATAGTCATCCGCCCTTGGTTCACAAGCGGCGACTCCTTTCATTTCCACCCACCTCTGCCCCTTCCTAACCCATACACACTCGGCTCCAGAGAGTGACCAGGAGTGTAAGATAGCTGAAGAAGCCCGTGGAGTAATCTGGAGCTTGGGGGAATGGCAGGAGGTCCCTGCGAGTTTGATGCCAGCCTGGCCTATAGCAAGAGCATGAAGGGTGAGTTAGGGACCAAAGATAAAGTACAACCTTCACAGATGAAGCCCGTGGGACTTGATTTCTGTTACCTCAGTTGAATGAATTGTTTTTATTTTACCTTTTTTGGTTTTGTGTTTTGACAGCATGTCACTCTGTAGCCCAGGCTGGCCTGTAAATGATAGTGAGTTCCTGTACAATCACTCAGAGGTCAGTAAATGGTGGTGTTATTTAGTGTATCCTTTAAAAACGGTAAAGAACGTGTTTCTGTGTCTGCGTGTTCACAAATTCTTGGCATGGCAAAGAATGCTGTCTATTGGAGCATGGAGTTCTGCTTCGTTCTCTGACTATTTTATGGGATGTTAGGACATCATCACCAGGCTGGAGATGTGGCTCAGCCATTAAAGGCCAGGCTCACAATGGTAAACACAACTGTCACCCAAATAAGAAGCAGCTTTCCTCAGGAACAGTGCCTGAGGCCTTGCGGGAACCCGGAACCCCCGCAGCTGATCTCCCTAGCCCTGCTGCAACGCTGCTGTTTGCCATGTCTGCATACAAGCTCCCCCAGCTGGACGCAGGGTTCTGTGGGGCACAGGGGACTTGTGGATGCACTCACAACCACAGGTTAGCCCTGAGAGAGATTTCACTCTCTAAATGCTTACTTTTTCCTAAAGGAGCAACGTGGAGTGAGGACGGTCCCGGATGAAGCCTGCACACGGTTACCACATCAGTCCCCAGACCAGGGTGTGGCTGAGCTGGCCTCTGGCAGGAAGCCAGACTTCAGCAGTAGGTTCTGATTCTTCTCAGCCCCCGAAAGAGCGGCTGGTGATTGGCCAGGAGCACGCTGTTGCATTAGCACCTGCCCTGGTTTCCTTTCTGTTACTGAAATGAAGCATCCACAGAAGTGACTTTGGAAGGGAAGGGTGTGCTTTGGCTCACAGTTCCCAGGCATTACTGAGAGACAGTCAAGGACGAATTCTTTTTATTTTATTTTTATTAATTAGAGTTTATTCACTTTGTATCCCAGCTGCAGCCCCCTCCCTCATCCCTCCCTCCCTCTTCTTCTCCTTGACCCTCCCCCAGTCCACTGATAGGGGAGGTCCTCCTCCCCATCCATCTGTCCCTAGTTTATCAGGCCTCATCTGGACTGGCTGCATTGTCTTCCTCTGTGGCCTGGTAAGGCTGCTCCCCCATCGGGTGGAGGTGATCAAAGAGCCAGCCACTGAGTTCATGTCAGGGACAGGCCCTGTTCCTATTATTGGGGAACCCTCTTGGACACTGAGCTGCCATGGGCTACTTCTGTGCAGGGGTTCTAGGTTATCTCCATGCATGGTCCTTGTTTGAAGTATCAGTCTCAGAAAAGACCCCTGTGCCCAGATTTCTTGGTTCTGTTAGTCTCCTTGTGGAGCTTCTGTCCCCTCTAGGTGTTTCTATCTCCTCTTTCATAAGATTCCCTGCACTCTGCCCAAAGTTTGGCTATGAGCCTCGGCATATGTTTTGATACCCTGCTAAGAAAAAGTGGGGAAGAGCCTTGAACTCATTGGCACAGGAGACAACTTCCTGAACAGAACACCAACAGCACAGGCTCTAAGATCAACAATCAATAAAAGAGACTTCATGAAACTGAAAAGCTTCTGTAAAGCAAAGGACACTGTCATCAGAACAAAACAACAGCCTAATTGGGAAAGGATCTTCACCAACCGTATACCTGACAGAGAGCTAATATCCAGAATATATAAAGAACTCAAGAAGTTAAACAGCAACAAATCAAGTAATCCAACTAAAAATGAGGTACAGAGCTAAACAGAGAATTCTCAATAGAGGAATATCGAATGGCAGAAAAACACTTAAAGAAATGCTCAACATCCTTAGTCATCAGGGAAATGTAAATCAAAAAGACCCGGAGATTTCACCTTACACCATCAAAATGGCTAAGATCAAAAACTCAAGTGACAACACATGCTGGAGAGGATGTGGAGAAAGAGGAACCCTACTCCACTGCTGGTGGGAATGTAAACTTTACAACCACTTTGGAAATCAATCTGGTGCTTTCTCAGACAATTAGGAATAGTGTGTCTTCAAGACCCAGCTATACCACTCCTAGGCATATATCCCAAAGATGCTCAAGTATACAACAAGGACATGTTTGCAACTGCTTTATTTGTAAAAGCCAGAATCTGGAAACAACCCAGATGTCCCTCAACTGAGAAATGGATACAGAAATTGTGGTACATTTACATAATGGAATACTACTCAGCAATTAAAAACAAAGAAATCATGAAATTTGCAGGGGGATCTAGAAATTATCATCCTGAGTGAGGTATCCCAGAAGCAGAAAGACACACATGGTATATAGTAAAATCAGTACACCTAAGGAAGCTAATCAAGAAGGAGGACCCTGGTAAAATGCTCAATCTTCATTCAGAAAGGCAAACAAGATGGACATCGGAAGAGGGAGAAAACAGAGAACAGGACAGGAGCCTCCACAGAGGGCCTCTGAAAGGAGGAATGCTCAGCAGCCAATCAAAACACAGACATGCCAAGAGCTCGAGCGCTGTCTGCTTGTTTGTCTCTACGCACACTGGACCCACCCTTCAAGACGGCGCTGCCCACATTCAGAACGGCTCTCCTTACGTCATAACTGACACCCCCCTCACAGCGTGCTCTACACATTCCTCACCGAGGCCCTCTTCTCAGCTGAGTCTAGGCTGTGGGGAGAGGACACTTAAAACTTAGCATCACAGGAGCACCTGGTGAAATCCACTGTGCCATTTCTGAGAACCTTTAGAATTTTCAATGTGATTTACATTTTAACACTATAATTCTTTCAAGAAACCAAGTACAAATGAAATGTGATGAACTCTTCAATTTGACACAAGAACCTGTATCCACTTGAAGTAACAGACTGATTCTCATCCTAAAAGCCCGGATCACTGGTGCCTGTGATAAACACTCATTGCTCTCTTCCTTGGTCATGTGGGCCCATGGCTTTCACATGTTCTGACTTCTAGGCTGTGCCGGAAGTACAGCTGGCAGCCCAGATACACCCAACTGATACGTGCGGATACCCCCACTGGGTCTAGAGAAGAGCTGGAGTGTTTGTGGATGCTCAGACTTGCACCAGAGACCTTCAGGAAGGCCTTCCTGCCCGTACGTCCTGTCCTGGTCTTACTTGTGGCTGACACTCAGTTCTGAGTATCTGGAAAGAAAACCATCATGAGCAGGGACAGCAGGTACTGGCCTTTCTTAGAAGGAAGCTTTGTGCTCTGGGCCTTTTCCAGAAAGCAGCCCAAGCATGATTAAATCTGAGTTCTGAGGGAGGGAGAAGCAGGAGGATCAGGAATTCAAGACCATCTTCTGCTACACAGCGAGTTGAAGACCAGCCTGAGTTACAGAAGAGCATTGCTAAAGCAGCACAGGATGTTTACTTGGGCTCTATTTTTCCTGAGCACCACTGCTTTCAAAATAGGACTTTACAAAGAAATGGGTACTAGCAGTAGGGACAGGGAGGAAAGAGAAGCTAGGGCCCAGCTTCTACCACAATCTAGCCAGGCTGCCAGAAGAGACCCATGGTAAAAGGATAGTTCAGAAGATGTTAAATGGGCAGCAAAGAGGAAGGTTGGAGGAGAATGAAAAGAACTAAACAAAGTACGCAAAAAGACCCTCAGAGTGGTATGATTAAACAAGTTTGCTAGGCACATCCAGTCCTCATTCTTTAGCATGCAGGGGCAGACATGTTTCTGTCCAGCAAAACAGGCTTGCCACCAACAAGGAAAGGTTTTGGCTCCCAGTGAGAAGTGGGACAATCTGAGACAAGCTGGTTGATGAGGAAACCTAGACACATTCACAGCTGCCACTGTGAGCCTGTGGTGCACCCTGACTCAGAAGTACATAAAGGCCAGCGATAGCTTGGTCCAGGATTTCCTTTGCCCCATTCCTTCCTTTTTGAATGGCAATATACATTCTGTGCCTTATGTTAGAAGTATGCTATTTACTTTTTTATTTTACAGGGAGTTACAATTTTCTTTGAATCTCAGAAGAAACTTTAGAATTTGGACTTTTGAAGTTGGACTAGAGGCATTTTGCATTATGGTATGGCCATGAGCCCATCTGGTAGGGGGTAGAATGTGGAGGCTAGACTGAGAAATGTCCTCATAGTCTCTGGCATGGGACACTTGTTCCTCAAGGGCAGCCCTGTTTGGGGAGGATTCAGTGGTGCAGCTGGAGGAAGTTGGTCATTGGGGTGGGCTTCATGACCAACTTCTGGCCTTCTCTCTGCCCTAGTCTTACAGTTGAGATGGGAGCTTTCAGCTTCTTCCTGCTGCCATCATGTTTGGTCGTGGTGTTTAATCACAGCAGCTGGAAGGTACGTGACACACATGTGCAAAATAGAGAAAAGCTCGAAACTTTCCCATCCCCAACTGACAGTACTGAGTATTAGATCCTTATACAGAAAGATGTTTTCTAGAGAATATGCCTTTTTTTCTATTGCCTTTGGAAAATGCCGACACTGCCGTGCTGTCACTGAAAATTCCCTGTAATTTTCTAACCTAGCATTGCTATGATATGAACTTGTCAGCTAGAACTTACGAAATTGTTGTCTCTTCAGATTATAGCTAGCAGACCGCACAGCTATAATGGCAGCATGACCTCGTCCGTGCTCTGTGTAACATCCTGTGCTATCAAATGCCGTGTTTCTCCCTGTGGGGGCTAACATTTCATTCAGGAGTAGCATCAGTTTCTTACTGAGTCAAGAAAATACTTGCTTGTTCTTTGACTAGCATTTTAATACCAATGTCTGGAATATGCTAACCAAGGCCTTTCTTCTTTCTTGGGCATAGTTCCCATCCTCCCTAGAGATATCTGTGGGACATTTGCTGTGGGGCACGGACCATCCCAAACACTGATCTTACCAAGGTTAAAGTGTAAGCAGGAGGCGAGGCACTGTAAGGTATATACAATGTACATTAGCTGGAAATGCCAAAGGGAGTAGAGTGAGCAGGGACAGAGGCTCCAGGAGGGCAGGCAGGGAAGGCAGATACGGGTATGAGGCCACAAAGTGTGTCGTGCATCAGCAAGCATCATTCTGAAGAGGCAACATTATGTGTTCTAACGTGATGCTCAGTTAGTACAGGAAGCTCCCTGTCCTCCGGCCCACAGGTATTGAGAACTGAAAGGCTGCATGGGTCACATGGCCCAGCATGTCACATGACAAGAATTACTGGCTTATCAGCCACGTTCCAACCTAACGCTTCTGTACTTTGTTTTAAAAACATGTTCTGACCATTTTATGTGAACACAAACAATAATAAGATTAAAAAAATAAGAGATAATAAATTACCCAGATCCAGTTGGCCAGCTAAGAGTTAACCTCTTGAGCTTCAGATTCATATGAAATTAGGAAAAGTTTCATGTAACTCCAGAGCTGGGGAGATACCACAGTGTGTAAAGTGCTGTCCTTCCTGGCAAGCATCAAGATCTGTCTCTGACCCTCTCCTCCCCCAAACATACACATAAAAAGCTAGCTGTGGTGGCCCACACCTGCAGCTCCAACTCTCGGAGGCAGAGATGGGCAGATCCACTTTGCAAGCTCCCGGCCAGGGGCAGATGGCCTGGAGAGTCGCTTCATCACAAGCTGAAACCTGTTTAGAACAGAGACACTGGAGTAGAGCATGAGGAGGCCTGTGTGGCAATGGACCAGGAGAAGGCCCAGGTCACTGTAGCCTGCAGCACACGTTCAGGGAGACCAGAGCAGAACACACCACTACAGTAGGCCACAAGACAACTGGTCAGGGACCAAATGCTTGTCATGTCACTAAAAATGAAAAAGTGTGAGCCATGTTATATAGAGAAAATAAAAATCAATAATCGCCTAAGTAAGCACTTTCAACAGAAAAAAGTTGAACAAAACCTAGGATTTTCAATAGTTCTGGAGAGTATTTAAAGGACTCATATAGGATATTTGTAAATCAATGCTGGAAAAGCTTGACTCTATAAAGATTATATTCTCCAGATGGCATCAATATCATATCGATCAGATTGAAAGTGAAAAAAAGAGACTCAAGCCTTTCATCTTTTGATTCTTTGCCCAACAGCTGGCCAGCTGTTGCCTAGAAAAGCTTCTGAAAGCAAATAACCCACAGAATTAGCCATTATCCTCTTTTGGGAGATGAGGAACATGCGCATTTCTGTGCCAGTTATTGTGCAATCTCCTGGGCTGGGGAACACCGCTCAGCATGTAGGAGCCCAGGGTTTCATACTCAGCATCCCCAAGTAAGCTGGCAAACCCTTCAAGGGAATCTCCTACTCGTTTCTCCTTGTGAGATGGATCCTCTGCTGTCTGTTCAAAGTCAAAATGTTCCTGCAATAGAATCACTGGCTCTAAACTGTGATGAGACTGGGTGTGACCAGCAGGTGTAATCAGTGGAATTAGCGGTGGCTTACAACAAGAAGCAGATTTAAATAATCAGTCTTCCAAAACGCCCTTGACTATGAATCTACCTCTAACCACTTCCAGTATCAAACATCAGAGATTCTTTTACTGGAGAATTCCTACCCTGGAAAGTGTCTGAGTGGAGACGAGCTTCCCTGCCGGAGTGTGCCCGTCATGTGGGCTGCCCTGGGTTCTGTACCCCGTGCCATGTGAATTCAGTGTGCTGTGATATGCCTTGATTGCAGGATTTAGGGGCCCAGGAGGATAAGAAGTTAAAGGCAAGACCAGCCTCGGCTATGTGAGATTCTATATGAAAAACAAGTGTGTGTGTAAAATCTCAAAAGAAAATTCAAAAATCCCTGCTTTTTTTTTTTCCTTATCCAAATAGGTATAACAACAACAAGAAGAAGAAGTCAGGTAGCCATTAGGCACCAGGCAGATACTTTAGAGGAAGTCACACATGCTTGCAGAAAATAAGGGCAGAGAGAGGTGCTGAGCCTTCACATGGCAGCCAATGCTTCCTCAACTGTTGTTCCTCAGATCAGACCCTCCAGAGAAACAAGGAACCATCGAGATCACCAGGACCCTAAGTTTCAGGTGACCTGGCATTAACTCTGTTTATCGTAACACACTCTGCACTCGGGGGTTCATTACCCCATGTGTCTGAGCAGGAAACACACCTTGTGAACTGAACATGCTCATGAACAAGCTACCCCTGTGTGCAAAGAGGAGCCTTTGGTATGAGGATGTAGATATTTCCCAGGACAAAAACAGGTTTATCCTATGCTTTAAAGATGTGCCGTGCTCCACCAGAAAATCTCAGACAGACCTGATAATACTGAGGAAAGCAACAGGTACAAGATCTGTGGGTAGCACCAGTGGGCTTTTCCCTGCTAATGACGAGCACGCTGGGATCAGGGAAGCCTTCCTATTTACAAGAGCACTGAAAAAAAAAAAACCCTTAGAATCAACAAACGAGGAAAACTTTTATGTCTTAAAAGGTTTGTCTTTGTCTGCCCAAGATAATTTGTGATGTGATGTGCCTGACAGGCTTAGTGCATGTCTTTCATAACTCTATGAACGCGACAGCCGAGGGACGCGTGCTGCAGTGTGTTGGAGCTGCACTTTCATGGCTGCATTGCTGTCTCTGACTAAGATTCTGAAGCACTTGCTGCTTTATGTGTAACCCGCAGAAGCCTGGGAGGGGTTGGGTTTTGTTTTTAACAAGAAAACAGCCTGAGATGTTGTTTGTGCTTGTCTGGCATTTCAGTTTCTGTGGATAATCTAGGAATAAGTGTTAAAACAAGGTTGATAAAAGTAGGACAAGGGTTTATTAGCATATTCTTCATGAGATAGAGGTAAAACAGTTGGGTCATTTATTTTCAAGTTATGTAAAACATAGGCCCAAATATTCTTGCCTAATTAAATTCTATAAAAAGCAATATATTTGGGTCTAGTCATCTGCTTATGCCTATTCTTGACATATAACAGTTCAAGATTGCTTTCTTCCTGGTCTTCAGTAACAAGTGAGATTACTAAGTTAAAATTCTACATAATGTTTTCAACTTTGTATACAAAAGAGAGATTGTTTCAGAATATATATTTAACGGGCTTCCATGAAAAGAATCAACAAGGATGAAGAACCATTGAGAAGGATGTAGGTATGAGACTTTGGATGAGGAAGGGCTGTGTACAGGGAGGCTTATCCTGAAGCAGAATGGCAGAAAGACAGGGCCACTCTAAATGTTCATCAAGATGAAGGTACTTCTGAGAGCCTTCTTCCTGCCACATCCTGCTTCTCATACCCAGAGCTTCTGCCTGGGTATGGGTCTAGAGGGTAATCTTCCTCAGCAAGGCGATGGCTGTGGAGATGAGGCTGCACTGTAAAATGAAAGGAAGCAAGGTTCCTCTCAGGAGTCACCCTGGTGCACTCCAGGTAACTGTGATGAAGAAAGAAAGGGACTGCTCCAGTGAGGGACGAGGCCCTGGCATGGGGGCCCTCGGCACCAGCGGAGCTTGGATGGACTGGTGTGTTTTCTGAGCAGCAACACTGGAAAGGGGAATTCTCCAAGTCCCCAGAATGGAGAGGAGCAGGCATGCATGATTCCCATCAGTTGCGTCTACAGAGAGTGAAGAGTGGCCAGGCCAGCGTCTGTCCAGCTCCCTTTAACACAGTTCCCATTTTTAAAAAGAAGCCCGGGGTTACCTTTGATATGGCTAAGCAAAAGTTGGGATTTTTACTCAGTGCTGTGGCCACCTACTCCGTGGATTGTTAAAATGTTATCCCCTGAAGCCTGAGAGGTTGAGCACACTCACTCCTGGCCCCCGAGGGCTCCAGTGCACCAGCAGGAGGAAATCGGACCAGACGCAGGCTACTGCCACCATCCAGACCAACAAGGGAACTTCCCCAGTCACCACTCCTCCCTAGGACAGAATACCCGAGAACAGAAAGGAGGGGAAAAGGTTGGTTTTGGCTCTGTTTTGAGGCTCCAGTCAGGATTCCCTTGGGCCTGTGGTGGATCTTTGCATGGAGTGGAGGGAGCAGGCTCTGATTTCTTAAGGTTCCCCTCTCTAACAGTATGCACACACACACATATACACTGAATAAAAATGATACCTTCAGGGACATGCTCTGATCAGGTGGTTTCCTAGCAAGAGGCTCATCCACTGCAGCTGGCTGTGCTGGGCGCTGAGATTTCCCAATGTGGGAACACACCCGTATAGTTTGTGATGGTGGGGCAGGAGCCTACATTTGAGTTCTCTGAAGAAATAAAAATAAACCTTAAAAAAGACATTCCCTCAGGTCAACATTTCTCATATGGCTACTTAATCAGCTGCTCATTAATAGACTTCCCAGCCGTAGAATTATCTACTATTTTCTCTCGGCTTACACAGGCATCACGAGACATTTATTAAGTGTTTCACTCAAGTCAGAATCCATTAACTTTAGTCTGTTCCCTCTAGCCACCTCATAATTAGATCTTCTGAAAATGAAATCAGGTTAATTTAGTGTGGCATGTCAAGGATCTTGTGCTAGCTTCTCACCCACAATTCCTTCCAGTAGTGAAAACCATCTACCTAACTGTAGAGACCATGTAAAACAAGGAGAGGGTACAGGAAAATGCGTGTTTGTAGTGAAACAACGTGCTCGCTGTGATAAGAAGTGACATAAGTCGCCCACCTGAGCACAGTGATCAGTGTAATGGAAAACGGACAACACCGATCCCCCACTGGCTAAAAGGGGGTGCTGTGACCTCCAGCTGCCCCCAGTGAAGACAGGGCATACTAGCTGAGCACAGACTGCTTCAGGCTGGCTGCTACCAACTGAGACCTCACCACTGCGCTGATCCAGTTGGATGTCCCTAAGTCCGGAGACCTGTTGGAAACCAGGCCAGGCAGGAGCCAGGCCTAAAGAAGGAAACTGGTCGCAGACCACTGAAGACACACAGCGACCCTTACCTGCCAAGCCATTGGCCAGGCTACAGCTGTACTCTGCACACTGGGGGAGACGTGTGCTGTCTGAGGGACATACTGAGTGTGTGATAATAAAGATCTGTAAATCTTGATACTCCTCTCCCTGAGGTCTTCTTCTCTCCTCTTGTGACACTAACCTTTGCTTTCACACTGATCAAAGTTTATGCTTATCCAACAAATACTTATGACTGGCTGCAAACATAATTTGGGTTAATGCCCTTTGAATATTATATTGCATTATCATCTCAAAAATTATGTAAAAGAAAACTGAGGCTGAGCATGTGGTTAAGAAACATACCCAAGGCCATAGAATTTAAAAATGCCAGAGTCTGTGGACCATGCCTGGCTCATCACCGGCTGTGGGCCGACCACAGCCTGCCTTGCACTATAAAGGCACAGTGGGGAGAGGCCAGCAGCTCAGCTGACAGCACCGGGAAGAGTCATTTGCTAAAACTTGAAGTTATGAAGCCAACAGGAAGCCATGGAGGAAACATCAAGATGTTGACAACTGGCTGTTTCTCGTTGGCCCTTTCAAAACACATAAAACAGACAAACACATAAAAAATCAACAAATGGGATTATACAAAAGTAATTTTAAAAAATCCCTTACTCACAACAAAGAAAATAATCACCTGTGCAAAAAGACAACACAGTGAGAGAGAATCTACCCATGGTGACTGCACAGAGGAAGGCAGAGCCCAGCAGACTCAGCACAGCCCAGAGACTGAAAGAGGCATCTAACTCTAACCTGGTACCAGGGAGAATCTTGAATCCTTTCCAGGAGGCGGGTTATTTCTAGATCTCCAATTTCCTCTCAGCAAAACTCCAAGGGAACTGAAACAAAGCTGGGCTTAGAATCCCTCCTAGAGCAGCAACAGTGAGAACATGCTGCAGACCCCAGCAAGCCTGCTCCTGGTGCCACCTAGCGCTAAAGTGACAGTGCGCTCCGAGAAAGCCAGGCTCCCTCAGGACAAGCAGGCTCACTGGAAGTCACACCAGCTTGCACCAGCAGCTTTTAGGGAACCCTGAGCTTATCGGTATCCAAAGGCCCAGAAACTGACCAGGCAGTCACCTGCAAGGGAGAAGCTGAAATCACTGTTTATAAAGGAAATTTGATGAGCTTAAGGGAAACATAGAAAGATTTCAATATCCTATTAGAGAAACTCACCAATGAAAGCAATGAATAAGTTCTCAAGGTGAAAAATATTCATAGTGAAATTGAAAAGGTCATGGAAAGCATCAAGAGCAGGTGGGTTAATGAGAATTAGTGAGCTTGGAGCTGGGCTACTTAAAATGCACTGCTGGAGAAAAAATGAGGAAGGAGAAAGCGTACGGGAAAATTGGGAACTGCTGAGACATCAGCTATGCTTATGGGGTGTAAGAAGGGCCTGTGAATGCCAGAAAGAACACTTATTCACCGAAATAAAACAGGACAGTTCCTGACCCTGGAGCACAGAAAAACCCTGGTACAGGAAAGGCAAAAGTCGACAATCAAATTATACTCAAGAAGTCTACCCAAAGCGTATAATCAAGCAAGCTCTTACTGGGGAAAAGAGGATTCCAGAGGCTGCAAGAATATAAGGAGCCTGTAAGACAGCAGAGCTGTCAGGAGCAAAATTGAGAGACATTTTGGTGATAGTGACTGGGTAACGCCCTTAAGGCATTAAGAGTTTGTAAGACAGCAGAGCTGTCAGAGTTAGATTAGAAGATATTCCTAGTAATAGTAATAAACATTTCTTTTAAGGCATTAAGTAGTAAAATTAAACAATATCAGTAGACTAACAGCCGGCATGTGTGACGTT
>CM053761.1:1224818-1278991 GCA_028658305.1 Pachyuromys duprasi
GGAGCAAAATTGAGAGACATTTTGGTGATAGTGACTGGGTAACGCCCTTAAGGCATTAAGAGTTTGTAAGACAGCAGAGCTGTCAGAGTTAGATTAGAAGATATTCCTAGTAATAGTAATAAACATTTCTTTTAAGGCATTAAGTAGTAAAATTAAACAATATCAGTAGACTAACAGCCGGCATGTGTGACGTTTTAAAAGTAAAGTATAGAAGTTAAGATAACGCCCTTAAAGTGCTAACTAATGGAATTAGGTAATGCCAGCTGATTAACAGCTGATTCATGTGGAGGTGTGATAAGCTAAAACTATACCCTAAAAAAATGTATAAAAACTGCAGTTTGAGCTTATGTAGTTGTGACGGGCTACACTCTTAAGTGAGGAAGCCGCAAAATCGCCAATAACCAGCCCATTCCCAAATGGCTGCATGAAAAGCACAGACTACCTTAACAAGCCGGTCCTGTGAGGACCCCCTTATCAGACTGGCCCTGGAAGGTGGCTCCCGAGCAACCGCAGCTTCCTTTACAACTGAGGCCTGGCTGGAGCAGAGAAGCTCCGAGGCCCATCATGTCATTAGAAGACGCGCCTGAGGTCCGGCGGGAACTGTGAAGTTCCGGGACCTAGAAGACACTGAAACATCATAACACCGGAGGCAATGTGTCCGAGCCCGTACCTGCGGTCAGGTCGTATATCCTATGAGATGTACAATGTGCTATGCAATGCTTAGATATTTGTGTGATTTGTGTGATTAAAGCAGCAGTCAAAATCATTCTGGCATTGGCTCCTATCAATACCTTGCCGCCCTAGAGAGGCGACTCGGTTAAAGTACTCCGGCATAATTAAGCGCTCGTGACAAAGAACCAAGAAAGAGCATGCAGGGATCCAGTTCACCCTAATGGTACCCTTCTCAGCCGAGACTTAGGAGCTGGGAGTGCTGTGAGAATTTCATGGTAATGAAAAAAATAGCTGTCATCATTAAAGACTGTCCCAACCACGCTATTCTATAAAATGAACAAATGACATTCCCAGTAAGCCAAGAGTGTGTGTGACTTGACCTATTCTAGAACTAAAGCTAAAGAAAGTTCTTCAAACTGAAGCAGACATCAAAGCATTGTAAGAAAGCACAAGGCAGCTGTATCCCCAGTATTTATGGGGAGGGGAGAAAGCAGCAGGGTCAGGAGTTCAAGGTTATACATAACACATTCAATGCTAGCCTGGTCTACAAGATATCCCATCAAATAATATTATTGATTTATCTTTTAGTTAAGCTGCAGTTATTCCTAATCCAGCTGTATATCCAAATCACCACACAGATACTAGGATTTATTTAATTAACTTGGAGCACAATGCTGGGCAATCCTTACTCCAGCCTAAACCGCCAAGCCGGGATAGTTTCCTACCATTCAGATTTTACCCATTATACTTGCTTTTAGTCATATCTTAGGTCTGGTTCATCTTTGATCCTGGTTCCAAGACCCTGCTCATGGTTCCAAGACCTGTCCTGCCCACCTCTGCCTCTCCTCTCTCACTGCTCCTCCCCTCTGGACCAGGATGCCCCACCCTATTCTCTCCGTAGCTCAGCGTTGGGGCTGGTTGTTTTATTGAAAATAGAGGAAATATCCTGGCATGTTTACATAAACTTGAGACAGGTGATGTTTAGAATAAGCATCACAATGCAGTGTCCGGATTGAAACCAGATAGTGGGGTAGAGAACTCAGCATTTGAATGAACAAAGGTACATTCCACAAGAATATTATACCAACAGGAGAGAAAAGGGGAGTTATAAAAGAGGTAAAGGAAGGGAAAGAAAGAACAAAAGAAGGAAAACACAAGACTGTAAAACAGGGCAAGAGTGAATTGTGCAAACACACTCAGGACACTATGGTATTGTAAGCGTGACGAAGAGAGCGTTCAGATCATTAGTATAAACACTAGACAACAGACACTGAGACCTGGCTGGACTTGTAAAATAAGGAAGCTCAGATTTTCAAGTTTCAAGTTGGTATGTGGAAAAATGACCAATGCTCATAAATGATAATGTTTAAAAACATATATACAGCTAAGTGTGATGGCTCACAGCTGGAATCCCAGGACTTGGAAGGCTGACGCAGAAGAATTGCCCCAAGTTCAAGGTCAGCCTGGAATATAGGACATGTCTGTCTCAAGAAACAAAAACTAGTTAATACAAAATTTGGGTAGAAAATTAGCAATTACTTATAGCGGATGGTGTGATAGGGAGGTTCTGATGTATAGCTGAGAAGCTGGGCAAGAGTTTCAGAACTGGCCACTGAGATTGGCAGCCGGGGAGAAGGAAACACAGAAGACTGTAATGAAATCAAATGTGAGGCCGGTGTTGTTCATTTTCTATATAGAGAGGAGGAATAGATTTGGGGTAGGAGTAGGACTCAAATCTACTTGACACACATGAGCCTTTCTATAGTAAAGAAATACCAGTTTCTCTTACTTTTGTTATTCACTAGCCAAAGGTCATACCCAAACCACAGAGAAGGAAAGAGATGTCATGAAAATATGCTTCGAGCATTTTCACTGAATACAGGTTTTTTTTTTGAACCAGTTCACCCTACTCTAAATGTGTCTTCAATAACTGAAACACGATGGAATGGATTTTCTCAACAGCAGAGTGTTCCAGATGTAACAGCATCGTAATATGGAAATTAACCTATAAAGTCAGGCACTGCACTGGCAGTGTGGCTCAGTGGTACAGCTTAACTTGTATCAGGCCGGGAGTCTGATCCTGAGCACCCGACTAAACAAAACAGCAAAACAAAGAGAAGCAGGATAGGAGACAGAGAAACAAAGATTGATTGCTTAACTTTTCACTCTTTGGGAAAAACTCTTCTGCTCATGTTAGCTTTGCAAATTGTGGTTATTTTAAAATAGTAGGATCAAATTAGTTTTGCTACATTGTGAAACCCTAGTCTCAAGGGATGGTTATTACCTGGGAAACTTAACTCTGGAGACTATGGATCAACAACAGCCCAGCCTCTGCCCAACTAAGAGCCTGTTCATGCTAGACCTGGGGATGGGGACAGGGAAGAGCTGCCTGTGTCTCTAGCTAAGCTAAGGTTGCATTTTAGACATTTATTAACACATTATTTTGCCCATTTTATAGATGAGGGGATGGAGATAAGAAATGCAATATACTCAAAGTCACATGCCATTAACATGTCAGATTGAATTTTCAACCTAGGAAATCCTTTCTTGAGGCTTTGTATATACCCATTCAACCATGTTCATTAAGTCAAGTGGGAACTTATATTTAATTGGAAAGTCTGTAAGTCTTGAAAGTCTGGAAATTAAATTGTCAACAGAGGGCATGCCTCCGTCCTAGGTTTGAGTGATATGAGATCCCCCCTTTTAGTGAAGGGTATTCACTGTGATTGCTGTATAGTTTAGAACTTACTGTATTCCAGTTTTCCCAGCCTGTTTCTCTTTTGACAGCTGTTACCTACTCCTTACCTTTCTCTTAAAACTAAAATTCCTTATCCACTAGGCAAGTAAACAATGTTATTACTTTGCAACAGTACTGTGTGGATTAAATAGAATGGAGCGTTTAAAACAGTGCTTTCTGTGTAAACAGTCGTAAACACGCGGCTTGCTTTTGAGTGATCCTGATTTTTAAGTGACAAGGTACGACTGTAAAATCTGGTAGCAAGTGGGTGAAGAGATCTGGAATGCGCTTCCTCTGCAGCCCTTCCGAGCCACCTTCTTTTCCAAACTCTATACGTCCTGAGCTGTGAGGGCACAGATGATGAGGTGGTGCTGGTGACGGGCCACGAGCAGCGCTGTGTTGCTCTCCTGCGGGGCTTAGGTGTGGGAAAACTTCAACCATGCCGACCGCGCAGCTGAAACCCTTCCCCAAGCCTGACACGGCGCGTCCGGGTGTTCTTCACGGAGGCCACGCAACCTCCTGAGCCACGAAGCGCCGCCGAGGCCTTACGGTGCCTACCGGCCACTTCCGCTCCGAAGAACCTAGCGCCGTCGCGTTCCGCCGCCCCTCGCCGTCAGACGGACGGTAACTGCCCCTTCCTGGAAAGGCACAGGCCTCGTGGGCTCGCTTCGTTTCCACGTAGCCACGCCCCTTCCAGGATCACCGCGCCGCCTGATGACGCCACACAAAGCAACACAGGAACTATCGCGAGGTCTCCCCTTGGGGTCCGCTCAGCAGTGAGACTTGTTTCTGTTCTCGCGATATTTTCGCGTTCGCCGGGCTCGGGCGACCCGGGCTTCTGTGAAACATGGCGCTCGGCTGGGACCTTAGCACTGGGTAAGATGCTGAAGCTCCGCTGGGGCCGTTCCCTCCGGTCGCGCCGGGCGAGCGGGGACGCGGGCGCTTTGAAGGGCTCCCCGGCCCGGCGCTGTCCCACGCGCTCGACCCCCTGGCCCCGCGGAGGGCCGCTGGCCGCCGAGCCGCTCCGCTGCCCGGGGGCGTTCCTGCCGACGGGGGCCGGCGGCCCGGGTCTTTGCCGGGACGCTCCTCTCGGGGCGGCCGTCGTGGACAGCGGCGGCCCCGCCGGCCCTGAGCTCACCCTCGCCGAGACGGGTGGTGTGTGCGTGTGTCCCATTCCGAGACGAGTGGTGTGTGTGTGCGAACGTGTGTGTCCCGTTTGTCAACTGTTGACCCTTCGGGAGGCGATAGCTCAGCTCCCGACACAGGCCAGCCCTGGGAATCGTAGACTGGATTTGACAGGTCCGTGAGCAAACGTGCCATTAACTTAGCGTGTGGAATTCCGTGCCCTCCAGACCGTAGGCAGGTAACAGCTGTGTCGCTGTTGCGAGGTAGGCAACCACTGAAGACAGATAAAACAGCCTTTCCTCGGCTGTGGAGCTGAGATTGCGAATTTCAGCCCTTCAGCCCGACACCTAGAACTCCAGCGCACACGCCTAAGGAGACGGGTGTGCAGGTTGGCGCAGAGGTCGTGTTCCTGCCTTGTTTATTACTCCCTAAGTTACTACTGTGCCAGCCTGTCAGAAAGCCCTTGTAGTGAGCGTGGGGAGCAGGCGCTCTCTGTGTGATACTCAGCTTCACTACGTTAGGGTATTGTTACACGTTAACACCCGTCACGGTGGATATTCCACGAATACGGCAAGTTCAAAGGCCCTGGAAGGAAGTCTAGAACAACTCAGACAGCGATCCGCCTGCCTCAGCCTCCCCAGTGCTGGATTCCAAGCATGCGCCACCGCACCCGGTAATTTTCCTAGACTTTAATTCTGTGTTTGAATGGCATAGAGAGCTTATCGTTTGACTTCCGTGCCCTGGTTTCCTCATCAGTGAAACGAGAAAAATATGGTAATGGGTTAGCGCCTAAAACGTTGGGAAGAGTGTATATTTTAAACCGTGAAAGTCTTCAGAACCCCTGCCGCTGTTTCGTTATTTATCATGTTCTGAGTGTGCCTGAGTCCTTAAGCACTGCAGAGCCTTTGTAACCCTTAAACCTGATTACACTTTCGATGGATATGTTCAGCAGGAACTCTTACACACTCGTCCTCCTCAGTTTGGAAAACTATTACTCTTAATTAGTACTGCAGGCCCCCCCCCCCTTACAAGTCTTATTTTTATCAGTGTGCCCCTGACTTGTTATCTAATCCTCTTGCTCCTGGAGAACATTTATATTGCAAATGTATCTCGTGTAATTGACCTGTTCCTGTCTTTCCTATCTCTTGCACACGTTGATTGAGTAGCTGCTGCTGGTTTTACACTGTGTTGCTGGGAAGCAGTGCCCGACCCCTGTTGGAATGATGTCTGTAGGTAGTCTCTCTCTCTTTGTGTAGTTTTCTGCATCTTCAGTTTGTGGAACAGGTACTCAGCGGAGGGCGTCCTTGCTTTCCTGGCTCTGCACAGCATGTAGACACGTCACTACACTGTCTTTGCATAGTGGTCTCTCCTGTCTACTGATGCCTTCACCTGCTCCTGAAAGGACACCAGTCCTTACCTTTGCTTTACCCCAATCCACTGCGATTTCAACTAAGTCTGTTTTCAAAGGCCCAAATCTCTTCATAAGGTTCATTCACAAGCACCATGGCCCAGCGCTTCAGCATCTCTTTGGAGACATAGCTCACCCCACAGTGTAGTGCTGCACTCCTCATTCACTGTTTCTATTGAGAAATGCACTTTGTAAGCAGCAGGTGGTGGTAGAAGGTGAAATCTGGTGGTGCCTCTGGTACAGGCCACCAAGCCTGTTGACTTGAACTTCATCTCTAGGACTTACCTGGTAGAAAGAGAGCTGATTTCTGTAGATTGTTCTCTACCATCTGCATGTGTGCCAAGGCACTGGTGCTCCTCTCCTCGGTAAATGTAATTACATAGGTTTCACTTAAACACAGAGTATCTCCTTTTTGTTTAATCAAACTTTGTTGAGCAGGCTGCCTAAAGTTTTCTGAGTTCTAGTATGTATTCTCGTTATTTCAGCATGAAGAAGTTTCTTACATGTTAAGGAGTTGTTTAAGTGTTATCTTAGCTGTTATGTCCTTGAGGTTTTGTTTTTGTTTCGTATAAAATACACGGACAATCTGGGCATGGTGGCGCACGCCTGTGATCCCAGTGCTTGGGGAGGCAGAAGTAGGCAGATCATTATGAATTCGAGGCTAACCTGCTCTACCAAGTGAGTCCAGGACAGCCAAGGCTGCACAGAGAAACTCATCTCAAAAAACCAAAAATAAGAAAATACACAGGAGAGTTTATAGGAGACAGCAAAGAAACCAGGTGTGGTATTAGAGATCAGTGTTTTTTAAGTGTTCGTTTACCCAAATAAGACATTCTTCAGATTGGCAATCTGTACTGCTGTGCATGTTTTCCTTCCGTCCATCAGTATGTGTTAAGCATTGCAAGGCGGAGGCAAACGGTGTCCTTTCTTACTGTCCTGTGGAGGAGACAGACATGCAGCCCCTTGCAAGAAACAGTTCTGGTCATGGAAGGGTATACAGAACACTATGTAGAGTCGATCATATGAAAACAGGAGAGGAGGACTAACTCTGGCAAGAGAGAAGAACGAACACTGAAAGGTTTTCAGTGTTGCTGAACTTAGACCGCAAGACACTTGATTAGATGGGTGTGGTTTGTGAGGCATTGTGTAAGCCATGGTAGGATGGTCTACATCCTGAGTGCCAGTGGGAAGTGGCGCAGGGGTGAGGGAGCTTGTGCAGTCTGGTGCTCTCACCAGTTGATTTGTAGAGTGAGGGAGTGGACTGAGGCAGTGTAGAGCCATTTAGACCCGGGTCCTAGGAAGGGGCAGGTCTGCCCTGGGAAGAGAGCAGCTGGAGAAACCTAGGACAGGTGAAGTCTCAAGCGCACTGTTTCCGGCTTGTGCAGTTCTCTGTGCTGCTAATCACTGAGACGGGAAAGAAGAGGATAAATGACTGTGCTGAGCACCTCAGTGGTGGACTTCTGGGAAAGAAAAGTCTATAGGATAGAAGGCAAGGAGATAGTTCTGAGGGATTGGAGCTGGACGGAAGATTAGGAGGAGACCACAGGTAGATGGAAAAATGAGCATCAAGTCCACTTTCATAGTTCTGGGTTTTGAAGCATTTTGGCTTTTCATCTTTTGGCTTTGAGGTTGGGGTGCTTGCTGAGACTGTTTCATGAGGAACAAGATCACTTGGAGTGAGGGCTGAGAATATGACTATAAATACATTCTAGACAAGGCTGCAGTGTGAAGTTTTTCTCTTGGATGTTGTACTGTAAAAGCTAACAACCTTGAGAGCCAGTTTAGCCAGAATATGGGAGGGGAAAGGGGTTAGAGTTAAACTCGGTGGTGGAGACAGTGTGTTCCTTTAATTGGCTGTGGCTGTTATCACAGGGGTCTGGAGTTGGACTGAGGTTAGGGGCAGTACAGATACGGGAACATTTTTACTAGCTAGTGAGAGACATGATGATGGCTAGCACTTGCTGCACAAACGTGAAGGCCCGAGTTTGGCTTCTCAGTGCCTTGTCAAAAGCTGTGTGTGCTGGCATGTCCTCTCGTCCTAGCAGTGGGGAGACAATGCCCGGGCCTTGTCAGCCATCCAGGCTGTTTGGACCGATCAGCTCCAGGGTCCGTGTCCCAGAAAATGAGATGGAGAGATTGAGGAGTCCTCCACATGCACACACGCAAGAGATCTTGCCATGTACAGTGAACAGCGATTGAATGATTGAAGGGTGTAACGTGATCTAGAGCTGAGTAAATGTGTGAGAAGACGTGCTGGGACCATTTGCGAGTGTGCCGTCTGAGGCAGCAGCGTGATCTCAGTGTATTTTCTTACTGTCTGCGGAGTCGGCTCCCCATGGACCCGGAGACACACCTGCATTGCTCATAGTGTAAGAAGAGTCTGAGAATGCAGCCACAGCTTGTCATGTCCTGTACCTTTTTTCCACATGTATATGGAAATTATATAAAAATTATATATGTTTGTCAACTTTATAAAAAATAAACTTTTTAAATATTAAAAATGTGAGTTTCCTACTTTTGGTTGTTTTAATGTGTGTTTGCATATTGCCTTTCATTAGTAATATTGAGTGGGAATGGAGAAGAGAGTCAAATGGGCACTATATGTGTGTGTGCGCGGGCGCTTTTTGTCAAGGAGAGTTGGCAGTGCAAATTTCTGAGGAAATTGGGCATATATTTTTTTGTTTTTCAGCAAGACTATATGAAGGAAGAGGAAGGTTTTTCTGAAGATGAGGCGACTGAATCGGAAAAAAACCTTAAATTTGGTGAAAGAGTTAGATGCCTTTCCCAAGGTTCCTGACAGCTATGTGGAGACGTCAGCCAGTGGGGGAACAGGTGAGCTCAGTTCAGACTGACTTATGGATCACCAACATGTGGGCGCTGGCCACAAGGAGGGGCTCACTGCTGCACTGCACACGGCTCTCCAGCTCTCTTCAGCATGCTCTGCAGCACTTGGAGTGCGGACTGCCATGCTCCCGAGCCGAGCTTACCCTTGGGTGTGCTGCCTGTGTGTTATTACCACATGATTCTTAGTGTAAGTGACTTTGGACCTGGATGGGGTCAGGAAGGGCTGCTGACAGCCTGCTCCTGGTCTGTGCTGAGTGCTTGTAAAAGTCTGCAGTAAGAAGGTCTTGTCTCTCAGGACCCAGCGTGGGGGGAGAGTGAGTTATATCTGCACTAGTTCTGGCTTCCGTCAGACAAGCCATTTACATTTATATTGCTGGGTTGATGTATTAATTACATACGTTTATATGTGTAAAATGCTTATAATAATGCTTGGTACAAATAAGAGGGTCTGTTAAATAAGCGGTGGACTAGCTAAGAAAAAAACAGCCCCTAATGATATGTCCTGTGATTTCCCCATGGAGCAATAATAAGGTAATGTTTCATATGCTGTTTCATGGGATAAAAATGTGTGATGAGGGCTGCATACAGCTCAGTTGGTGCCTGCCTGCTACGTGTGCAGCCCAGAACCACATAAGCTGAGCCTGGTGGCCCATGACTGAGGCTAGCACTAGAGAGGTAGAGGCAGGAGGATCTCAAGGTCAACGTCGTATTTGATTGCATAGCCGGCTACACAGGAGCCTGAGCTACTGGAGACTGACTCAAACACACAAACAACAAAATGAAGTACAATAAAATGGCTTGCTAGTTCTAACTCCCATGATTGCCGCTCATTAATCAAAAGAATGCCGGTTCTCGTTGCACCGGCTGCCTTGTATCTGGTAGTAGTTATTTAGTGAGTGTGTGTCTGTTTCTCTGTGTGGAGCCCTGGGACTAGCTCTGTAGACCAGTTGGCTAGAACTCACAGAGATCCACCTGCCTCTGCCTCCCAGGTGCTGGGGTTACAGGCGTGTACCACCACTGCCCAGCTGTTTAATGAATTCTTTTTGACTAGGTTTTTACTTAAATTTTGCTAGGTAGTAATAATATATTTAGGCTACTACAAAGTAGATGAAAGTATTTTGGGGCTTGAGGAGCCTATTTCAGTTGCATTGTAAGCACATACGTATTCCTTACTAACAAGGGAAGTACTTTTAGGTTGGTGCTGTCAACATGCATGTTTTCTGTGACTGCCTTGTAGGAACACAGGCTGTGCTGTGTGTTATTTCAACCGCCCTGTCTGGGGAGACACGTTGCGGAAACTGTGGACCTGCAGTTCTTCCCAGTGTGCAGATGTTGTGTTCCTGTTGTACTCCTTACATTTAACATTTTAAGATAAATCATTTATACTGTTTATTCAAATTGCGCTCATGTTGGACTTTGTATTCTAATTTACTTTTTCATTGTTTCAATTGTGGCTCTTTTCCCTTTGCTGGCTGTCACAGTCTCTTTAATAGCATTTGTCACGATGGCTTTATTGACAATAATGGAGTTCTCAGTGTATCGCGATACGTGGATGAAGTACGAATATGAAGTAGACAAGGATTTTTCTAGGTAACCAAGTTTTTCTTTTTAATACCTTTAGCTTTACAGTTTGTTAAAATAACATCTTTTTAAAATGTCCTTTATTTTGTTTTTGCTTTATCTTATTTTTGAAGAAGTTGTACTGGAAATTCTCATTAGTTGCTTGTATAAGATAAAGCATTTTAGAATCATTTAAATACTGGGTAAATCCTGCTAAAACAGATTCAATATGCATTTGTTTAAAAAAGAAAAGAAAAACACCAAAAAACCAAAAAGCATGTTTTTTCTTACCTGAGGATGTGCTGGCAGTTTTAGCTGAATTTTGAAATAAATTACTTTAAACCTTTGAAGACAAAGTACTAGGAGACAGAAGTAGCTTGACAGTCACTCATTGGTTCATGTTTCTGATGGGTTCACTCTTCTTCACATCCCAGCTCTGCTAATGACCACAACACATACATGATCTGAGTAAGTCTGTGTTGTGTGTGCTTTGACTTTCTAGTCTGTAAAACAAATAGTAACTACAGGACTCTTTCTCATGGGTTTAATCACCGAAATACCTCACTGTTTGTACATTACACATAACTTGGTGATCATACAGCGAGCTCTTGTTGGGCCGTGGTCATTCACCTGTGGCATCACTCATCTGCTATTCAAGGTGCTGGCTACTTCTCAGGGACCTTACTTGCTTTGTGTTTATTGTCATTGAAACAACTAACATTGTGCGTGGTCTCCTTGGCCTCTTGAACTTGCTGTGTGCTGACATGGAGTGGTTTGAGTTCCTGACAGTTTTAAGACTGTGCTGCTCTGAACATTTTTAGTTCCTACTGAAATCAGTTGAAAATAATCACTAGAAGCAAAAAGTTTTGATATGTAATAGGACTGAATATGTTTATGCTGTTAATAGTGTGTATTAGGGCTTCTCTATTGCGGTGATAAAGTATCTTGGCCAAAGACAGCTTATAGAAGAGTTTATTTTGCCTTTATGGTTCCCAGGAGTGGAGTCCATAATGTTAGAGAAGGCGTGGGGTGCCCTCAGGAGCTGGCTGGGCATAGCACCATCCACATGCAGAGAACCTAGGGAGTCTCAGCACCCTCGGGTTATTTAATGTCATGCAGCAGCCCTTGAAGGAAATGGGTCTAGGCTAAAGCCCTCAAAGCCCTCCCCAGTTCTGTGCTTCTTCCAATAGGACTTTGAGGTTCAATAACCTCCCCAAGCAGTACACAGGCCTATTGGGGACATTTCTCATTCAAACCACATAATGGATGATTAATTCTGCTGTTTGAAAGTTAATTTTATATGAACTAGTTGTTTGAAAATGAAGTGTTGGTTGGATCTTGTTTAAAGGCCATGGAAAGCCAGCTTTGGTGTGCACATCCATAATCCCAGCTCAGGAGCAGAAGCAGGTGAATCTGAGGGTTCCAGCCAGCCAGAGCTGTGCAGAGAGAGCCTGTCTCAGAGTGAAAGGATATAAAACCCATACATGTCACATGCTTTGCTGCTGGTTTGCTCTCCTGTGTCCTGACGTCCTGACAGGCCCGGTTTCTAAGGCTGTTTAAGTTCTGGCATGTGTGCTCCTTTGAGCACTAATACCTGAACACTGGGGCATCGACTATAAAATTCCATTCCGTAGTAAAGAAATGGCACTGAAGGGCACCCAGCATATGTATGGTTTTATGATAAATGGAAGGAAAAAAAACGTTGGAATTCCTGCTTTTTTATTCAGGTTTCCTGTTGTTAAAGGGACTGTTGTAGCTATGTTTACATGGCCAGAGACTGAGATTTCCCTTGGGTTCTCATCACTGTTGACAAAGGTGACATGGACGGGTTTCAGCTAGTCACTAAGTAGAACTTTGGGGTTCGGAGGGACGTCTCCACGGTTAAGAGTTCTTGTTCCTGCAGTTCGCATGTCAAGCGGCTTATGTAAAATCGAATGTTTAAAAATGCTCTGGTTCTCATTTCAAGGAATGCAAGGTTATAACTTGTGTTTCTGTAGGTGAGTTGATTTGCATTTCTCGTCCATGCTGTCGACAGGTACTGACGGCCTGCTTTTCTCTTTCAGCAAGTTGAGAATCAACATAGACATCACTGTTGCCATGAAGTGTCATTGTGAGTATACCCTCAGCACCGCCAGTGTGTCCCGCCCCTTGACTCCTTTGCGTGTGTGACCTCAGTGTAAAACGAGTCGGAGCAAGGTTCTTGCAGTCTGAGTTGTGATTGAGGTGGCTGTCTGTCCCGTGTGGAGTGGCAGGTTTTCTGCCCACGCTTGGTGTGGTTTATAGGTTCAGTGGATTTGCCTTATACTTTCTTTGAATCCTTAAGATACTTCTTGTGATTAATAGTGAATTCAGCACCTTTAGTCCTTCGAGGCTGTTTACTTTTGGAAAGCTAGTCAGTCAATTAACCTTCTGCGTTCTTACCATGTGTCATCTATTTTTCAGAACAAAAAATAGAAAAATGATCCTTTTTAAATTTTGGAATGCTGTCTACAGAAGCTTCATAGTGCTGCTGTTCTAACTTAACAAATGAAAGTCACGTCACATTTTGAGTTTCTTTTCATCACTCTGTTTTATAGCAGATGATATTTTAATCTGAGTGCTGAGTGTAAAACTTTGCTTTAATGCAGATGTTGGAGCAGATGTACTGGATTTAGCAGAGACCATGGTTGCATCTGCAGATGGTCTGGCTTATGAACCAGTAAGTTTGATTTACATGGTTTTTAAATGTTTGCTTTAAAGACTTTAGACATTTGCTCTTAGTTTTGTCTGATTTTTTTTCTTTTATTTCAAAAATAATCCAAACTCTGTGTAAAAACATGTGATGGAGAAAGGTTATACCTAATATCAAAACCTTGAGATAACCACAGACGGTGTTTTGGATCTTCTGTCCCATTTCAGGTTTCTGCTTTCCATCTGGTTCCCTTTCTCTCCGTATTTGTCATAAGAATGTAAGATTGTGCTTTGTGGTTGGTTATCTGGGGACTTAATGACTTCTGCTACTTTCACCATACCTCACTCTTTAAAAACGTCTGAGCTGTGGCTTTCTTATCACAGCCTGAGGGAATCTCATGGTCTTTACCTCTTCCAGTGTTGATACTCTGTTAGTAGTTTCAGAGCACAAGCTGTCATAAAGTAGCTGACTCACCACATAGTCCTTACAGGATCTGTGCAATGGGACCTGATCAGAACTAGCCTTAAGACAGTGTCAGGAGAAGCATGCAACCCATGGCACCATGGCGTGTAGTTTTTGTGTCCATGTTTAAATTGATTTCCGTATCATTAAGCAGACGTGAAGAATGATGAGTAAAGATGGAGGAAGAGTAGAACTCCTTGACTGGGCTAAAGTGAGAAAGCCGCTGAACTAGTTCTGATTGCTGAATGAACTCTGGTTTACAGCACAAGATACATGCGTGTCTTCGCTATGCACTGTTTTCGTTACTTTGAAGTCACTATGACGAGCCCGGTGAGAGACAACTGTCCGTTCTGGCTCTCACAGAGTACGGTTTCGTTGGCCCCTTGTGCTTGGACAGAACATCGTGGATACTGGAATGTAAGGCATAGAAATGTTCATCCCGTGATAGACAGGTGACAGAGACACCTGAAGTCAGCACCAAGTCCCTAGCAGCCCAGTGACTTCTTTAGCTTTCTTCAGGCTTCCACAGCTTTCCATCAGCTGGGGTCCTGAGTTTTAACTTAGGAACCTAAGGGGGACAGTTCAGATTCAGACCACAAAGCACTCTAAAATAGAATGTTGATAGACAAATACTTTACAGTTGCTACACTCCTCCCATCTTCTGATCTGTTTTCCATGTGCAGTGTTTATTTTATAGTAACTTATATGGATAAAGTTAACCATAAATTCAGAGGTTGTTACAGCATGTTAGAGTATGAGCTGCAGATTTAGATTCAGTGGTCACCAGTAGACACTGAGGCCTTTGCACTTTATACTGTTTGCGGAATATTTAGTTCTAGTGCTTTCCCTTAGCTTTTGTGTGTGCTCACTCACATGGAGAGACCTGAGGTCAGCCTTCCTCAATGGGAAAGGTCTTCCACCATGTCTTTTGAGATTAGAATCTCTTTTGTTGTCCTGGAACCCAACCATTAGGCTAGGCCGGCTGGCCAGTGAGTCTAGACACCTACCTGTGTCCGCTCCCGTGCTGGGATTACAAACATGTGCTACTGTTTGCTGTTTTACATGCGGCTAGAGTCAATTCTTGACGATGCACGGCTGGCACTTTCTCAGCCTCCAGCCCCTGACCTGTCCCTCTACTGGTTTGGAGGTTTCTTTTTCAGCAAAGATGTGTGGGTTGTTTTTGTGACTATGATTTCCTATCAGAAGAAGGGTTGTTGGTGTTTGAGTTCCTACTTACCCTGTGTCCTGTCCTCTGTCCACCCACCCCTGTGGCTGCCCTTTCAGTTTAGTCACTTTCAGAAGCGGTGGGTTTAGGTGACTTTAAATCCTGAAATCCGCATTGCTGTGCTTCTGCTTGATTGCCAGCGTGCATTTGTTCCTGTGCATGCCAGTGACTGCTCAAAGGAAAGAGTTGTCATTGGTGACGTTTCTGTATGCTGTCTTTGAATAAAACATGACAGAAGATTGGCTAATGAATACTTCTTAGTAGTACAATCAGTTGATATTTCTTGTTCATAGAAAAACAGTTACACTTGTCATGTATGAAAGCTGGGGGTCTGTGCTCTGGTGACTGTTCTCTTCTGTTACAGGCGGTGTTTGACCTCTCCCCACAGCAGAGAGAATGGCAGAGGTAAAGTGCGCAGTCTTCACCGTAGAGACCTAGAAACCTTTGTCTCCTGGAGGCTATGCATGTGTTAAAATGCTTCAGTATGTAAATAATCCTCAACGACCTCAAAACTATCAGGTCTTAGGAAAGTCATACATAATCTTTACTATGTTATAAGTTGTAGTTTTTATTTGAAAATTTATTTAACTTTTAAAAAGTTTTAAGTATGAAAGTTTATATGAACATTGTTTAGAATTTGGTTTGGAGCTAGCTGTGATGGTATACACCTGGAATCCTAGCACCTGGGGCTCTGAAACGGGGGAATTGTAACTTTACCTCCTTTCTGGGCTAAATAGTAAGTTCCAGGACACGGGTTACTTATGGAAACTGTCTCAGAAACAATAGAGTTCATTTGGACCTGGACAGCAGAAAGGAAAAGCTTTCTTATTCTGGAAACCGCCTCATGGAACTTCAGGTGACGTCCTAGGAACTCTGTGTGTGAACCTGTGGCTTGCCAGGGCACTATAGGAACTGCTTCTGTGTAAAGTGCTTTCTCCTTGTAGTTCCCAAGGTGCTTTCTGTTTAAGGTTGCCTAATTTCAGATTATTGCCAAAAACGTACCTTATATGGAGGGTTTTGGCCGACATTTAGTTTTCTAATTCCCAGTATACTTACAGAGTCTTTTAATTACTAGTTTTCCTGTTTGGAAGAATCTGGTTAAAGCAATGAATATTAGGGCGCTCTGTGTTTCTAGCACTTATATTAGAAAACTCTACCTAGAGATGAAATATATTTCTTTACCCAGAAATAATGAATTAAGAGTCAGGTGTGTGGTGCATACTTTAACCCCAGTAATTGAGAGTGTGGGCAGGAGAGTCTAAAGTTCAGGGCTACCCTGTCTCAAACAGCTCAAACACACAAAAACCCCAATTTTGAAGAGTTTTATTTTATATGTATATGCCATGTTGTGATGGGGTTTCCTGGGACTGAAACCCAGTATTGAGTGGGAACAGAGACTCTTGATGACGAGAGGTCTTTTGGGCATGTTTGGGTGCATACCTTCATACAGAGGTCATACTTGGCTTTTGGTTGGTGTGTTCCAAGCAGAACTCACACAGTTTCCTCAAACTCTGAACATTGCTGCCCATTAAGCTGAATGTGAAGTACAAGACCAGTGGAACATGGAACAGGCTGCGCTCCAAATAGTTTATGTCTGTAGGTATATAAATCTGAGGATGGGACCTGGCTTTCTATATGCTTCCTAGTTACCACGTTCTGCTTCCAAGTGGGTCTTGTTGTGTGGAGGTCTGCACAGCTTTGTCACTTTCCACTTCTGTGCACACTAGAGCATGCTCACCCTCAGAATTGGCTCTCAGTAATAATTAGGATCTCAGTCTCTTTCTTTAGAAGAAAATTTCAAACCTTGCACTCACAGCTTTTTGGGGTGTCTGCCTTCTTTTTCTAGATCGAAGGTTTATTTTAAATTAAATTTACTGTATAAAATTGATTTGTAATGTTAAACAAAACAGGCCTGTTAACCCAGTATTCTAGATAGATAACACATAAATATTTTCTCATTTCTGTGTCTATACAATACTTTTACCATTGCCATGAGCTATGGTGTGTTATGAAATTGATATTTGTTTTCTAAGATCATGTGTTTATGTGTAAGTATTTTTCTGCTTTGAAGTTCAGTATTTTTTAGAGTAGTGTAAGCTCACAGCAGAGGTGAGTGGGAACTACAGAGTCATCATGTGTCATTCCCTTTTATCGGGATCAAGCACCACAGCGTCTTGTTTGTCATAATCAGTTGAGTCTGCAGGACTCAGCGTGACCCAAGGTCTGCATTCGCTGGGTGCTCCCTTGTGGAGGTTGCTCTTGAGTGAACAGTTGTGTAACGCTGTATATCCACCACTGTGCTATCAAGAACAGTTTCAGTGCCCTACAAGTTCTGTGTCCCCTTCAGTCTTCCTCAGTGTGGGTTTGTACACTTGCTCAGTTATGGCGTGAGATGGTACTGAAGATCATGTTAAAGGAAGGCAATCTAAGCATTGTATCTATTTTATATATTTTAAGATTTACTCACATTTCACTATGTATGGTTGAATACTTTTAATTTATTTGAAGTTTTAGATTTATTTCTTTTATATGTGTAAATGTCCTGCTTGAATCTCTGTCTGTGTAGCACAGATATCCTAGAACTGGAGTTAGGACAGTTTTGAACACCACTGTGTGGGTGCTGGGATCAGCCCTGGGACCTCTGCCGGAGCAAGGAGTGCTTTAACCCTTGAGCCCTTTCTCCGGTCTGCTGTGGGGGGAGAGGTGTGCCTGCATGTATGTCTGCACCACTGTGTGTCTGGAATGGCCAGAGGCCATTGCATCCTCTGAAACTCGCCTGCCAGCAAGTGGGGGCTGGGAAGAGCAGCCAGTGGTCTTCAGCGAGCCGTCTCCAGCTCCTTAAGCACTGTTTCTTAAATTGATTGTTTTAAAAGTTGTGTGAAGACCCACTATACACTTTGCTGAGAGCAGTCCTGTAGAGTAATGTTTCCTTCTTTCGGGAAAGAACATGCCAGGCGATGCGCCACAACCCACTGTGAGACGAGCTTGGGGCTGCAGTGCAGTGACCTGCAGCCTCCAGTCCAGCCCTGCTGTGCGGCCTGTGCCAGCTTCTTCAGGTCTGCAGCACTCGCTCAGTGCCTGACAGGAGGGAAAGACAGCTCAGACACTCAGCAGGGTCACAGCTGCCTTTTGGGGCCTCCGCCTGCTCCTCTGTTAAACTGCCAGCGTCTCGCCTGGCTTTGAGCAGTTAATAGAGTGTTGTGTTATGGCCTGCAATCCTATGGTGAGCGGGGTGGGGCGGGGGGCTCGGAGAGCCCTAGCGGGGCGTCTTGGCTGATGTGTCGCCATCTCTGTCGCCCGTAGGATGCTGCAGCTGATCCAGAGCAGGCTGCAGGAGGAGCACTCCCTTCAGGACGTGATCTTCAAGAGTGCGTTCACCACCGCGCCAGCAGTGCTGCCGCCAAGGTGAGAGGCGGCGGGTGCTCGCTGGCTTCCCTGCTCCTTCTGGCGGCCTGCTTTATTTCCGGGGAGAGTGTTTTAGCCTTGGTGGTATCTCGCCCTTAAATTCTAGCCTGTGAGCTTGAGCTTTTCAGCGAGTTACTTTACTTTTGTCTCCATATGGAATTTTGCTGTGTTTTAAGAACAAATTGTAAGACTGTAGACATTTTGGTTAAGAATTTATTTTTACTCCTCTGTCAGAGTAAACCATGAAAATCATGTTGTAATCATGAAAATGATTTTTCAAATTTAAAATAAGCAGAGGCTTTATATTGGCTGAGAAAGAACACACGCGTTTGCAAGTGGGCCAGGTGCCTTTTCCTGACATCAGTGTTCTTTCCGTCCACCTGCACCTCAGTGCCAGAAACACGAGGCAAGTGTGCTGTGTTGCACTCTTTCTTTGAGTTCATAGTTCTGCATTGGATTCAGTCCTGTGGGTGGGCCTGCAGAGACGTACTGTTGTGTTATCTACATGTGGCTGTAGAGCCCCTGGAGGGGCACTGACACTCCTGCGCCGGTCCTGACATTTAGGACATCAGCTAAAAGTTTACGGGATCTTGTTTGCCCTGTGTGCCCTTGCACACGGCTGCGCAGTCCCCCTGTCCACTGTTCACTGAGACACCTGAACATGCCTTGCTTTACAGGGAAGATGGTTCATCTCCGACTCCAGATGCGTGCAGAGTCCATGGCCATCTGTATGTCAACAAAGTAGCAGGGAATTTTCACATAACTGTGGGCAAGTATGTTCTTTTCACTTCCTGAAGATCTCTGCTTGGGCTTGGAGTGTGATAGAACTCCCATCCTCTCTCGACCAGGTGGTGCATAGGCAGCCACAGAGGGGCTCACAGTGTTGTAGGGTAGACAGGAGTGAGCACCTTCTACCTGGTAACCTAGCAGCCAGAGAGCCCAACTGTAGACACTCCCATCAGAGCATTCCTGTGTTGAGGTAGGTTTAGCCCCAGGTAATTTTAGGAAAAGTCGAATACTGCTGGTGTCTAAATGAGGTAAATTAGGTAAACTTAGGAAAATTGTCACCTATTCTCCTGAATACTTTGCAGCATAGAAACCATCACAAAACTTCTTGATAAAGGCCAGCGTGAATGAACATCTCCCCAGCATCCTCCTTCCAGAGAGAGGTGGGGACTTCACCATTGGAGCCATCATTTGTATGTTTGCTGTGTATAGAGTGCCACCAGGCTAGAGCCTCAAGGCCGAACAGTGAGAAAGAGAGAAGCCTTTCAATTTTCCTCCGTGCTGAAGTCCTGCAAGAACCTTCAGACTTTGACCAGGAAATGGTAGTTACTGCTGACCTGGCCCTGTATTGAGGCTAAAAGGGAGGCTCGTAGCTGATAAGGAGAGCTGCAGCAGGTTGGAGTCCTGGGGAAACCTTGGAACTGTGAAGAGTTAGCATGCTGGGGAAAGCTGCGCAAGGACAGCTTTGGTTTCTGTGTTTTAGAGAGAGATCTTTAGATTCTTTTATTTTTTTTATTATTTTTTTATTTTTTATTTTTTGTTATCAATCACAGGTTAGATACTTTGCATCCCAAGCGTAGCCCCCTCCTTCATTCCCTCCCACCCTCCCCAACCCTCCCTCATCTCCTCCCTGCCCCCAGATCGTTAGATTCTTATCCGGAAAGACTTCATTGCTTAGAATGAGCACAGCAAACTTATGTTTTCTTTGTTGTGCTTTTCTCCTGCAAACTCAACCTTTGTTGTTTGGCCACTGCTCAGTGCCCATTTACCCATTTGCAACCTGGTCCTGGGGACTTTGAACCCTTGGCAACACAGGGGCAGCACACAATTGAGAGAGCTCATTATAGCTTTGCTTGTAAACAGCAGGGAACACAGTGGGAGCCTCTGTGTTGTTCTGCATTGTATTTTTACCTGTTTTCCCCTGACTGAGGTTCAGAACGGCTCTCCTTCCATTGCTGGGTTCCATCTGATGGGTTAGATGGTATGTCAGAAAATAAGCAGGAAAATTGAAGCATTTTTAACGAGTGTGATTTTCAACATTTGTGCTCTTAAAGGGGGGTGCTTGCTTACGCTGCTAATTCGTAAACTTTCAGTTTATGCTTTCTAACAAGAAAGGGGAATATATAATCTAAAGCAGTTCTAAGTTCTTATAGAGTAAAGCTCTGGGTTAAGAGAGGCCATTGAAGTCAGTACAACACTGTAGTTTGTAACACGTTAGGACTGTTGGCCGCACACTAGGACTTTACAGATGAGCACGGTATGGGGAATTTTATTGCCAGTGTCTTCGTTGCTAAAATCGATAGCTGGTAAAGCATAAGTAAGGAAGAGTGTGTGGAGGTCTCCCGTGAGGCTGGGACTGTGCCTTTACACACAAAGGAGAGGACAGGCGTTATTCTCAGTAGTGTCACAAGAGTAAAAAACAGGCTAAACTTGGGAGCGAACAAAGGCTTGTCACAAGTGAAGATGACTGTGGGTTCCAGACGCAGCCCACTGTATTTTCCTGCATGACTGTCAAGGAGAGCAGAGCAGGGTACACCTGAGGTACGCGCAGAGCTGAGATGTGCTTCACAGGTGGAGCTCTGCTGGGCCAGCGGCACACTCCAGGCCAGCCAGAGGCGTGGTGAGATTCAGCCAGAGGCGTGGGGTGAGATTCAGCCAGAGGCGTGGGGTGAGATTCAGCCAGAGGCGTGGGGTGAGATTCAGCCAGAGGCGTGGGGTGAGATTCTGTCTCGCCCTACTCTTTAGAAGGTGTCTGTATGGGAGCACATTTTCATTACAGTGGGGAAGAGGGAATGGAGCAGTTGGCTTGAAACCACCACGGTCTCTGTGCTTGGTGCCCCAAAGGACTGTTGCCACTGTCCTGAATGTTGCTGCACCTTGTCCATTACCATGTAAACACTAGACACACCTAGACACACAGGCTCTCAACTTCTAAAGCATGTCTAGCTTGGTCGCAGAGCATTGTGGTACCTATGACACCATGACTGCATTAAAGAACACGGTATATGTGGATTCTTCTGGGCTAACCAACCGCTCATCACAGCAGCCCTAGCTCCAAGGAGACGCAGTGGTCAGGAAATTAGAAAGCTTAAAATGTCTAGTAGATTTTCTAAGTGAAAATGCAGTTAAAACCAAGTTTGTGCATGTGCCAAAAAGGGAGATCTTGTAAGTTAATGAAGTATGTTTGATTGAGCACCTAAAGTACGTTCGTTGACAGCAGCCTGGCTTTGGATCATTAGTGTTCAGAGAGAGAGTGCTCCAGCAGCTGAGGACAGTGAGCCCAGGGTCCGGTAGCCAGCCTACAAGACAGGGCTGGGGCAGGGCTCCCTGGTGCAGAGCTACTGAGCCTCTGCGAGGCTCTGAGGTCCTTTCCTGCACCTACACTGGGCAGCCTACTGTGCCATCAGCCTCACAGGGTCTAACGCCCTCTTCCGGCTTCCAAGGGTAGTGTGCTCACACGCACATACCCATAAACGGCACATAAACATAAACACATATAATTATAAAATTAAGCAAAATATACTTAAAAAAAAAAAGTGGCTGACTGGGCTTCCTGGGATCCTGAAGTGTGCACAAGTGCAGTGTGTGTGTTGGTTAGTGGACCTGTGGGATAGGTGGCACTTTTAAAGTGGTGGTAGAACTGGGCTCTGTAGACAGCTGGGCTGCAGGAAAGTTGCTAGGTCGTGGAGACCTCCTGTTCCGCAGCGTGAAGTGATGTCTCTAAAATGTGTCGTCCCCTGGCAGTCCTTCCGATTGCTCGTGTGGACCTTGCATTGTTCCCGCAGCTGGTGTGGCTGAGCAGTGGGAAGCGCTGCTGCAGTTTTTCTGTTTCCCCTCTTTTTCTTGCTTGCTTACTGCTTTTAAATTTGTTTGTGAACTCTTGGTAGAATGTTTCTTAATAAATTTAACCTAAAATTAGCAGGGAAAACAGTATATATGTATTAAACTAGTGTTGTGGCCAAAGTGCTGCAGTGAGACGTGAGGGTCCTGAGCGGCTGTGGCAGCCATTGGTGTGTCGGCAGACTTGAGCGGACGTTGTCATGGGACCAGGGCCACAGTGTCAGCTCAGATCCCGCTCAGACACCAGGACAAGTACAAAGGAAGGCTTGCCATCAGCTTAATTGTACAGATTCGGGAATTTTGCACTGAGTTGGGAATTACTGACCTGTGATACACAAAGCATGAAGAGAAGACTAATAGTTTTCTAGACATGTCTTCAAGGGAGTGGACAGGCTCAGTTGAAGCATGCTTATGGCTTTGTGTTTTCAGAGAGGAAACATGAAAGGTTATTTTAGGGCATTTCCAGACACATTTGAGATCATTTTTGAAACTGGGAACACCAACTTTAAACCTCAGTGAGCAAAGTAGTTTCCCTGGAAAGCATGTGTGAGCTACAAAGTGAACTGGGTTATTTTGGTGTTGTGTTTCACTAATAATTGTTTCTGAAATGGTGTTCTCATTACGTAACTGATATCCTCGGTGTCTGTAATCTTGGCTCGTAAATACTTACTGTGTTTCCCATGAGGCTTTCTGCAGCCCTCAGCTTAGGACCTTGCAGAGCTGGCTTAGCTGTAGACCGCGTGCGCTCGTGTACGTTGTAATACAAGCTACTGAGTAGCACAGGGAAGGTTGGTCTTCCTGTTTCTTATGTGTGTATTTTCTCCTTTCAGGGCAATCCCACATCCTCGAGGCCACGCACACTTGGCAGCACTTGTCAACCATGATTGTGAGCAATTTTTGAAATTTTGTTTCAGCATAGAAAAGTTAATTTTGTCTATGTATTTTTCATTTGTTTTATTTTTCATTTGCAAACACTAATGAGCTTTGAAAGTAAATTGTTGGCTCATATGGTGGCATACGCCTTCTGCCTTTAATGCCAGCCATCCAGAGACAGAGGCAGGTGGATCTCTGTGAATTTCAGGCCAGCTGGGACTAAATAGTGGGGTTCAGTCTCAAAATAAGTAAATAAAAAGGTTAGCTCAGTATGTCAATATCTGTAACCCCAGCACTTGGGAGGCTTGAGTAGGGGGATTGCCGTGAATCTGACATTAGCCTGTGGTACACAGTGGCCCTGCTTCAGGGAGCAAAGCCAGAAAAAGGTAAGCTGTTCAGAAATTGACATCCAGAAAGAAAACAAAGGCTCGATACCCAACTAGAGGAGAAAACATTAACTGTGTTGCTTCTAATCTGTTCTGTCTGTAAGTTCACTGCTTCTCCTTGTTCACTGCTTAGAAATCACTGCAGTGAGTGCTTTGTGCCATTCTGCATACATTCAGTGACAAAAGAGGAGTGTTTTAAGTTAACTGCGGTTTGTAGATCCAGATACAGACACTCTCACACAATTACTTTGGGGTAATGATTATTGTAAAACTTAAGTGTTTTTGTAGAGTTGGTTTGAGGCATGTTGTCATGTAGCCTGCCAGGTTGGCATCAGGCTGATCTGGAACACCTGACCCTCTTGTGTCCAGGTATTGGGGCTACAAGCATGTGCCACTGTACCAATCAAGTCTTTTCCTTAAGCTTTGCTTTTGAGAACAAAATAAACTCTTTAAAAATTGGTCGTATATAATGGAGTGTATTCACAATATCTGTGCTCACTTTCATTGTTTGACCATCATCATCCTAGGTGTTCTCAGGGCATGGTCTTGTGTTTGTACAATGTTTAGAATCAAGAATGTTGTATGTTTTGCACATAAGGATTAAATAAGACATTTTGTAGAAATTAATTTGTATATAATAAGATTTGAGGTAGCATCTCATATATATTTTTTTAAACGTATGTTAAGTATTATTACACTTGCAAAATTTAGGTGATTTTGAGAGTAGATAAGAATGTAAAACCATTTGTAGCATGGCCCTTTGGAGAATTAATATAATTTCTTTGCCTTTTTTATCTTAGCTTACAACTTTTCTCACAGAATAGATCATTTGTCTTTTGGAGAGCTTGTCCCAGGAATTATTAATCCTTTGGACGGAACTGAAAAGATTGCTGTGGATCGTAAGTATTTAGAACTTCCGCACGTAATACCGTTTGGCTGTCACTCCTCCCACCCTCGTGAAGGCCGGCTAAGTTCCTGGGAAGTGTGGCGGCAGAGAGTGGGATTTGAGTGTTAAAAGTAAGTCCTTAAACAGATTGAAGAGAGTTGACATCTTGGGAATAGTAGTCCCCAGAGGAAGAAGCTCTCTTGTCACAGGTTCAAGCCTCTAAATGCCAAGTGCTTTTGTAGGAAGCTCCCTGGAGAATGTCACCAATGTAGGAAATGCAGGGCTCCTCCTGAGCTGCTCTGCTGGGAGTTTCCACCTCTGCTCTTCTACTTGGCTCTACTTAATCAAGCACTGAGGAGTACTTTCTTAGTTCCGTAGCAAGCGGTGCATAGCCTGTGTTTAGGTGACTTTGAGATCGTGTCTTACCACTGGCCTGGCAGTAACCATGGAGCCCAGGGTGGCCTTGTACAGTCCTTGATCACAGGCTTAGGTTTCTGTGTCAGCTTGTTTTTGGACATTGAAATTTGTGACTTGTTTTTACCCTGATGATGCTCTGTGACCCTAAAAATGACCTTTGATCGCATAGTAATCACTGAGCTCTGCTGTCATTTCCAAAGTCTGGCAATTTCAGCCTACTGGTGTGTTTTGGACTAACAGATATGAGAACTGTGGTCACCGATACATGGGGTTTTATTGGTGCTTCTGCTCTGAGAGACACTGCCTTTGCCTTCTTAGGTGCCCTGCATTGTTCTCAGTGCCGGAACCAATGCGTGTGGGCACCCTCAGCCCTGGGTGTCCAAACTGGGACTCTGGTTTATCAAATATGACCATATCGTTTTTCACTAGCTTTACTTTCTTTTGTCTATGACATACCAAATCAAATAGTTATATTAAATTTCAGGTTGATATTTAATAGAAGAATAGATTTGGTAGTACTCTATTGCTGCTGGATTGATGAGAAGGCATGTTTTGTTTTTATTATAGACAACCAGATGTTCCAATATTTCATTACAGTTGTGCCAACAAAGCTACACACATACAAGATTTCAGCAGACACCCATCAGTTCTCTGTGACAGAAAGGGTAAGTAGGACCTAACTGCCTAAATGATCAAGGGGTTTGTTTCTGTAGTTCCTCAACTGCAAGATAAGGTTGGAGATGTAGTAGTACTCCCCTATTTAAAACTCTGTGGATGTTTTGAAATGAATTAACATTTTAAGCAAGAAAAAAGAAAAAAGTATCAGAAATGGGTATTAGTGTCTGTTCTAGAGGAAAAAGGTTTTTTAAATGCTGGAATGTCTCTGTTACGATTCAAACTGTGACGGCAGAGGTTACTGTGTGGATTTGATTTTCAGTATTCTCTAGTAGTCGAGGCGGCCCTAGGCGGCCGCAGTCGGCTGCTCTCTTTCTGTTTGTAGTCTTCCTCTGAGCTAGGCCTGTCATGCATCAGGGCTGACTGCAGTGTGCCTGCAGCTACAGGGGCCATGGTCTCAGCAGTTGTGTGTGACAAACAGCAGGTCTGAGCAGTGGCTGGCTGTTCCTGTGAGAACGGAGGTTGAGGTTGGCAGTCCTCAAGAGCTGCTGTGCAGGTGAGTTTCAGGGCATGTGAAAGCTTTGCACTCGACTTTTCTTCCTGTGATGATGCTGCCTTTGCTCATCTCTAGGGCTTCAGTGAGCATAGGGTCTCCTTGTGCTTCTGAATCCGACATTATTTCAGAGGTTAAGTGTTATGTGTCTAACTTTCAAGTGGTTCAAGGAGTGAAAACAGGTGTGTAGTGTGTGTGTCAGTAGGTAAGTAAGTGTTGTACTTCCCAACATTGGTGTCAGTGCAGCAATATTGACAGACATTGGAGAAACACTGTGTAGCTTTGGCAGGGCTTCGCGGGCAAAGCAAGCAGGTAGGTGTGTAGGTTATAGATGGCTGTGGAGGTACTAAGTGTCATGGTCTGTGAGAGGGCCTGGCAGGTTTTCAAGCTGGTGTGTGCATTCTTCTTCTGCAAACATCTTTGCTTAGAAACCCCTTTCCAAGATGCAGTGGAAAAACAGAAAACTACTGCATTATGAGGTTGTTTATTGGGTTACAATGGTAGAAGACCAGAAACAGCTCAAGTTATAAACCTACTTGGCGGAAGGACGTTGGGCCATATAAAAGAAGTGTCTGATTGTGAGATTGTCTCCAGGGCATATTGGAAAATAGCAAAAATGAAATAAAAAATTCCATCTGTACAGAGTTTTCGCTGTGGTGACTGTTTATTGTATTGAGTTCACACTGCAGAGCGGGAGGGCTGGCCACCGTCGCTTGTGGATGCCCACTATAATCAAGGCCCGCTTCTCAGTGCTGCTGCACCCTGCTCCCCAAGAGAGCTGGTGTTCCTGTAGAAGGGCACAGGTTCCGTACCTTCAGTGTGATGCTGTGCTCCTGAGAGGTTTTGAAGGAATGAATTATTGGAGGCTTGGTTGGTGGCTTGTGTATATGCTTCTCCACTATCCATGTTCCTGATGCTTGCAGCTTAACTTCAGCTTAGTAAAATAACAGGACAGGAAGTACGTGCAGAGAAACAATACAGAAGCAGCACGCCACGGTGTGACTTGGTTCTTACTGCTTGCTTGGTTGTAAGCACGTGAGAAAAAATAGTATGTTTAAGATTACCATTTCTAAAGCTAGTTAAGAATAGTGCAGTTCTGGGTTGTTTGCATTTTGAAACAGGGCCTGGCTCTTGAACACATGGCCCTCCAGCTTTCGCTTCCTGGCACAGGATTATGGTTTTACATCACAGCGCCAGGACTGAGGTGGTTCTTTGGAAAGCTGACCCCACCAAGAACACGGTACTTGTCTCTGAAGAGCTTGGGGCCCAAGGCAGTCCATTGTAAGGGCAGTAGGATGTCTTGTGTGGTCCACCTGTAGCTTGTGAGGAGTGTGTGTTAGTGCCCACGTGATGTGCACATTGCTTTTCTCTCCTCTCCCCTTCCTTTCAGGAACGCATCATAAACCATGCTGCTGGCAGCCACGGAGTATCTGGAATATTTATGAAGTATGACCTCAGTTCTCTCATGGTGACAGTCACTGAGGAACACATGCCTTTCTGGCAGTTTTTTGTAAGACTCTGTGGTATAATTGGAGGAATCTTTTCAACAACAGGTTAACATTCATTTCTTTGCCTAATTTCCTTTTGTTTTGCTCTGAGATGAGCTCTAACTGGATAATGGCCATGAGCTGCCGTGTCCTGCTGTCTGCCTAATCTCTAACAGTGTTTGTTACCGCAGATGTTGTAAAGATAGTTCGCTGGGGAGGAAGCTGCTAGCAGCTGTTCAAGGCCCAGAACAAAAAGTAAATACATAAAATGATTATGGTTGAAAGTCAACCAAAAATACACATTTTCATATTTTAATATTTGGAGAATTCTTTAAATTCTAGAGCCCTAAAATCTATTTCCTATCCTGTAAGCTTATGTACTTCACAGGACTCAGTAATGTAAGGAAGATGATGTGGTAAGCCACACATAGTCCGAGTGTTAGTTATCCTAGAGTGTTAGACACAACTGGACTGGAATCTCTTCCCCCATTGACTTGGTTAACCTGTCTTAGTTAACCTATCTTAGTAGTCCTTAGTTAACCTATCTTTTCTGAAATAATATCTGCTTTGTAAGTGTGTTATAGGGGTAAATAAGAAAATGCCCAGGATGCATCGCAGATATAAATTCCTCGTGATTTAAAATTCTTTTCCCTATACACTCCATGAAGTCATCTTTTATGGTATTTTGAGTAAATCAGTAATGCTTTGGTATTAGCCCAAGATTGGAAATGTTTGTAGAGGTCACCCCAGCCCTTGCTTACTCCGAGCTAACCCTGTCGTGTGTGACTTGTGTCTAGGATAAGAGTACAGCTTTTCTACGCAGTTTTGTCTTCGGCCTCATTTAAGGTCATTTAAATCTATGTTATTGGCAAAATTATGTGAGAAAGTCTTGAATAGGTTGTATGTTGTGAGTTATGTGCGTGGAGTGTGGTTTTGTCAGACATCTGCTTGTTTTTGAATTTAACCCACGAGTAGTTTTAGCCTGAGCAGCAGCCACAGATAGCTTCCTGTCACCAGCCATCTTCTACGGTGGTGTGCAGCTTCTCATTCCCACGTAACAATATCAAAAGCAGTTTAATTAAAAACTGGAACTTATTTTACTTATTGCAGGCATGTTACATGGAATTGGAAAATTCATAGTGGAAATAATTTGCTGTCGTTTCAGACTTGGCTCCTACAAGCCCGTCCATTCTGTAAGTGACACTGCCCTCCCGTGGTGCTTGTCCTTCAGTCATGGTGTGCTCACTAAGTCTCGATAGAAAGAACCCTCCCCAGCGCCAAGCCCAGTAGAGCTAACACTCCTCTCTCCTTCCCCACAGGTCCCCTGTGAGGATGGCTGCACAGACAACCACTTACCTCTGTTAGAAAATAATACACATTAGCACCTCCTGGGTGGAGAAAAACTTTTTGCCTGAGACACAAAACCTTTTCTAATAATAAAATGTTGTGCAATATAGTCAAAGAAAAGAAAATATGAGAACCCAGAAACATACTTATTTAGAAAAAGGAAAAGGAAAAAAAAAGAAGAACCAGCCAAGGGAAAAAACTGAAGTCGTCTTGTATATGTTGTGTCTGTTACAAATGTCCTAGAAGAAATTATGCAGCTAACTGGAGAGCCAGCGCAGCTCAGAGCGCCCGGCGACGACAGTGTTGATGCTCTCCTAGCAACTGCTCTCCCGGACAGTGGAAAGCAGCATCTAGAGGACGTGAGTGGACAGTGCTTAAAGACCAGGGCATTGAAAATGCAGATGTGTGCGTCCTTCTGTTTTTAAAGATGTGAGAATAAAGTGTGTAAAACGTATGGAAAACTAGTCTAGACTTTAAAAAAACTGTAATCAGCTCACGTGGTTAATAGAGAAAGCAGGGACTGGACCAACGTTACAGCCATATTAATGTTAAGCCATATTGACGGGCCCGTGTTGTCCAGTCCTGGGTTCTGATGACGGTCACTGCTTTCCTCTGAACTCCAGACGTTGACTTCCTGACTGTTGAGGGTGGATCTCAGCGGACTAAGGTGAAGTCTCCCGTGGGCAGGGACATAGTGCTGTGCTGTGTAGCAGGTGTCATGCACAGCCGTCCTTGACACGGCAGGGAGAAGAGAACGTAAACATTTACAAAGATGAAAGTTGCCAGTGTGTGCTTGTGGGAAGTGGAGAACAGGATAGCTGGCCGAGATGGCTGAGGCAGTGTGCATGCAAGGCAGCCTCGGGTCTGAGGCAGGGAAGGTGCAGCTGTAAAACTGGATGAGGAACCCAGTGCTGCCCTGGCCTGCACGGGGCTGAGGAGGCTGGAAGAGCTGGAAGAGACTGTCGGGTGTGTCCACACTGCTGTCCGGGTGCCAGCTCGGGGCTTCATCACTCCCTGAGTGGGAAGACTGGGTTCCAGTCCATGTCAGACACACATCTGTGTTGGCAGTGCTGGCTCAGAAGGTGGCTTGTCACAAATTAGTGTTTCAAGTAAATGTTTTTAAAGATTAAAAAAATGCTTTCTTGAAAGAGGGTAGGCAGGGAAGGAGGGGATAGGGCACTCAGCAAAAGGGTATGAAAATGTCATTTTGTAGAAAATAAATTGTTTAAAATACACAGTATTAAGAGTTAAGAGGTTAACTGACTAATAACGATGTTTTAAAATTAATCCAGGAAATTTCAAACACTGAATGACTCTTAAGGTTTTGTTTCCTTTTGTTTTTCCTTAAATTTTATAGTTGGGCTAGAAACAGTATCTTTCCAGGAGGATTTTGTCGGTGAGAACTGGACTGTTGGCCGCTCGAGACAGGCTGTTCTCTTCAGGGTCTCTATGCTAGAACGTTTAGTCAGGGTTCAGGGAAGGAAACACTGATTTAGAATTATGTTCAGCATTGCAATGTTTTTAAAAGACTTAAAATTATTTTAAATTATTTCCATGTTTTCTAAGCGCCACGTTAAAGTTTTATTGAGATGTATCTTTTCCATTAAAATTGACTCTGGGAATTTGTTTAAAGCAAAATTTTCTTTGCTGATAATAGACATTTTAAAAGTTAAGACTTTCCTTTGCTAATAGTGAGGGTCACACTTTACAGTAAAAGAATGAAAATGTCAACTCTCTGTTTGGGTGATGGCAGGCAGCTGCAGCTAGCATTTGTGGAGAGAGCCGTGGCGCACCGAGGCTTCTTGTTCAGGTCAAGACGTCTCACTGACCTGACAGTTACTCAACTTTCCTTAATGCGGGTGGATCTGTGGAGACAGGATGCCTGAGCGTTCAGTTTTTTCTTTTTATTAACAGGCGTGTGCGTGTGTATTCTTCAGTCCTAATATTTTGTCTGAGGCCCCGTTTACTTGAAATGTGTTTTTATACTATGTACATATATACCTTATACTATAAGTAATGAGTCAATAACAAGGAGAATAAATACTGTCAAGTGTCTAAACACTTGAATGTCCACCTCCTGAAGTCACCTGGCTCAGGGTTAGGACTGCAGACCACTGTCCCTTGACTTGAATGATGGACACTTTCCTCACCAGATACACTAAAAGCTATCTCTTCATCATCAGAATTTGTCACCTAAAACACAACTTACACTCTTAACTTGAAATGCGTGAGAGTAAGTTGTAATGTTTTGATAGATGTGCTGTGATTCAGATGCCAGGAAGTTAACTTACACGTAACTCCTTCACTTCACAATCCTCTTTACACTTGTCGTCTAGACACAGTTTTTGATGGTTTAAGAAATATATCAACCAGGGCCATGAGCTCAAAGGCTCAGCGTGCCCTTGAGTCTAGTCGCTTCTTTCCCTGCTTGAGCCCCCACGCCCTCTGTAACAGTTCCGGACTAACTGTGGAGCCTGCAGTGGCTTGCTGTACGCCCTGAGCTGCGGACAGACCCAGCCACAGCCCCCAGGGCCTGCTAGCCTTGCTGAGTCAGCAAGCGCCAGGGTTGCTGAGAGACCCTGTGTGAAGAGATGGAAAGTGATTGAGGAAGACTCCCAGCCGGCCTACATACGCACACGCAGCCATCTGTACACAACACCGAGCAGTGAGAAGATCCCAGTCAGTAAAGCACTTACGTGTTCAGGCTCTCCTAACATTCCAGACTTAACTCTTCCATGTGTAACTCGTCTGTGCACCTTCGTGTAATACCTGAGAAGAACTGCTCAGAGGCCCAGGGAGACCCCTGAAGTGCAGGCTGGTGCCAGGCAGGCCTGCGGGTATCACTAGGAGTGCTGTGGACAGCCCTTGATTTGTTCTACAGATGTGCGCAGGTGCTTGGGTGGCTGTGAGGTTGGTGTGTGTGTGAGTTTGGGTGTTGAATTCAGGCTCCTGAATATTGTCAGCAGGCACTGTGCCCAAGCGGTCCCTGCCTGTAGCTCTGCTTTTAATTGAAGTGTGTTTTCTAGAGCTGACCGTTGTGTTCTACCTCCCATCTGTAACCATAGGACTCAGTATTTCAGATAAAATAGGAGGACATGGCTCTTCTAACCTCTGCTCCAGGTAAACGACGTTTGCACAGAAATAACCACCCTTTGTCATGTATTCAAAGAAGCTGATGCAGGCGGTGCCTGTGCCCCCATTTCTCTGCCCGGAGGGGACCAACCCTGCCGTTTACTGTCCCAAGTCAGCAGGGCCACACAGTTCCAGGAATGTAACCACGTGAGCCCTTCAGACTTTAAATGTTGCTGATGGTTTGGGAAACTGGTTGATCTGATTTAATCTGGTTAAGAATGTCCCTATAGGCTTGGGGTTAAATGCTTGGTCACCAGAGAGGAACTGTCTGAAAGGAGTACAGGTGTGGTCCTGTTGGGGAGTGTGTCTGTGGTGGCTTTCCAAGTCCCCACCCCACCCCCCACCCCCGTGCCTGCAGGTTAGGGGGCCTCTCCTGCTCCAGCACTGAGCTCCCTGCTGAGAGAGGGGAGCAAGCCTCTGAAACTGAGCCGAAAAGGAAGCACTAGCTGCTTGGGAGGGTTGCCTTGGTCATAGAACAGAATAGTGACTAAGACAAATACCATTTGGAAGTTCTCTGTTCACCGCAGTGTTCTGATTTATTTGAGTACTAGGTGAGCACAGGAGTGTGAGAAGCGCTTTTCTGAGCCTCACGTCAGTGCCAGTTGTCCCAGTGGCTATCTGAGCAGTGTATCCAGTATCGTGGGTACAGCCTGGGCCTTCTCAAGACTTCCTTTTGGCATGTTTTCACTAGCATATGTTAGCAGTATAAAGTGTAATAGTTCATGTTGGCACTTTGTCACATGCATAAAGACCAGCGGTCACAGGCAGCCCTCTCTTTACCAGGACTACTTCTTAAGCCTGAACTTTATATTCCTCACCTAAGCAGAGTTTCCCCATTGCTGAGCATGTGTTATTAGGATTTTTGTAGTAACTGGTCCTGGTATAGGTCTTTCATGGTTGGGACCTTTCTCATGTTATTACCTCCTTTTCCTGCTTAAGTGTTGCAAGGTAAGTTTGTGCCATGTGTCAGATGCCACAGAGCAGTGGCACAAATATAACCCAGCTGGTGCTGCAAGAGCAGATGGAGTCAGTGTGCCCTTTATGTCCTCTGAGAAGTGTTCCTGTGGTTTTATTTGGCTGAGAGGTTTGAGAGGTCCCCTCCTTTTCTCTGGGGATGTGCTCAGCGGTAGAGAACACTGAAGACAGGAGTTGGTAATTCAGTTTGATTTAGTCAGAAGTTTAAACTAGCACTCGGTCCCTGGGGTTCTTGGATTGATGGACCAGTGATTAAAAGGTAGTGAAGCTCTGGAGCTTACTTAATCTATTCCTGGATCCTGAGCTCCTGCTCTCATCACTTCCTCAGCTGAGTCTTCATGTGACTCAGGGTGTCTTGCAGATGTCAAACATGGGAACCTACAGGTGCTTTGTGTCAGCGCTGGGCTCTCTGCCTGGAGAGTGATCACTGACCTTACTCCAGGCTGCGGACACTGTACCAGAAAGGGCTGCCCCGGCATGTTCCTACGGAGCTGAATGAGCTCGGTGCTGAGCACACTTCAGCCACCAGAAGGGAAGCGTGCACATCACCTGCTTGCATTAGTTCTCAGTGATTTGTGCGCCACTTACTTTTAGGTCCCAGATGTTTTATTTGAACATTGTTTTTAGCGTCCCCTCATCTCAGTGCGTACAGGTTTTTACGTGTGTGTAGGATGCTTAAGCAGAAAGCTCACTCTGCGCAGCCTACAGTTACCGTGCAGCTAGGATGACTGGGGTACAAGGGCCTCAGGTGACAAGGGCCCCTCCAACTCCACACCTGAAGACAGAACTAGAACTTAATTTTTTATTTGAAGTTTTGCTTTCCTCACCGACAAAGATCGGGGTGGGGGGCTTCTGTGGTTGTAGTCTGGGAAATTTGCCCTCCCCATCAGCCTTTCTGACTGAGGCCTGAGTGAAATAATGCCTAGAAGGGCTTTGGCGACATGGATAAATGAGAACTGGAGAGGGTTGTCAGGGCAGTGGAGATTAAACTTGGGAAAGTGAGGGATGTCAGAGTCATAAGAACCGACAGATGAGATGCCCTAGGCCTCGTTCATTAGTTCTTTCTTGGTGTGTAATTATCTACACTCTTTGTTCCTTTTAGGGCTAAGATGTGGACATAGGTGAGAAACGGCAGACATGAGCCCGCTGTTTCCATCTCCCACCCCTTAGGTCAACCGGGACAGAGGCTACTTCTGTTCACAGTGGGTGTAAGTGTTCGCCTTGGTGCTGGGAGTGCTTCCCCAGCCCGCTTCGGCTCTGCCGTGCGCTCTTCCATGCTCACTGAGCTGAACTTTGTTTTGTCTGGAAGGGAAAGCTAAGGATAGGGGGAGGGTGCTTCCTGCTTGTGTGATGTGGACAGTGGTGCCATCAGGATGGGGGAGTGGAAGTTACATCTTCATATGGGCAGTTAGAGGCTGACTCCTCACTGAACAAACCCCAGAAACCCCACACACACAGTGAGGAAGGAGAGAAAATGGATGGCAAGTTTGACTGGAAGCGTGGGTGTGCCTCTCATTACTTTCTAGAGTAAGACACAGTTTTCTGCCTTAGAGGTATCTGATGTCCAGATGACAGGCTGGTGTTCTCAGGCCTTCAGCATGCTGGAGGTCCTGAAGTACGAGAGGAACTTGTAACAGAAGCTCACAATGAAGAACCAGGCGTTCCTGGCCACCTGAGACCTTGCGATGAGGAGGCGCCAGATGATGAGAAACAGGACGGTGTTAAAGAGGTAGTGGATGTTCCGGAGCCTGGGGGAGGAGACAGCACTGTTAGGCCCCATGCCTGTACCCACTGTGTGACCTACAGCCTAAAAGCACAGCTGCTCTCGCCCTCTACCCCCTGCAGCCTGTCACATCCCTGTGGTGACCAGCCAGAACCAGGCTCTCCGAGCCCATGGCAGGGCTTGCTACTCCTTTCTTTTCATGTCTTTCGTTTTCTGTTCTTGACTAATCAGGTTTTCTTTGTGTTTTCCTAGCTTCTTGCTCTTCCTCCTACTTCTCTGAAGCTCTTTCACAATCATAATTCATGGTTGAAAGTAATATTTTTGAAATACACTCCGGTCTTTCAATACCGAAAATCCCCTCTGGCCAGTGAGACTGCTGAGTGTGTTGCCCTTCTGCAGTGAGTGTGGAACTTGAGTGGGAATGCGTGTAAGGGTCAGAGGGGGGATCTGACTCCACAGAGTTGTCCCCTGACCTCCACAGGCACTGTGGAGCGCACAGTTTGAGGCCTCACTGTCTTGCGGGAGGGTGAACTGAACTCTGCAGCCCCTTGGTTTCTGCAGGAATCGTGACCTGAGTCCTCTAACTTGTGTGTCAGGAATTTTGACTAAAGAAGTAGGAAGGAGTTCTAGTGGTCACCTGATTTCCAAGTCATGCCGTGTGACCTGCCCTTTGGGTGTTAGGTCATGCTGTGATAAGGTGCTCAAGGTGGAGCAAACGTAGGGTCAACCCTGGCTCCTGTGTTTTCCCGTGAACAACATTTTTGTCTCACTTGAATATGTCCGTGTTGATGGGCTGACGGAAAGACACCCTGCTTCGGAGTGCAGTGGGTTTGAATGCAGTATTGCACATTACAGGATGGTTTGGGGTGTGGAGTCCGTACCGCTTCAGAAGCGGGAATCCAGCCTCATCACAGGGGCTGCATAAAAGCTGACCACCTTATGTCATACGTGTCCCGGTGTAGGTCAGTCAACAACAGTAGCTCACAGATACCAAGGAATGTTTGTGCCTACCTTCTTAGGTGTTGCTTGGCTTTGGGGATACCAGCCAGATCCTCTTTCAGTAGATACTTCTTCACGCCCAGAACATAATTTTCAATGTATTCGAGCCAGTTCAACTGACGCACATCAAAGTTGAATACCTGTGAAGCAAGAGCTATTATGGGCTGCCAGCAGTGTGCTGCCAGGTGGCTACCTTGTCCAGTGCAGATTCCTGGAGCTCATCAACATGGCTGGATCTGCTGGCCAGTGAGCCTCTGGCACACAGCTGTCCCCATCTCCTCATCACTGGGTTACCCAGTGTGCCACTACCCAGCAGAAAGGAAGGTCGAATCACAGCCCACCCACTAGTTCTCTGAGCTGCACTGACTTGTTTCCTATGCGTGCTGGCATTATTGCCTGCTTTTCTCAGGAAAAAGCCATCTGTCTGTATACCCAACACTCCTGTAATTCGGAGTTCCCAAGGTGCACTGCAGTCGCGCCATACATACTCTCTGATCCTCAGGACTCAGCTCTGACAGAAGCATCTCCGTATTGTTTGTGCTCCATTCCCAGCTGTTGTTGATGAAATACTCCAGCATGGAAATGGTTTTTAGCAGCCGGTTCATGAGCTTCAGCATCCTGAGGGAAAGACCAGATAGGAGCTGGGGGAGTCCGCCCACGGCCTCTTCTGCCATTGTTGAGGAAGTACAGGGCTCATGCCAGTAATGCCAGCCGTCGGGAGGCCAAGGCAGGGAGGCTATTTCAAGATCAGTTTGGTCTAGATGAAATCTGGCCAGTAAAACTTTCTTAAAAACCAGAACAAAAATTAGTCCCTCTTTCCTCCTGTCTCAGATTTCGTGTGTGTGTGTGTGTGTGTGTGTGCGCGCGCGCGCGTGTGTGCATGCGTGCACTGGGTCACCTTCCTTATGGCCAGTTTACAGTAATGACACTTTCTACAGCTTCACATTTGGCTTTTATAAGGTATCTTATACTTTCCTTCATGTACGAGCAATAAATTTACCTGTGATACTAGAAGGGTTTCTACATTTCTGTAAAAGTTAGAATCCTTCTCCCACTTCCCATTTTAATTCTGTTAAATAACAGAAAGAGAATGAATCTACTTGTGTCTGTAAGGCAGTTTACATCCTCTTAAAACACCCATTCCTTTCTCATTAGACATTGCTTTTGTTTTTAATTTTGAGGCATATCTTTAGAAAGCTACTTTCTTTTTATTGTATGTTTTTAAATTTGTAAAAACAAAAATAAGATCTCAGGTCCTAGCATATAAACTTTTGGCAGAGTGTTGAATATGTTATCACTTGGGGAACAAAAGCAGGTTGTAATTCAGACTTGAGGAAAAGAGACGTAATGTTCCTAATCTGTCTGATGCGGTGCTGACCCTACTAGAAAATACTAATTGTAGATTCTTATAACATCCTTGTAGGTAGCTCTTTGCCTGTGTTTTTCTGAATATGGTTCATCAGCTTAAGAGGGTCAGCATTCAAACTCCAGTCTAGCTCTGACCCAGCCTGGAGAACTGCTCTTGAGTTCCATTTCTTCCAGTGAACTGCACTAAGTCCACGGTCAGAACATGAGCCAGCTCTTCTAGAATCCTCCTAGAACTGTGAAGCAGTTAGAACTTATCTCATGCTAACTTGAGAGAAAGGTTATGTTCAAACACATAGGAAATGCTCCAGGTAGGTCTCTGAGCCGAAAGTGTGGTTGAGCTCGGCTTGTTACCAGAGTATAGTGGTTCCGTTATAGATTGTGACGCTCTGGGAATTTGGTCTTGTTCTTGGTTCAGGTTCCCACCAACTGTTGAGAGACATCTTCACGTATCATGGGGAAATGTCCTGTTTAGGAAGTAGATGTAAATGTTCTGTGGACAGTAGTGGGATAATGAGTGTATCACTATCCAAGAAGTGTTTGAACTAAGGTAATTTTTACAACAACATGTTACTCTTTGATATAGGCCTCTTTGTACATAAAGTACAAGCCTGTAATGAAAATCTTAAAATGTTGTCAAATAGTGATTCTCACAATCTGTGCACCTTTATGTCGCATAGACTTGGGATCTAGGAAGAAAATAGATTTCTGACTCTTGGCTACATCAGTGAAGCCAGGGCCTAAGACCAACCCCTCGCTCTGATGTCATCTGCCGGGGTCTCGCTGGTCCTATAAAGAGCTACAAAGATTATCGGGACGGGTGCCTCGTGGGCAGAGGTGCTTGCCAAGCCCAGCCATCTGGGTTTGGCCCTCAGAGTGCATGTAGTAGAAAGAGCCAGTCTCCCTCGGCAAGGTGCCCTCAGACCTCAGCGCCTGTGCACAGAAACACAGCAGCCCATTGCCCAGTACAATATGGTTTGGTTTCTTTCGAATTGCGAGTTGAATTTTTTGTCTTTTGCTTTTCTCTTACTCAGCAAACCTTGTATTATCCAGGCATCCTAACCCTTTAGCTGACCTAACTTGAATGACTTAGAATTTCTGCCTGTGGCTTTCTCCTCCCATCTATAGTGGGTAAAATTCACATAGATGTTTTCCACATACGCACAGTGTCTCCTCACGTGGGTGGCCTCATGTCCCAGTTTCCTGTGCTAGCGCAGGCAATGCTGGTGTGTCAGAAAGGGGTTTGCAGGGCCAGTCCTGCTCTGTTTGGCTTGAGATTAGTGGGTTGGGGATGTCACAAGATCTGCTTGTCACCCCTGGGTGGTGACAGCTGGCCTGGCTTTGGCCCCTCGCCCCTCGCTGTTGGTCTCCCTAGGTCAGAACCCTAGTTTGTGGTAGTGGCTGAGGCTTCCTGCACTTCCTGTTGCTGTACTCCTTTAACACAGCATAAAATCACTGCACTTCTTCACGACTGCAGCTCGCTACTGCTACCAGCTGCAATGTAAGTATCTGATGCTCCCTCAGGGCTTGTGACCCAGGTTGAGAACCACTGTTACCCTGCAGTTTCTGCCCCAGCTGGGAGCTGAGCTGAGCTGGGAGCTGTGAACTGATGTGGGCGCTGAGCACTGACCTGGGAGCTGAGCACTGACCTGGGAGCTGTGAACTGATGTGGGCGCTGAGCTGGGAGCTGCTCTGTGAAAATGCGACCATCGTGAGTCCTTGCTGCAGGGTGGCCACACAACAGCATCCAGTGAGTGAGGCGTATTGTGTGTGTGTGTGTGTGATGTGAGGCATCGTCCTCAGCTGCAGGGAGGACTGTGCAGTGACCGCAGATCGCTGCTGCACCTCTCACCTGGGTTTCCTCCCGGTCAGCCTCAGGTAGAAGTCATAGATGATTGCGGGGGCGCGGTGGCTGACGGCGTTCCAGTACTGTGTGGTGAAGTCGTTGGTGGTAAAGTCAGCGTTTGGCCTTCTGAAAGCACTCTCAAATGGGATCTTTTCCATGGTCGCCAAGACCTGTAATCCTGGAACAAAAAGAGGAAGTGCTAAACCCCAGAGAGGTCAAGTTCACAGTGCTGTGCGGAATGACAGAGAACGTGAGGCTGTGCCGGCAGGTGAACGCCTGCACACAGGAGTAGTGTGACTGCTAAGAATGGGTCCTTGGGGGTGTGGCCTCACCGTGCAGCTCTGGTTGTCATGAAATTCAACTCACAGACATCTTCCTGGCTGGATTAAAGGTGTGCACTCAAAACATTTACTCTCAGATACTAGGGGGAAGTTTTTGTTCTCTCCAAGGACAGGCTATGACAATGTTTGTCCGTCCTGGGTTCTCAGGTGTCCTCTGAAAGGCCCGAGGCAGGCTGGGAGGAATCGTTGCAGAGCCACGGGAGGTTTCTTGGCTGTTGCTTTTCCGTTCTTAACAAAGGCTTGCATAACATTATAAAGCTGGGTTTCCCTGTGTGGTTCAGATAGTGCAGAGGTTTTATAATTCTTTTCATTTTCTTATGTAGATTAGCTTAGTTTAAATTTTTAATATTTGTAGATACAGTAGTTCCTATTTGAACATTTAAATTCAGTTTTAACTTAATTGGATCTTTTTAAACAATGCAGTTCATTATTCAATTATGATGAAGTTAATCAGTTATTGTGGTAATTCAATTATTGCTGTTCTTCAAACGATACTTCCCCAGAAATCAACATGTAAAATATACATGTTCCTGGTTGGCTTTAACTCAAAGAGGAGGAAGTTAATTAAAGAATTGTCTGGATCGCCAGGCAGTAGGGACACATGCCTTTAATCCCAGCACCCCAGCACTTGCAAGGCAGAGGCAGGTGGATCTCTGTGAGTTTGAGGCCAGCCTGGTCTACACAGTGAGTTCCAGGACAGCCGGGCTACATAGACAAACCCTGTGTCAAAAAACAAACAAAAATTTATCTGGAGCAATTGAAAAATTACCAGATTGGCGTGTAGGCATGTCTCTAGGGGATTTTCTTGATTATTAATTGGTCTAGGATGGCCCGGCCAACTCTCATATGAATGTGTGAATAAGAATGGCCCCCATAGGCTCATACTTGAGCCCCACTACTTGAGAAGGACTAGGAGGTATGGCCTCATTGGAGGAAGTATTCTCTGTTGGAGGAAGTACATTCCTGGGGGTTGGCTTTGAGGTTCAGTACATGCGGGTCCGCTTAGGAACTCTATCTCCACAGCATAACTGCTTGCAGACCTCCGTGTCTCCATAACAGACTACACCTCTGAAACTGGAAGCCAGTTCCCATGAATTGCTTTCATCTTTAAGAGCTGCTGTGGTTGTGACATCTCTTCACAGCATAGAGCCATAAGTAAGGAACCTGGGCAGGTGGACTTAGACTGTAAGAAAGCCAAGAGTAGCCTGTGCAGGTGAGCAAACATCGTTCACCCAGGTCTTCCATTGTGCTTTAGTTGGCTGTGGGTCAGTTCCTTGTTCAGAGGTAACGCTGTATAGAACAGTGAGCAGGCCTGCCTTCAAATTTCTGCTTGTGCTCCTGCTTCGATGAAGGACTGTAACCTGGACTGTTATGGAAATAAATCCTTCTTCCTCTGAGTTGTTTTTGGTCGGTGTATTTAATGATGGCAGCATAAATGAAGCCGTAGCATGACTTAAAGGCATCCACACTTGAAAAAGAACAGAAACAGACAGGGAATTGTGACGTTTGCACTGGCCTTGTCTGTGCATCTGCATGCTCCTCCACACTTCATCTGCCTGTGTGAATGCTCACGTCTGACAGCTCTAATGTGGACCTCAGTACGTTCCCACCACTAGCTGGCTTTTCCTGACACATTTTACAGCACCACTATATGAGAATTCAGGTTTCTTGTTTCAGTAAGTCAAACCTTTGGAGTCATCTTGATCCTCTTCTTTGTTCAACAACTCTCCTAACAGTGACCATCAGAATAATTGGCCTTCCATTTGCACTTTTGTCATGGGTAGGAGCCGTCCCTGTTGCTTGGAATAGTGGGACCAGTGTCACCGGTAGTCTAACGTCCATGCAGCAGCTGTGGTGAATCTTTGAAAATGCAGCTCAGAATGTTACTTCTTTTTTACAGAACCCTCTGGTGGACTCTCTTATTTGGAGGGAAGCATCTGCATCTTTTTCGCAGAGAAAATGTTCAATGTGGATGAAGCCTTGCAGGATCTGCTTGCATCCTCCCTCCTGTGCCCATCCTTCTGGGTTCATAATTTACCATTTTACCTCTTGTTGCTTTTGCTTGAGGCAAAGTGCTCTTCCTACCCTTGACTATGAATGAAGAACTTTTCTGTTGATGGTTCCGCTGGCTCTGACAAGCCCTCACTTCTCAGGTCTTTGCTGAGATGTCACATGCTGTTTCCTTGGCCTCCGCTGCAGAAAGCACTGTTCTTAACTCTATTTTTCTTCTGCACTTAACTATATCCAATGTAAAATTTTTGCTTTTGTGCTTACACAGACCTTAAGACGTGTTTGGCAAGCAGTTGGTGCTCAGTAAATGCTTTTGGACTGACTGAATGAGTATTTTGGTAATGCACAATAACTATTTACTGAGTCTATCTTGACTCCTTAGTTGTTGCAGTGACCTCATGTCACTGAAACAGAATTTTTAGAGCAGTTTAGATTAGGAGATGATTAACCTGTGATAATTTAGCTGAGTATAAGATCAATATATTAGTCAATTTCATGTCTCCCCAGTAACCATTAGAAAATGTATTTGTAGCTGGGTGTAGTGGTGCACACCTTTAATCCCAGCACTTGGAGGCAGAAGGAGGATGGAGGTGAGTTTGAGGCCAGCTTGGTCTACAGAGTGAGTGCTAGGACAGCCAAGGCTACACAGAAAAACCCTGTCTCACACCCACCCCCCAAGAAAGAATATATATATATATATACATACATACATTTCCTAGCTCCTAGGTATAAATCTGATTTTTAAAAATGCTTTAAAACTAATATCCAGAATATATAAGGAACTCAAGAAGTTAAGCAGCAACAAATCAAGTAATCCAATTAAAAAATGGGATATAGAGCTAAACAGAGAATTCTCAATAAAGGAATATCAAATGGCAGAGAAACACTTACGTGCTCAACATCCTTAGTCATCAGGGAAATACAAATTAAAATGACCCTGAGATTTCACCTTACACAATCAGAATGGCTAAAACTATAAACTATATGAAGAGATGAACTCTAGTGACAACACATACTGGAGAGGTTGTGGAGAAAGGGGAACCCTCCTCCACTGCTGGTGGGAGTGTAAACTTGTACAACCACTTTGGAAATCAATCTGGTGTCTTCTCAGACAATTAGGAATAGTGCTTCCTCAAGATTCAGCTATATCACTCCTAGGCATATGCTCAAGTATACAACAAGGACATTTGCTCAACCATGTTCGAAGCAGCTCTATTGTAATAGCCAAAAGCTGGAAACAATCCAGATGTTCCTCAACTGAAGAATGGATACAGAAATTGTGGTACATTTACACAATGGAATACTACTCAGCAATTAAAAACAAGGAAATCATGAAATTTGCAAGCAAATGGTGGGATCTAGAAAAGATCATCCTGAGTGAGGTATCCCAGAAATAGAAAGACACACTTGGTATATACTCACTTATAAGTGGATACTAGACAGATAATATAGGATAAACATACTAAAATTTGTATACTTAAAGAAGCTAATCAAGAAGGAGGACCCTGGGTAAGATGATCAGTCCTCACTCAGAAAGGCAAATGGGATGGACATTGGAAGAGGGAGAAAACAGGGACAAGGACAGGAGCTTTCCACAGGGGGCTCTGAAAGACTACCCAGCAGTGTATCAAAGCAGATGCTCAGGTTCACAGCCAAACTTTGGGCAGAGTGCAGGGAATCTTATGAAAGAAGGGGGAGATAGAAAGACCAGGAAGGGACAAGAGCTCCACAAGGAGAGCAACAGAACCAAGAAATCTGGGCCGGGGGCTCTTTTCTGAGACTGATACTCCAACCAAGGACCATACATGGAGATAACCTAGAACCCCTGCACAGAAGTAGCCCATGGCAGCTCAGTGTCCAAGTGAGTTCCTTAGTAAGGGGAACAGGGACTGTCTCTGACATGAACTCAGTGGCTGGCTCTTTGATCACCTTCCCCTGATGGGGGAGCAGACTTACCAGGCCACAGAGGAAGACAATGCAGCCAGTTCTGATGAGACCTGATAGGCTAGGGTCAGATGGAAAGGAGGAGGTCCTCCCCTATCAGTGGACTTAGGGGAGGGGCATGGGGGGAGAAGGAGGAGGGAATGTGGGGATGAGGGAGGGGGATACAGCTGGGATACAAAGTGAATAATATAAAAAAATATATGAAGAGATGAATTTTTTTTGAAGGGCACTAATGGAGACACATAAGTAGATGTTGCGTGTCCACCCGCCCAGCTGTCAGTTGTTCTGCACTATCACTTGAAACAAATGTTCAGCCTTTGGTAACTTTGCTAATGGTTACAGTTAGAAGCATTTGGATCACTTCTAATAGCCCTGTTATGAAACAAGTTTCAAACTTGAATTAGTGGATAATGACATCCTAATGCATTAGGCTTTATGTGTAGATGCTCGGCATTGGGTGAAGAACATGGCCACTCAAGCATATGTGCTCTGGTGTGAGGGGAGGGAAAGCATGTGTGTACAGTAGTTCTCATTCCTGGAGGGGCATTCCTCGAGTTACAGCCTATCAATGAGCTGTGGGCCCTGGCTGTTCTGGAGCACTACTCCCCAGATGGGCAGAGAGTTACTGTGTAGCTCAGCGGAGATTGTCTGGGAACTCATACCATGAAAATAGCTGAGTTGCCTTCCTTAATTTTCTGTCAGCATTAGGTATTTAAGTTTATTCCCAAGGGTCTTGAGCACTGAGTAGACAGATGTGGTTTGAATAAGAATGGCCCCCATAGGCTCATGTATTTGAATGCTTAATCACCTGGAAGTAGCATTCTTTGAGAGGACTGGAAGGATTAGAAGGTGTGTCTTTGTTGGAATTGGGGTGGCACTGTTGCAGGAAGTGTGTAACTGGGGGTGGGCATGGAGGCTTCAAAAGCCATGCAGGCCAGGCCAAGGTACCTTCTCTCCCTCTCCACCTCTCTCTCTCCCTCCCTCTCTCACTGCATATCAGGACATAGCTCTCAACTACTTTCTGATACCACGCCTACCAGGCCTGCTGCCATGATTCCTCCATGGTGACAATGGACTAAGCCTCTGACTCTGTAAGCCAGTGCCAGTTAAATGCTTTCATTAGAAGACCTGCCTTGGTCATGGTGACAGCAGCACAACGGTGACAGACACAGCCAATAGACGGTGTAGTATGGGTTTCCTAAAGCAGAAGTGTGAGCTTCTGTAACCACATACAAGTTTCCTTGGCAGTGCCTAAGGTCTTTGATGAAGGACTCTGGCTTTATTTTTATCTTCAACAGTTACTTATACTTACTTTTATAAATTAGTAGTGGAATGGTCATTCACACAGAAGAGAGACAGATGACAAGGCTTTTACTTTTATTTCAGGGACCAACTTTGTTCCCTTTATGAATCTAAGAAGCTCATTCACTGTCTCAGGGCCTCTTGTGAGTTGAGTATCCTAGATTCTTTTAAAATCATCTCTAATTCCAGAAAATGAGAGTTTCAGGAAGGAAGAGAATTTTAAGAAATACTACATCCTCTGAGCTCTTTTTAAAAACGATCTTAATTGTATGTATACATGGTGTCTGTGTGAGTGTGTGTACTTGAGTGCAGGTGCTTGTGGACTCCAGCAGGGTATCCTATCCCCTGGAGCTGGAGTTAGAGGCCCCAGAACAGACCCTCTGCAAGAGCAATGCACGACCTTACATGTGATCTTAGCTGTGGGCCGTCTGTCCAGCCCCAAGTTCACAACAGTTTATTTGCGTGTGTTAATACCCACTTATGTAGGTGGGGTCTTAGATATCCTCCATTACTGATGCAAAAACAAATATCTTACTATTGTGGAATCAATTCTGATTTAAATATGTGATGTAAGAAACAATTTATGAAGAAAAGAACATAGAGGAATTATCCATGAAGATAATTTTGTGTTTGCATCTTTGCAAATACAAATAACAGTGTGCATGTGCTCTAAATGGGAGTCAGATCAACACAATAGCGAGTGTGCAAAATCTCAGACTTTAGTAAGAAAAGCAACTCCCAGGTCAGCACATTTGCACACCGTTGGCCTAGACAGACCTAGAAAGAGATCTGTCACCAGCAAAGCACTTCAGGGCTGCAGGCACTCCACAGTTAGGAGGCAGCTAGAGACGGGTGAGCCCTGCCGCTGCCCGGGGAACAGCTGGACTGTGTGGGCTCAGTCGGCCACTGCTCAACCACATCTTCAGAAGTGCAGCCCAGGGGAAGGGCGCTGGGCGGGGCACAGGGGTGTGTGGGCGTGCTGATTGCGTGTTCTCTGTTTATCTTTGCCAACTTCATTTCTAGAAATGCTCCTGTCAGACTTTTCATTCTGTGTAATTGTGCATGTGTTCTCACAGATCATTTTTCTCCTATCACTACGTTTTGGTTAACTGCAACACATTTACAGTTTGCAGAGATTTTCTCTCTCTGGGTTTCTTTTGGCTTCTTCCCCACCTGTTCCTGGCTGCAGGACACACTCTGTTTTCCCCTGGGCAGGACAGGTAGTTACACACTTACGGAGTTAAAGCACTTACCCATTTTATACCAGTTACATGGATTGAGATTACCAGATGTGGAATGGTAGATTAATGTTGATTTAGGTCTGGAAGATAAGATCAAAGATAAGTAAGTACAAGAAGACTGACAGCTAATGAAGGAGAAAGGACAGGAACACAGAGGCTGGCTCCACAGCGCTTTCAGATCTCTGTTCTCTCTTTGTGTTGTTAGGAAAAATGGAAGATTAAAAGTGTGCACATCACTATTCAAATAGGTGTGACCTGCGGAGCACACATGTGTGAGTTCACATGAGAGAAGTCCCGTTCACGGTATCAACTACTATTGGTGTCCCATGCATACGCCTTTTCTTTGTGTCACCAGATTTTCTGTCTCATCTCCTGGCATTTATGAGCAACTAAGCAGCAGCTCAATAAAATATAACCCGTGCTGCCATTTCGCCCACTAATACTGAATCTAAGATACTGAATAGAAAACCCTTTTCAAAACTCCCACAGCAGGCAGTCTAATGGCAGGTACTCTGTGACCTGGTGTTGATCAGTGTTCACGTGCCTCAGCCTCCATGGGGTGGTCTGTTAGGAATCATGACATCACTTCTGTGGGCTGAGTGTGACTGACGTGGCTTCCTGCCTCCTCGGAAGCGTGTGTGAGTGTGCTTACCTGTGCACTGCCGTGTACCATCCCACGGCTATGGTGAGGTTGACGACCGTGTCAGCGGGAATCACATCTGCCACTGCCATGGGAGTCGCTTTTATAGAGCGAAGAAATCCTTTCCCAGTCTGCTCGGAGAGACAGAGTGTAAGACAGAAGTCAGATGCAAAACCCCAGCCAGGCCTAGGTTCTGTGTGGGAGTGGGTCACTAGGTCTCTTCATTTCTGAGAGTCCATAGGTGGGCGGGCACATGCAGGCGCATGCGTATGCATGTGCGTGTGTGCATGTGTGTAAACTAGCTGCTGTTCCGTGCCTATTAAGAATATAAGGTGGCATGTGTGGGATTCAGTTAGGGTGCTGGTGTGCACTGTAATAAAACTGTTCCCAGCCCGCTTAATTGATGTTTATCCCCATCTGAACTGTCCTGGGGAAAGGAATGGAAGCAAAGGTCAGACAAGACACACCCACAAGCTTGTGCATTTCAGTGTCAGGGATTCTGTAATCTTTGGGATAACTAGGGTTGTTTTGTTTCTGAGATGGGCAAGCCTTGAACATTCTTCTGCCTCTCCTCTGAGATGCAGGTGCAAGCTGCCACACACACTCAGCTTATAAAGCACTCAGGCTCAGACTCAGGGCTTCAGGTGTGCTGGAGCAGGCACTGTGCCCGCTGAACACCCCTGGGGGCTAGCACCTTTACCGCATCCCCAACGGGCAGCATTAATAAAGCAGTGGGAAGAAAATGCCTCCATGGCAGTCACCCCTGTCTCTCGTAAAAGCAACTCCTGCTGCCTTCACCTTTAGATCAGCAACTTTGGACAGGCCACTTCCTTCATCACCCTACAAGTGTGTTTTTGCATCAAGGAAGCAGAAGTCAACACTAAGGTGTCTGTTACCATTCTTGTCTCAGGGTTGCTTTCTCATTGGTACCTACCGCAACAATGAGTCCGCTGGGGCCATTTAAATTGTCCACCCAACCCTGGAAAGAAAGATCTCTGTTGGTTACTCATTTCAAAAGAGTGTTACCCTTGGGCAGTCCAGTTTGTTTGTGTGGGGAAGAGTGTATGGGTGTGTGGGTGTACATGTGTATACACCCATTCATAATCCTAATTGGTTGTAAAGAACACCAATTGGTTGTAAAAAACATAGGACACAGGGGAAGAGGACATGCTCAACCCTGATACAACTTGATGATCTGGTTTGGATGAGAAAGGCGGGAAGAGGGATGTGGCTACAACAAGAATGTAAAGTGAATAAAAATATAAAGAACATGAGGAAAGAAAAGAGGAGCAGAAGGAAAGAAAGATGAGTAAAAGGGATATAAGGAAGGAAGAGGAGGAGGATAGAGAAGAAGAAAGGATAAGGGAGGAAAAAGAGGAAGGTGTGAGGGAAGAGGAGGAAGAAGGTGTGAGGGAAGAGGAGAAAGGAGGAAATTGTAAGGAGGAGGAAGGTGTAAGGGAGGAGGAAGAGGAAAGTGTAAGGAGGAAGAAGGTGTAAGGGAGGAGGAAGAGGAGGAAGTTGCAAGGAAGAGGAAGGTGTAAGGGAGGAGGAAGAAGGTGTAAGGAGGAAGGTGTAAGGGAGGAGGAAAAAGAGGGGGAAGTGTGATGAGGAGGAAGAGGAGGGTTTAAGAAGAGAAGGACCATCAGAAAGAAGCTTGTTTGAAGGCACCGGCTTGAAAGTGCTGGACTCACCGGGAAGGGCTCCTGCCAGGTTGCTCCCACTATGGACGGCCTGACAATGGCCACATTCAGGTTTCCGCTCTCCTGCTGAACCACGATCTCTCCCAAGGCTTTGGTGTATGTGTAGGTGTTGGGCCGGTCCCCAATCAGCTTGGGGGTGATCTCGTCTATGATGGCGTCATCCAGCCACCTGCAGGAAAGAGAAACATTCTAGCAACAGCACTGCACAGCAGAGCAAGAAGACACAGAACAGCCAAAGAAACTGTCCACCTTCCGCTTGAATTCCGGAAGACAGAACCATCCCAGGGTCACAAGGACAAGCGTGGGTATTCAAACCATCCTTCTCCTGCCTTAGTTAAAAGCCTGTTCCCTCCACCCAGACACTTTGTTTTTTCCACGGATATGTCATTTGCAGCATCACATATGACCCCTGTCTTTGCTCCTACAGGAAGTGTCATTAGTGTGTCCACTGAACACATGTGTGAGTGCCAAGCCCATGTCCAAGAGCAAGCTAGTACTGTATGCCCTCCCCTGTCCCAGCCTAGGGGTGTCACCCAGCTCCGGAGTGTCCCTTCCCCCCAGCTCAGGGGTGTCCCCAGCTCAGGGACTCCTCCAAGCTGTCTCATGCATTCAGGATAGCCCTATGCTATCTCCCTCTGGTCTTAAACCTGTAGTTTTTAACTTTGAAGATGTCAGTGTCAAACAAAGCAGCTACGTTGGCAAGCTTAAGGATCCTGAAGCGTTCTGAACATCTAGCTAAATGCTTTTAAAAAGCAGCATATTTAAATACAACTACAGTATTGCATGAAATTTTTCCCTGGCAGATTCAGTGTGGCCACTTTTCTCCCGCAGCCATGGCTGCTCTGTCATGATAGACTGTGCCCTAGAACTGTGAGCTCAAATCAGCCCTTTCCGCAAAGGTTGCTTTTGTCAGGGCGTATTATCAGAGCAATAGGCAAAGTAACGAAAAAGGGCCATGGGTTCGGGAAGGCTAAAATAATTGTGGAATGATCTACATAGCCAGCGAGCTACCAGCCATGACTTGAACTCATCTTGGGCCAGCTCCCCATTTTCTCTCCCTGTCTTTATGCTTTATCATCTAGTGATCTAAGGAGTGAGGAACACGCCCACAGCCCGTTGTTTCTGCAGCCCTGTGCTTGACAGACGTTTCCTGAGGACCTTTCAGGGCTGAGAATGTGCTCATCATGCACAAGGCCCTGGCTCCAGTTCCTATATATCAGTTCCTAGTACACACATGAAGTTTCCACCTTCCTTCCCTGTGCCGGCCTATTTCTCTTTGGAAGAAGGAGCTAGCAGAGAAAGGGAAAGCATTTCTCCAAAGCGCTTTGCTTTCACAGTGTCCTACACTGTAACTTCATTAACCAGCACAGAAAAACCGAGGGCCACCCGCTGCTGCCCAGTCCGTGCGTCTGCCCGACTCACTCCATGGAGTCGATGATCTTTCTGGGCTCCACGGGACATGGGTAGATGACCTCATCTATGTGGCTCAGGTTGCAGTTTGAGAAGGCGGTGGAGATGTGGATGAAGGCCTCCAGCTTGGGCATCTGGCTGGCCATTAGCAGGAGCTGCTGGGTGGCGGTGACGTTGAGCTGCACAGCTTCTCTGCAGAGGAAGAAGCAGAAGGGAGACACTCGGATCCTGCCCCCCCTGTGCCTGGCACGCTGAGAGGAGCCCAGCCACTGTAGACCGCACTGTGCCTGGCAGATCCGCCTTTAACTGGGCTGCGTGCAGTGGCTAGATGGTGAGGTTCGGGTGGCATATCCTGAGACAAGCAGGGAAAAGATGGGTCCGTGGCTCCATGGTCCTGTGACACATGAAATTGTGGTGTGTGTGGAGTCCTTAGTCCCAGACACTGAAGCACTGAATACTGTGTCTAGACGTTACATGACTTTAACTAGTAAAACAAGAGAAAAACACCATCCTTTGAATTTATTAACTGGCTTCTGTAAGTGACCACTGAAAGAACAAATACCAACAAATCAAGAACCTAACTCAAGGAGATAGAAAATATAGTAACATGGAGGGGACTGGGAGTAGAACAGTGTAAGTTCTTGTAAATAAATATCCAGGCCAGCCATGAAGACTGATGCCGAAGTCTAAAGTGCAGCCAACTGTAGAAAGCTGTGTAAATACAGTGTAAGAAGATGGCCAGATTCACTCGGCAGACACATGCTTATCCTGCGGCAGGAAACCCGTTACTCCAAGTTAACCCAAAAAGAGAAGAGCTATCTGATCACATGTTACCATTGTGTGTGCGTATATACGCGCACACATACATGTGCACAGAGGCCGGAAGCGCTGGATACCCTGGAACTAGATCTCAGGTGGTTGTGAGCCACATGCTATGGGTGCTAGGAACCACACTAGCAGGGCCTCAAGAGCGGCGCACACTCAGCTTCTGTGTCATCGTTCCAGCTCTCTCTCTTTTTTTTTTTCCTAAGGTTTTATATCTGTTTTCCACTTAAAGAAATTTACTGCTGAAGTGCTAACATTTCAGGTTCTGTCCACAGCTGTGATTAGTGTGAACAGGATGCTGACTTTCAGGGTGAGGAGGACGCCACAGACATCACTGCTTAGTCCTGACGTCACTATAGGGAGTGAAAAATCAAAACAGCAAACAGATGCAAACCACTGAACGCCCGTCACAACAGTGGCTGTGACGTTATAAAATGGTCAAAAGAAACAAAATCAGAACACAGATGATCCATTCAGTAAAATATCTACTGAAAATTATGGCAAAACGCTAACATAGGCTTCTACTCTAAATGAACCCCAGAGGACATGGCAGCCTGAGCAAGATCATAAGTGGATCCTCATGGGTCTGATAAAATGGAGCAAGCTCATTTGAGCTCTTCTCAAATGAAAAGAAGTTCTAAAATGTTAAGTTTTTCTCAACAAAAATAGTAAAATATAAAAACAAATTAATGTTTTATAGACCCTGGGGAAAGAATTTCCAAAAATTTAAAGCATTCCTTTCTTTAACTTTGTAATTTTTTACTGTGGAATAGCTTAGGGTGCCAGTTCTGTTTCAAGTAGCAGAATTGATGACTGAGCAAGGAAACATAATTTGGATTACAAAATTCTTGCTTTAATAAAAATTCCTTAAATAGTGAAAAAATCTTTCCTAAGTGAATCTATATGAAGAGAACTTGGAAAAATTCTGCTAAATTTATTTAAGTAGCACTACTTGAAAATAATCAAAGTATTTCTGTTTAAAAGTTTCCTATGAATCTTCATGGCCTAATCAAATTTGGTTTTTAAAATGGTGTGATATTTTCTGAGAAAGTTTGATCAATGGAAGAAGCAGTTTTAGTAGTTTAAGACAAGAGTTTTATTTCAAATAGACTGAAAAAATAAACGCTCTGATAAGCATTGAGAACTAACCATCGTAGAGAAAAGAAAAGCTACTGTCTTCATACTCTATTCACAGTTTTTGTAGAATTTTCCTGACCCACCCTCTTCATAGTTAATAAAAGCATTTAAAACAGGCTGGGTGTGGTAGCGCACACCTTTGATCTCAGCACTCAGGAGGCAGTGGTAGGCAGGTCTTTGTAAACTCTTGGCCAGTTTGGTCTATGTAGTGAATTCCAGGACAGCCAGGGCTATGTAGAGAGACCCCTTCTCAAAATAAATGAATAATAAATCAATGACTGAACTAATAAAAACACTTCAAATGGATCACAGATCTAAATGTAAAAACAAAACTACAACAATAATTCAAGGAAAACTAACAGTAGAAAGACAAAGGTAAATTGAAATATAGAAGATAAAGTTATGTGGATGCTTCCACATCATCTTGAAATCACAAAAAAATCAGTTCAAAATAAGAAAACAAAATGAATAGACATTTCACAAAATAATAAAATGTCAATAAGTACTTAAACATGCCAACCCTTCAAGTCATCAACAAATAAAGAAAAATGAGCAATGTCATGCCAACTGTCATTCCAGAGGCACTGGGCAGGGCACAGAATGCTCCACCAGGAAAGCCTTCCTTTGAATTGAGCCCATGCCTGCAAAATTGCTGAAGCAGGTAGAAAGGTGAGTGTATGTGCACATCACGATAGACTGTCCTCTCCGCAGAGAGGGGCATGGAGACATTCCAAAGATTCTTTGTAGTTTCTTATTAAACTTTTCATTGGAGTATGTTTTGTGGGGTTTCTTTTTTGCTTTTTAATTTTACAGAAGCTATGCAGATTCTTAGGCACACAGACAGAAAAAGAGAGGAGAGGAGAAACACAGAGAGAGGAAAGAGACAGACGAGAGAGGGAAGCAGGGAGAGAGGAGAGAGATAGGAGAGAGAGAAGAGAAGGAAAAGAGATAGTGAGACAGAGAGCTGATGAAGAGAGAGAGAAGGTCTCTAGGGATGGAGAGACAGACAGACAGACAGACAAACCAAGGCCACAGGGCACACCTGAGATGCGCATCAAAGCGCACTGTGGCTGCGCAGTGGAAGACAATGTTGGTGCAGGACAGCAGCTCCTGCATGTCCTCCTTGCTGATGGCAAAGTCGCGCTGGTTGAGGTCTGCAGAGATGGGCCTGATCTTCTCGTGCACGTTTGGACAGACTTCTTTGACTTTCTCAAACAGCTGAAACAGAAATTCACATGTCATGTGCCTCACAACACCACAAAGCCCTGCCTTGCCTGTGAGTCTTCTGTGTTATCACTGAGAATCTGGTTTGCACAAATACTAGTCTTTTCAATGAAGGTGTCTCTGTAGCCAAAAGCCCCCCGCTTTATTTCATGCATTTGGTGTCATTTGGATCCTAACTCTAGGAACATCTGAAAAACTGTGTGTCTAGTCATCAGTTGGGTGCATATCCTGAACTTTGCCCTGGAGATGAAGGGGTGAAAGTCACTGTGCTGGCTGGTTTTATGTCAACTGGAGTCATCTGAGAGGAGCGAACCTCAGAGGAGAAAATCCCACCACAAGATAAAGCTGTAGGCCTACCTGAAGGGTATTTACTTAATGAGTGATTGATGGGGAGAGCCCGCCCATTGTGGGTGGTGCCACTCCTGGGCTGTGGTCCTGGTTCTGTAAGAAAGCAGTTGAGCAAGCTGGGAGCAAGCCAGGGAGCAGCACCCTCCACTGCCTCCAGGCTCCTGCCCTGCCTGAGCTGCTGTCCTGACTCCTTCAGTGAGGGACAGTGCTGTGGAAGCAGAAAGAACTTTTTCCTCCTGAGTTGCTTTTGGTCATGGTGTTTATTACAGCGATAGAAACCACAACTAAGTCACCTCCTTGCCTCACTCCCTTTGCCCTTTAGAGTACTTTCATATTTATTCATGGGGACAGTGTCTACTTTTTGTATGAGAAATAATGGTTTTCAGGGCAGGGTGACCAGCCTTTAGCAAACAAACATGAAATTACCGCCTTGCCTAATGGGCTCAGCTACAAAGATGGAAGCAAAAATGTGATGTGAAAATAAGGTATCAGATGAACATGATCTGAGTAAACAGACATTTTCTGTGCCCTTTCTCTGATGTCAGTGGCTCTTAATGTTGAGGGTAGCATGAGCTTATACACTGTTTCTCTGGATGTTAATTACTTTTTAGCGTGCTAATTTATACACAAAGGGGGAAGAGGTGAGCACAACAATTTTAGTCCTGCATTTGCTCAAGTCAGCTGACTCTCTGCCTTCCCTAACACACTTCGATTCTTAGACCAAAAATATATTTTCTATTGTCTTGAAAACAAAATTTACTGGCAATAATCTTTTTTCCAACCTCTTCTGATAAGATGGAATTTTCACGGAGATGAATGTCTGTAACTGTTAAGAGCAGAGAAAGTCTGTGATTTTTAAACCTAAGGCACGTGAGAGACAGGCTCCCTTTGTCCCACACTCAGAAGACTGAAGCTCGGCTCACAGCAGACAGAGCATTCGCCTGCTGTGCACGAGGCTTTTGTGTGTTTGATGCACAGCATTGCATGGAGCCGGGGAATGATGATGTACACGCGTAATCCCACACTCAAGTTCAAGGCCATCTTTTTACTGAGCCAGTGTGAGGCCAGCTTGGACAGCATGAGACCCGACCTCAAATCAGAACAATAAAATCCAGTAGTCAGAGAAATTGTATTCCATTGGCATCAGGCAAACGCGTATTAAAGATGTCCTTGGAGCTGGGTGAGGGGTAGGGAAGGGCTCAGCCCCACAAGCAGCCTGCAGGACAGCGTGTGGGCAGGAAGATGGAAGCCAACCTGAGGTTACTGCCAGGCTCTGACAGGACCATGCTGAAGAAGGAAAAGGTGCCCTGACACTTTGTCCCCAGGGAGGCAGGTTGTGAGGGATGCAGAAGCGCCACAGAGGGCTCATGGTCCTCACGGCTGCCTTCTAGCTTGCTGTGTCACTTCGCTGGCACAGATCACACACCTTGGGGAGAGCACAGTTTTCTGGGATTAATTTATCATCTGTGACTTAAGAATAAACACTTCACAG